>SJYV01055799.1:198330-307432 GCA_006410875.1 Neotragus pygmaeus
GTATGCAAGACAGCAAAAGAGACACAGATGTATAGAACAGTCTTTTGCACTCTGTGGGAGAGGGAGAGGGTGGGATGATTTGGGAGAATGGCATTGAAACATGTATAATATCATATATGAAATGAATTGCCAGTCCAGGTTTGATGCATGGTACTGGGTGCTTGGGGCTGGTGCACTGGGATGACCCAGAGGGATGACATATATATATATATATATATATATATATATAGAGAGAGAGAGAGAGAGAGACCCAAATGTTGAAATGACAACTA
The DNA here is from genome assembly GCA_006410875.1 of Neotragus pygmaeus. Taxonomy (NCBI): domain Eukaryota; kingdom Metazoa; phylum Chordata; class Mammalia; order Artiodactyla; family Bovidae; genus Neotragus; species Neotragus pygmaeus. Next base: position 198,603 of record SJYV01055799.1, read on the forward strand.
ACTAAGAAAGAAATTTTAATGTTCATATTTTTAGTAAACAGTGAATCATTAAAGATCAACTCAAGATAAAACCAACTAGAAGTTAACCGCTGCTTGTGTTATTGTGGTCATAATTGATACAATAAAAGACCTGATATTTAGGGGAAGTAGGGACAAGAATTATTTGAAGTCTGTTACCATGAAGTTAGGTTATTTTTTCCTTTGGGTGCTACAAAATAGTGCTCTTCTATAGAATTCAAGCACTTTGGCTTTTCTATAAATTTACCACAACATCTATACTCTCAAAACAGAATTGTAATTTCCTTTACACCATCCCCACATGCCTCACCAGTTTCCACTGCTACCCCTAGAAGACTATATTCTTTTAGAGAATTGTTTATCCCACGAGGGAGTATAATCTCTCATCTTGAAAAATATCAATAAAAAAACAAATTATATTTGTTCTCTAAGATGTTTGCTATAAACCATGACTGATTAGTGCTATATGTGACATCCACAAGAACAGTAATCAAGGTTATGTTAGCATTGATTTTTACAGAGGTGAAGTCCCTTTGATGTATTACTCCATCAACACCTGCAATGACAAAATTTGCACATGAAATTAATCCCAATTAATTACACTGTTTGTAGATAACTCTGACTCTTTTATGTTTCAAAATAAATATTAATTTAATGACTTTTTCACCTTGTTGCTTATATATTTAAGTGAAGGGGCCCTCTATTGATCAGGATCCTGAAATATAAAAGAAAGTTTAGACAACTGAAGGGGCCTGGAAAATTAATCTAGTCAGTTAGAAGCAACTCAAGTCTTTAGGCATTGTAACACTATTTTATATTCATTGTTACTATGTTAGCTTTGAATTCAAGTTTCTGATAAAAAGTGCTCCATCTTCTATGACCTATATTTAATATTGACGTTTACCACACATGAATGTATTGTTCTTCTTCTTATACCTTTTAACTTAACTACCATGACTAATGGCCTGAGCATCCTCCAAAACTGGGAGAGGGGACAAGAAGAAATTCTTAAAGTACACAATAACAAATAATTGGCTCAGTGGTAAAGAATCCATCTACAAGATAGAAAATGCAGGATACATGGGTATGGTCCCTGGGTCAGGAAGATCCCCTGGAGGAGGGCATAGCAACCCACTCCAGTATTCTTTCCTGGAGAATCCCAATAAAAGAGGAGCTTTGTGGGCTAAAGTCCATATGTTCACAAACAGTCAGACAGGAATAAAATGGCTGAGCAAGAGCACACGAGCATAAATCTAAATTCTTACATTTCTGTGCACTCAGAAATCAATCCTAACATCTTAGGTATATGGTCAAATTCTGGATGACAGAATTGAATAAGAGTCTGGCCCTGTAAATTAACATAGACATCCTTCTGGATTCACTTTAATCTACCATGTTTTATTGAAATGCCATACTCCTCTAATTTATCCAATTGAAACTTCTGGGCAGACATGAGTTTACCTATGGCATTGACATTGAAACTGTCCATCAGTGAACTAAGTTATTATAGTGAATTTTGATTTAAAACATCAGTTCCACTCTCAATAGACAAAAGTTTATATTGTTTTATCTAAGATGTCTAATTATTAATATCCTCTAATGTTAAAAGACTCTTGAGTGTCCCTAGGACTGCAAGGAGATCCAACCAATCCATTCTGAAGATCAGCCCTGGGATTTCTTTGGAAGGAATGATGCTAAAGCTGAAACTCCAGTACTTTGGCCACCTCACGCAAAGAGTTGACTCACTGGAAAAGACTGATGCTGGGAGGGATTGGGATCAGGAGGAGAAGGGGATGACAGAGGATGAGATAGCTGTATGGCATCACTGACTCGATAGACGTGTGTCTGAGTAAACTCCAGGAGTTGGTGATGGACAGGGAGGCCTGGCATGCTGTGATTCATGGGGTCGCAAAGAGTCAGACACGACTGAGCGACTGAACGCAACTGAACTAAATGTTAAAAGGCTCTCTGGGTATATGCATATGCATATTAACAGCTGCGCAACTGTTGAACAGCTGGATGTGATGTGTCACTTGTTTCAGTGACATAATATTGCGAGGGAAAATGTAGCATAAAAAAGATTAGATGCTGAAATCAGATATTTTATTCATATCTAGCTTTTATAATTACTAATATACACAACTTAAGCTAGTTGTATATATTAAGTTCCTTTATATCACTTTTATACTTTTATAATATTCCCTAAAGCAGAGCCTAAAAAATAGCAATTTCTGTCATATTTATTGTGAGAACTCAAAATATTGGGTTTTCACTGAAAGTTAGATGACATTTTGTTTGGTGCTGTTCAGTCACTAAGTTGTGTCCAACTCTTTGTGACCCCATGAACTGTAGCATGCCAGGCTTCCCCATCCTTCACTATCTCCCTGAGTTTTCTCAAAGTCATGTCCCTTGAGTCAGTGATGATATCCAACTGTCTCATCCTATGTCATGCCCTTATGCTCTTGCCCTCAATCTTTCCCAACATCGATGTCTTTTTCCAGTGAATCAGTTCTTCACATCAAGTGACCAGAGTACTGGAGCTTCAGCTTCAACATGAATACTTCCAAGGAATATTCAAGGTTGATTTCCTTTAGAACTGGTTTGATCTCCTTGCAGTCCAAGGGACTCTCAAGAGGCTTTGCCAACACCATAGATCAAAAGCATCAGCACTCAGCCTTCTTTCTGGTCCAACTCTCACATCCATACATTGTTACAGGAAAAACCATAGCTTTGCTGATACAGACCTTTGTTGGATGTTTCTACTTTGTAAACAGTCTAGTTTTGTCATAACTGTTCTTCCAAGGAGCAAGGGTCTTTTAATTTAGTGGTTGCCATCACAGTCCACATTGATTTTGGAGTCCAAGAAAATGAAATCTGACACTGTTTCCACATTTTCCCCATCTATTTGCCATGAAGTGATAGGACCAGATGACCATGATATTCATTTTTTGAATATTGAGTTTTAGCCAGCTTTGTCTCTCTCCTCTTTTACTTTCATCGAGAAACTCTTTAGTGCCATTTCACTTTCTGCCGTTAAAGTGGTATCAGCTGCACATGTGAGGTTGTTGGTATTTCTCCTGNGACCATGATATTCATTTTTTGAATATTGAGTTTTAGCCAGCTTTGTCTCTCTCCTCTTTTACTTTCATCAAGAAATTCTTTAGTGCCATTTCACTTTCTGCCGTTAAAGTGGTATCAGCTGCACATGTGAGGTTGTTGGTATTTCTCCTGGCAGTCTTGATTCCAGCTTGTAATTCATCCAGCCCAGCATTTTGCATGATATACTCTGTATATAATTTAAACATGTAGGGTTACAATATACAGCTTTGTTGCACTTCTTTCCGAACTTTGAACCAGTTTGTTGTTATATGTCCAGTCCTAACTGTTGCTTCTTGCCATGCATAAAGGTTTCTCAGACATTTTTAACTATCTCCAGTGTTCAAATGACCCTGCAAGGTTGGGACCATCACACTACATTCATTATAAAATGGGTTTCTTGTTCAAAAAAAATTTATTGAAGGATTCATTCTCAGTAATCCAGTTGTTCTATTGGCCTTCAAAAGTAGTGCCAGCATAAGAATAATCAACAGGGAAAGGAAATTCATGCCCTGAGGAGAGAAAAACTATGGTAGCAATGAATTTCTATTCCCTGGAAGGCAGAAGAAATATGATGTAATAAACTTGCTGGATGGTAATCTCCCCCTTCTCAAGGGGAGTACTGTGATGAGGTATCATCTGATTTCTGTTGCTGACTGCACAATATTCAGCAGCAATGGTAGCCAGGTCAGCTTGCTGATATGAAATCTATATGTGAGCTTATTTAGAGTATCCATCTTTAAAACTATTGTTATTTCATCTAAGAGTTCATTGTGCAAATACTTGCAGAAGCTGAGGACAGTTCTAAGCAATACCCAGTAGACAAGCCATATAATCACATAATGATTTAAAGTCCTGTGCAGTGGTTGATTTCTTGTGGGAACTGAAGTGAGAGAAGAGGTCAGTCAGTTCAGTCACTCAGCCATGTCTGACTCTTTGCAACTTCAGGGACTGTAGAATGCCATGCTTCTCTGTCCATCATTAACTCCCAGAGCTCACTTAAACTCATGTACATTGAGTTGGTGATGCCATCCAACCATCTCATCCTCCGTCATCCCCTTCTCCTCCTGCCTCCAATCCCTCCCAGCATCAGAGTCTTTTCCAATGAGTCAACTCCTCACATGAGGTGGCCAAAGTACTGGAGTTTCAACGTTAGCATCATTCCTTCCAAAGAAATCCCAGGGCTGATCTCCTCCAGAATGGACNTTTTTTTTCTATTCACATTGAAGTAAATAATTTCTGTCCTATTTACTCTAGAAGTTTGTTGTAGGGATAAAAATTAAAAATATGCAGAAGATTTCAAAAAGCAACTTTTGCTACCAATGTAAATACTGTCATATTTTTATATTAAATCTATAGAAGAATCTAAGGAGATAGATGATTATTGATTCTAGGCAAAATATTTTGATCTGAAATAAATTAGCATATGTTAAAGTCACATGCTATCCCAGGATGACACCCATCTCACATGCACTACATCCAGAAAAACATTTGTGAGAGGAGGTAAAAGAAAGAAAACGTATTTTTTTTTAAAGTTCCAATTATAACCGAACACAAAAATAAAAAATATCTTCAATTTTCTCATTTATTTTTATTAGTTGAATAGAAAGAGAAATGTGTAGATGTTCTGACAACTATAACAGTTTATGAACCATAAAGTTAGGTAATAGAAGTTGTTGATTAAAAAATACATGTTTTTTGAAAAGTATTAAAAATAATAAGACACCCTGATGTTTTTAAAGATTTGAGTGCATAAATCTCTTGTTTTGACATTTATATCATCACAGAAATGCTTTGATTAAACATTTAACCATCATTTGGAATTTGTTTGTCCTTAAATTTTATTTCACAATCTGATTCAACCTCTTGCTTCACTGATTTAATAAAAAATACTATTAACTGTTTGCAAATTATTAAACTGCAGGGCTTTATTGTAGATTGTTAACACATCACATGGGCATAAAATAGCAGCTAGCTTGGGAGAAAGGTAATACTTGTATGCTCTGTTTCTCACTTTCTTGACTTTGATGGTTTTGCTATAATGACAACTGTTAAAGGAAAAAGCTGTTGATTTTGTTGTTGTTGTTGATTGCATCAAAAAGTAAATTCTTAGCTGAGAAGAGTAGTAAGAATGGTGTGTTTGAGCTCTTTGTCACTAGCTCATGGAAGGGAAAAGTTCCAGTCTTAACAATCTTCAGTAGTAAATGTGTATAAGTGCATTACTCACACTGAAATACATTTAAAAAATAAAAAAAAAAGTATTTTAGATTTCAATTCCACAGATATGAGTCTATTAAAGAGTAATACTTATTTCTGAAGACCAAGATGTTTTTTTTCACAGCCTCTTGATGAAAGTGAAAGAGGAGAGTGAAAAAGTTGGCTTAAAACTCAACATTCAGAAAACTAAGATCATGGCCTCTGGTCCCATCACTCCATGGCAAATAGATGGGGAAACAGTGGAAACAGTGACAAACTATTTTTCTAGACTCCAAAATCACTTCAGATGGTGACTGCAGCCATGAAATTAAAAGACACTTGCTCCTTGGAAGAAAAGCTATGACCAACCTAGACAACATAATAAAAAGCAGAAATATTACTTTGTCAACAAAGGTCCATCTAGTCAATGCTATATTTTTTCCAATGGTCATGTATGGATGTGAGAGTTGGACTACAAAGAAAGCTGAGCACCAAAGAATTGATGCTTTTGAATCAACCCTTGAGAGTCCTTTGGACTGCAAAGGAAATCCAACCAGTCCATGTGAAATGAAATCAGTCCTGAAAATTTATTGGAAGGACTGATGGTGAAGCTGAAACGTCAATACTTTGGATACTTTGGCCACTTGATGAGAAGAACTGACTTATTTGAAAAGACCTTGAAGCTAATTTGACTCAGATGAGCATTATGTCTACTATCTTCTTAGTAATGGAGACTAGAAATCCAAGATCAAGTTGCCAACAGGGTTTGTTTCTGGTGAGACCTCTTTTCATGACATGTAGATGGCTGCCTTCTCATTGTGTCCTCACATGACTTTTTCTCTGTGCCTGTGCATGCATGCAAAAGAGGGGGACTCATATTATCTTCTTAGAAGGACATGAGTCTTATTAGATTAGGGTTCCAGCCCTGTGATCCTGTGACCTCACTTAACCTCAATTACCTCTGCAAAAGTCCTTCATCTAAACACAACACTTGGGAGCAGAACTTCAACATAAAAATTTTGGGAGCATTTTTTACATCTGCTGCAATGTCAGACAGGTTCTTTTTCATTAGTGCTATCTTGGAAGCCCCAAATTAATTTATAGGGAACCCCTAATTATAGTCTTCATTTATGTATTTCTGTTCATGCTGACTTCATTCTGACTCCAATTAACAACTAGTAATTCAATCATCTGAGTAGAGGTGAACCACATGTGAGGAGGTATAGGGGACCTGCAAGAGACTCAGAAAATAATCAGTGAGATACAAAATATTAATGATTCTGATTTGAGGTGGTTGCAAAGATCCAGAGTCAGTCACCAAAATGGATTTTAGCTGCTTCAATAAAGGTTTAGATTCACCAAGACATTCATTAACTGTTTCTGCTGTTGTTGCTGTTGTAATCAGGGAAGGTAGCACTCAAGGGGCCAAGAGAGCAAGTGACATGGATAATCTGATGCTAATTCCTTAGGTAAGAAGGATGTAACTATGCATCTGTTTCCAAAAGCTCTCACACAGAGGTAAATCTATAGGCTAAATGTAGTTTATATCTAGGAAGTACAGTTTTTCTCAGACTAATTGGGAAAGATATCCCCTCTTCATAGTTCATGCTGCTGCTGTTAGACATCAGACACCACCACAGACCTCCTTCATGGTCCCATTTCTACCATAAAATCAGAAATCAGCAGTGAATTAACTGACCCCACACCGTTCTGTCCTCCTGTGTATAGTGAAATCTCCTGTTCACATATACATCATGCAAGTTTGAATCTCTCAATAAGAGTTCAGATAACAAACCTCCAGTATGCACTCATGCAAAATTTTATTTTTCAACTGATTATGAAACTCTCACACTACTTGTTCCACAAAGGCATAGAATTTCAGTGACCCAGTTGCCTTTGTATGGATTGGAGCAAATATGATGCTGAGGAATATGAGGACCATTATACCAGACCACAAATGCTGGATATTTCAGGGTGCATGTTACTTTAAGAGAAAAAAAAGATTCTTTTTGTTTAAGAAATGTTCCATGGCCTGGGTCTGGGGTTGGTGGGAGGCTAGAGGAAGAGAGTAAGAGAATGGGCTGAAGTTCTGAGAGATTAGATGTCTTTGGTAAAGTTATTAATCTTAACAAGTTGCAATTAATCCACTGGGGAGATCCCCTAAAGAAGGGAAAGTCTCCAGTATTCTGGCCTGGAGAATTCCATGGATTGTATAATCCATGGGGTCACAAAGAGTCAGACATGACTGAGTGACTTTCACTTCAATACAGGGATAAGAGTAGAATTTCCTTCATATAATGCGAAGCAAATAGGTGGCGGTCCTAACCCAATTCTAGGGCTTCCCTGATAGCTCAGTTGGTAAAGAATCCACCTGCAATGCGGGACACCTGGGTTTGATCTCTGGGTTGGGAAGATCCCCTGGAGAAGGGAAAGACTACCCACTCCAGTATTCTGGCCAGGAGAATTTCATAGACTGCATAGTCCATGGAATCGCAAAGAGTCCCACACAACTGAAAGACTTTCTCTTTCAACTCAATCTTAAGAGTCAGGGAAGAGTGTCCATATAAACAGTCCCAATATAGGTTTCAGCTCCATGTGATTCTTTATCTTCCTGCTCATCTCTGGCTCCACAGCAGGCTGCTCAATATAAGAGTCAAGGAACTAAGAGTCAATAACTAACTTGAAGGAAAGGAGCTTCTGTGAGATGAATGTCATTCTGGTCAATATAAACATCAATAGGACAAATCCCTTGCTTACATAAGGCTCTTTCTTTATAACAGATAAAACATTGTATAGATATATAACTTAAGGTAAAGAGCCTGACAGCTACAGAACATGGGATCTCAAGAGTAGAACATGACTTAGGGACTATACTGCCGCCGCCACCATAAAAGTAGGGGCGAGTTTTTTGACAACAATTAAAGTAGATTGAGAGAATGTACTTAATAGTAGAAAGATCAGGCTGTTTTAGGTTGAGTAGTCAGGGAAGGACATATTATGAAGGGAATATTTGAATAAAGGTCTCAATAAAATAAGGAATGAAGAAAGTGAGGATTTGGGGAAAGAACATTCAAGGTGGAAGGGGGGACAAGTGAAAAAGCCACAAGGATTTCTCAAAGCTTGGGGAGCATAGAGTGTCTCAGTGTCACAGTGATATGGGGATGGAGCCGAGCCAGATTTAGAGGCAGGAGAAATACTGCATAGTCTATAGACCCTGGAAAAGGCACTAGCAAATTCAGGCCAAGCTGGCATTTAGGAAATTTCAGAATATATAGACTCAAACAGAGCAGACTTTGGTTCCTCCCTAGTATTATGTTCTGGAGGTGAGCAACCTAAGTCTTTTAGGTGGTCCTGCTCATAAATAATTCAGTTCTTTGTCACATATTACCCTGCCACTGGGTGATATCCTAATCTACCACATCCGGGTTTTAACTGATGAGAAGAAAAAAGCAACCACACATATACTATTTACAGATGTGACTACCAAGTCATATGTATTGATATCTATGCTGGTCCACAAAGGAAGCCAGGTAACCATTGTCCCACTAGACTTTCAGATAGCCAACATTATTAGCAGAAAACAAGGGCAGGGAGGAGGGTAGATAACAATGGAACCCCATTGCAAGTCTCTTCCATGGCAAATGATGTGTATTTTGTTCTAAATGAGTTGGGAAGCTACTAAAATGATTGAATTTATACTCAGTGAGTGAATATTTAATTCATGGAATTAGAAGTTTGTGTTTTTTTTTTTTAACTTATAGGCAAAGTTAAAATATAGAATATATTTATAGGATTTAGAAAGAGAAGATAAAGTAATTTGAGTCAGGGTGTTGGGGCAAAGTAACCCACTCCAGTATTCTTGTCTGGAGAAAGTTTAGACAGAGGAACCTGGTGGGCTATGGTACATAGGATTGCAGAGAGTCAGACATGACTGAAGTGACTTAGCACACATGCNAGTAATTTGAGTCAGGGTGTTGGGACAAAGTAACCCACTCCAGTATTCTTGTCTGGAGAAAGTTTAGACAGAGGAACCTGGTGGGCTATGGTACATAGGATTGCAGAGAGTCAGACATGACTGAAGTGACTTAGCACACATGCACATTATAAGTAGAAGTTTCAGGTTTGGGATATGCTAAAGGTAAAACCAGACATATTGCTAATGGTTTGGTAAAATAAGAAAAAAATGATAATGAAAGATCCTTTCTAAGATGTTACACTGAAAACTATGTTTACCATTACTTTTGAAAAACTTGCTGAGAAATACATTTATTAATGTACTCAATATAAAGTGGGGCTTATGTTTCATGAGTAAGTGTGTATGTACATGTGTGTTTAACAGAAAAGATGAATACATGTGCTAAGATCTAGGTTAATGCCAGTTTAACTATTCTGTGATATCAAAACACACTATCCCTTCGTAGTTTCTGGGTATTATTAAGCACAGTATCTATTTTCTGAATAGTAGACAGAAGAATTGAATAGATGAAGCCCTGAAAGAGAGAGAGGACTCCAGGATCTATTTCTAGATTAAATATTGCCTGACCTTAGGCAACTCATTCAACTTTCAAGGACATAAATATCCTCATCTGTAGAATGGGGATAATGAAACTAGTTTTACCTACCTCAGAGGATCATTGTGGATCCCAATAGGATACAAGGTGCAAAAAGACTGTTTAAAATGTTAACATTGTGGTGAATAATTTATATCCCATTTTAAATTTCAATCTGATTCCTCCCATGGTACTTCTTGGTAAAAGCAACCACTTTTCATGCTATTCTCTCTGATTCCCATGGCAATTTGACTTCTCAAAGCAGGGCAAGTAGATACCAAAATAAACTTGCAAAGTTAGAATTGGTAGGTTTGAGATAAGTTATTTTTTAATTTTTTAAAAGAATCTAATTCATTATTTGTAAGGACTATATCAAGCAACATTATTATAAAGACTAACAGTTACATTTTTCTGGACCGCCTTCTTCATTTTAAAGAATGAACGTCATCTTCATTTTAAACATTATGAGCAAACTATCATAAATGCTTGACCAGCTTCTTTTACTCAATCAGTAAGACTGGTTATTAATGCCTCTTAGCTGCAAAGTAATTAGTGTTATAAATATGTGACTAGATTTTGGATTTAGGACCAACAAGGTAAACTAGATTTGGTAAAGTGTGGAAAAACAGTTAGAGGGCTACTCTGGTGGCTCAGACTGGCAGGAGACCCAGGTTCAATCCCTGGGTTGGGAAGATCCTCTGGAAAAGGGAATGGCTACACTTCAGTATTTTTGCCTGGAGAATTCCATGGTCAGACGAACATGGCAGGCTACAGTCCATGGGGTCAAAAAGAGTTAGACATGACTGAGTGACATGTGCGCATGCACCTACACACACCCCCACACACACACATGCACACACACCCACACACCAACACATCAAAACATTTTTTAAATGGCATAATTGAGAAACAAAGGAATGAAAATGACTAGAGACCTGACAGAATCCAAAGAAATTTAACAATATACTTTCAACGCTTACTTTTAAAAATCATTTGTCTTCATTCTTATGTGTAGGCACAGATTTTTTTCTACTACACAAGCTTTTCCTACATTTGATCAGAGAAAATAACCACTGGACAGACACAGACCAGATCCTTTAACTTAGCAACCACATTGCAGAAGGAAGGTTTTTTCTTCTCATTGATTGCCTGTCTAGAGATGGAATCTGGTTTTTCTTACATAATCCAATCATTTTTGCCACGATTATGTAATGAGATATTTATACCCCTTGAGTTTCAACATGTGTCCACACTGATTGCCAAGTTGTCTATTTTCTATTAGAATACTAACTGGAAAAAAGGGTAGTGTAAGACAGTAGACAAATTAGTTACTACCACAATGAGGAAAATCCTGTAGACAAATACTACACTGCAGCTTTGTTTTTTATCTTTGTTTCAATCAGAGTAGTGGGTTTGATTTTTAACATGAAAGAGTCTACAATAACCAGGATTAATTCCCAAGGTATCGATCTATTGCATCCCTGACATACTCAGATTCACTATTTTTTTTGTTATTGTTGTTCAGTCACTCAGTTGTGCCCAACTCTTTGCAAACCCATGGACTGCAGAACTCCAGGCTTCCTTGTCCTTCACTGTCTCTTCAACTTTGCTCAAACTCATGTCCATTTGAGTCCATCCAACCATATCATCCTCTGTCACTCCCTTCTCCTCCTGTCCTCAGTCTTTCTCAGCATCAGGATGTTTTCCAGTGAGTTGGCTCTTCACTTCAGGTGGTGAAAGGATTGGAGCATTTTACATGATGCACTCTGCAAAGAAGTTAAATAAGTAGGGTGACAATATACAGTATTGGCATACTCCTCTCCTAATCTTGAACCAGTCCATTGTTCCATGTCCAGTTTTAGCAGTTGCCTCTTGACCTGCATACAGGTTTCTCAAGAGGCAGGTAAGATCATATGGTTTTCCAATCTCTTTAAAAATTTTTCACAATTTGTTGTGATCTACACAGTCAAAGGTTTTAGTGTAGTCAATGAAACAGAATTAGATACTTTTCTGGAATTCCCTTGCTTTTTCTATGATTCAACAGACATTGGCAATTTGATCTCTAGTTCCTCTGCCTTTGTACATCTGGAAGTTCTTGATTTACCTACTGCTAAAGTCTAGCTTAAAGGAGTTTGAGCATTACCTTGCTAGCATGTGAAATGAGTACAATTGTGCAATAGTCTGAATATTCTTTGGCATTTACCTCCTTTGGGATTGGAATGAAAACCAACCTTTCTCAAGTCTGTGGCCACTGCTGAGTTTTACTTTTTTAAAAATATTTATTTATTTTAATTGGAGGTTAATTACTTTACAATATTGTATTGGTTTTGCCATACATCAACATGAATCCGCAACAGGTATACACGTGTTCCCCATCCTGAACCCCCCACTTTCCTTCCTCTCCATACCATCCCTCTAGGTCAGCTCAGTGTACCAGCCCCAAGCATCCAGTATCATGCATTAAACCTGGACTGGCGATTCATTTCTTTTATGATATCATACATGTTTCAGTGCCATTCTCCCAAATCATCTCACCCTCTCCCTCTCCCACAGAGTCCAAAAGACTGTTGTATACATTTGTCTCTCTTTTGCTGTCTCACAAATTCACTGACATATTGAGTGCAGCACATTAATAGCATTATCTTTGAGGATTTGAAATAGCTCAACTGGAATTCCATCACCTCCTCTAGCTTTATTTGTAGTAATGCTTCCTAAGGCCAAATTAACTTCACACTGCAAGATGTGTGGATCTGGGTGAGCAATAACACCATCGTGGTTATCTGGGTCATTAAAATCTTTTTTTGCATAGTGCTTCTGTGTATTCTTGCCACCTCTTCTTAATATCATATGCTTCTGTTAGGTCCCTGCCATTTCTCTCCTTTACTGTGCTCATCGTAGCATGAAATTTTCCCTTGGTATCTCTAATTTTATTGAAGAGATCTCTAGCCTCTTCCATTCTACTATTTTCCTCTATTTCTTTGCACTGCTCACTTAAGAAGGCTTTGGAACTCTGCTTTTGGATGGATATATCTTTCTTTTTCTCCTTTGTCTTTCACTTCTCTTCTTTTCTCAGCTATTTGTAAGGCCTCGTCAGATGACCATTTTACCTTCTTACATTTATTTTTCTTGGATGTGGTTCACTGTTTTATATGACAGCAAATTTCTGTCCTGACTAGGCAGGACATTGTTGGAAAATTTTGCTCATGATGTAAGCACAAATCTGCCTCTTGGTTCTAGTTTTATTTTCTAGAATGACCTGGGCCAAACTGGTTTCTTCTTCTTATGTTAGCCCCTCAGCTTATTGAATATACTGTATAACTTTAAATGTTTTCATAGGTCAGTTGGTAAAGAATCCGCCTGCAATGCAGGAGACCTGGGCTTGATCCCTAGGTTGGAAAGAGCCCCTGGAGAAGGGAAAAGTTACCCACTCCAGTACTCTGGCCTGGAGAATAGTCCACGGAACCGCAAATAATTGGACACAACTAAGTGACTTTCACTTTTTAATCATTTTTCACTTCCACTTGCATGATCTTTTTTTCCATACACTTGCCATTCTGATTTACTTTCTCTGCACAATATTCTAGGAAGACTGATGCACATATGGCTAAGGTGGGGACTGGGAGGAAAAGAAAATAAATGAAAAGAAGGAAAGAGAAAGAAAGAGTAAAGAGGGCTAACAGGGACTAGTATCATAATGTGTAAGCTGATGGGGGACAGATGGAGAAGAACTGAGTGAATGAGATTATTGTACTCACTCATCAGAGCACGTCAGGTCGAGTAAGAATACTAAGCAAACTAAACAAAACACAAATCTTTCCAGATGCAAAGAAACAAGATGATATTTAAATGAACAGGATTAACCAAATGAAGAAGAAAAATTGCTTGTAGTTCAATTATACCACAAAGCCATTCCTAATTTCAAGGTTTCTATTCACTTAAGTCAAATTAAGCACTGACTTACTACTAATTTCTTATTACACATGTACTTATCATTCCATTTGTTCATTTTACTGTATAGCCATATTTCTCTGGGATATGGAAATATCCAGGCAGTTGGGATCATATTCTCAGGGCTATAAGTAATATGCTGACTGACTCTCTCTCTTTGGCACAGCTCATGGAAAACTCTACCTAGCTACCAGATATGGTAGATTAAGGTGAAAGTAACAGATTTCTAACTGCTCAGTTACCATTCCTTCTGCCCTGAAAGTTTTTACAGGTAAACTATATTGTCTTCTCCCTAGAAAAATACATATATACTCATATAGTGATCATGAATTCTGGATTTAGACAAAAGAATAAAGGGAAGGTTTTGAAGACTGAAACTATTATATGAGCCAATGCCTGAAACTGAGAATGTGCAAAGTACATTTATAATACAGCTTAGTTTTATATATATATATATATCTATATAATGGAGCTTAGTGGTTAACACGTGAATTCAGATGTTCAAGCTGGATTTAGAAAAAGCAGAGAAACCAGACATCAAATTGCCAACATTCATTGGGTCATAGAAAAAGCAAAAGAATTCCAGAAAAACATCTACTTATGCTTCATTGACTATGCCAGAGCCTTTGCATGTGTAGATCACAACAAACTGTGGAAAATTCTTCAAGATATGGGAATACCAGACCACCTTACCAGTCTTATGAGAAATCTGTTTGCCAGTCAAGAAGCAACAGTTACATGAAGACATGGAACAACAGACTGGTTCCCAGCTGGGAAAGGAGTTCATCAAGGCCGTGTATTGTTACCTTGATTATTTAATTTACATGCAGAGTACATTATGAGAAGTGCTGGGCTGAATGAAACACAAGCTAGAATCAAGAATGGTGGGAGAAATATCAGTAACCTCAGATATGCAGAAAACAGGACGCTTATGGCAGAAAGAGAAGAGGAACAAGAGTCTTTTGATGGAAGTGAGAGAGTGAAAACTTGCCTTAAAACTCAATATTCAGAAAACTGAGATCATAATGTCCAGTCCCATCACTTCATGGCAAGTAGATGGGGAAACAATGGAAATAGTGACAGACTATTTTGGGGGGATCAAAAATCACTGCAAATGGTGAGTGTAGCCATGAAATTAAAAGATGTTTGCTCCTTGGAAGAAAAGCTATGACCAATCTAGACACATATTAAATAGCAAAGACATTACTTTTCCAACAAAGGTTCATCTAGGCAAAGCTATTATTTTTCCAGTAGCCATGTATGGATGTGAGAATTATAACATAAAGAAAGCTAAAAAATTGATGCTTTTGAACCTAGGTGTTGGAGAAGACTCTTGAGAGTCCCTTGGACAGAGAGGAGATCAAACCAGTCAATCCTAAAGGAAATCAGTCCTGAACTGAACATTAATTAGAAGGACTGAGGCTGTAGCTGAATCTCCAATACTTTCATTACAGGATACAAAGAACAGACTCATTGGAAAAGACCTTGATGCTGGGAATGATTGAAGAAAGGAGGAGAAGGGGATGACAGAGGATGAGATGGTTGGATGGCATCACCAACCATGAGTTTGAGCATGAGTTTGAGCATGCTGCAGGCTTTGGTGGTGGACAGGGTAGCCTGGTGTTCTACAATCCATGGGGTCACAAAGAGTCAGACACGACTGAGTGACTGAGCTGAACTTAGTGGTTAATAATGTCACTTAACTATACGAAGGAATGTAAAAAATCATCTTAAGAGGTGTAAATAATGTATTTTACAGGATTTTAATATCTTTGTCCAGAAGATTGTATTCCTTTTTGTAGTTTGTGAGAAACCATTGGCATTTTCTTTGTGAATGGATGATGTGAAGAATGGCACTATAACACATGGTTTGTAAAATAGTTTATTTACAACTATGTGTAGACTATTCAAGAAGAAGAGAAAGAAACTAATTGGGAGATAGAAAAGATAAAAAAGACTACTTATGTAAGGCTGGGACTTACCTGGTGGCTCAGAGGTTAAAGTGTCTGTTTGGAATGCAGGAGACCAGGGTTTGATCCCTGGGTCAGGAAGATCCCCTGGAGAAGGAAATGGCAACCCACTCCAGTACTCTTACCTGGAGAATCCCACGGAGGGAGGAGCCTGGTAGGCTGTAGGCTACAGTCCATGGGATCACAAAGAGTCGGACATGACTGAGCAACTTCACTTTCACTATGTAAGGCTGAGGCTAATTTTAAATGTTTGAGATCCATACTGTCTTTCCAAGTGTCAGATATAAATAATTAACAAATGAATATTTCAATTTTCGTTTATATGTATATTGTGGACATACATAACATTGAAGTCTATTTCTACACAAACATTTTAATTAATGTTCATCAGTTTATATTTATTCCTAGACAAATTAAAACAATTTTAGAAATTAGAAGATAAATTCTAAAATTTTATGAAGGTATATTTGGATTCTAAGGTTAGATATGTGTGATATCAGATACATTTCAATAAAGAGGTTTTAAACATGCTTACTCTTATGAGGAAAAGTGTTTTTATTTCCATCAGTGACCTTATAAGCATGTAAATTAGCCATGCAATGAGAGTTCTAGATGGAATTCTCCAGGCCAGAGTAACAGAGCAGATAGCCTTTCCCTTCTCCAGGGGATTTTTCCAACCCAGGGATTGAACCAACCCAGGTCTCCCACATTGCAGGCAGATTCTTTACCAGCTGAGCCACAAGGGAAGCCCAGAGTTCTATATTATATCTCCTCAAGTGACAACCGGCAGTTTAAAATATTTTTAAAGGATATGGAGACAAGAAATTTTATTTGCCACACTATATCACAGATGAGCAAACTACAGCTGATATGCTAAATCAGATCTATCATCAATTTTAAAAGTATAGTTTATAGTAACACGGATAACTCTAGTTACCTGTTGTCTGTGTCTGCTTAATGCTCCCACAGCAGAGTTGAGTAGTTGTGACAGAAGGTATGGCCTGAAAAGCTAAAAACACTTATCATCTGGCTCTTTACATAGACTTTTGCCCATCCCTGCCGTGTATAGTGTTCTGCACTGTTGAGCTATTCATACAGATGAGGTATTTCCTGTCCAAAAAAGAAAAAAAAATCAGTAAGGAGAAAATAATGATGTTAATGATGATCATGATTATTAATAAAAAGATAGACAAACTGTCCACATAAGTCTCTTCCAGGAAACAAATTTCCAATGAGTTGAAAGGATAAAAACAAGTAAGGTGCTTACAAAGATTTTAGGATGTAAAAATGGCCTGTCTACAATCGTAGTCTCTCTGTACTTAACTCACAGTGAGACTAAGGATCCAAACACACTTGGAAGACTTTGGTATAGATAACCCAGTCCTACAAGGTGGTTGGAAAATTCCAACCACCTCCATATTCAATGCTACTGCTGCTGCTAAGTCGCTTCAGTCGTGTCTGACTCTGTGCGACCCCATAGAAGGCAGCCCACCAGGCTCCATCATCCATGGGATTCTCCAGGCAAGAACACTGGAGTGGATTGCTATTTCCTTCTCCAATGCTTGAAAGTGAAAAATGAAAATGAAGTTGTTCAGTCGTGCCCGACTCTTAGCGACCCCATGGACTGTAGCCCACCAAGCTCCTTCATCCATGGAATTTCCCAGGCAAGAGTACTGGCGTGGTGTGCCATTGCCTTCTCCATATTCAATAGAGACCTAAAATTCAGTAGGCAGGGGCCATAAATTTCGATAAATAGATAACATACCAAATCATATATATCAAGACCAAAAATAGTGGAGAGAAAAACTGAGGAAAATAAGAGAGGGGAATTGGGAAGAAGGATTGATAAAGAATTTTCCTTGGAAAATATTAGTTCTCTTTTGATGATAATATGTTGGAGATATCTATCCTTCAATTTTTAGTCCATACATACTTTGGTTAAAACCCAAATGGTAGAATTTTGAACATTAAAATAAAAATTTGACAGAAGTCAAACATCCTTATCATTCTAGAATATAAAAAATAAATCTAAAATTATATAAAACATTATTACAAATTTTCAATATTTTTCAGCATTATTACACAATTTTCATATTACATTTTAATTGCTAAATTTTAAAATTTGAATTTTTTCCACAGAAAATAATAACTTCTCAGCAGTAACATTATGACTAGTCTCTACTCACTTTTGACTGATTGCATTTCCATATGTGCCTGGAACTTATTGGAGAATAAATAAATACAACTTAGTGATTTTTCTTATTGTCATATATTAATCATAATCATGTATTAATATATATCACCATAAAGAAAGGGAGAATCAAAGACAAATGTGTTATTTAGCTTTATTCTATCAACTCTGATTTATCTTTAGTCCTCCTTTTTATAAGAATATTGACTAGTATGCTCTTCTGAATATGAAATCTCTTTTTCTTTAACATCTTCATAAGGCCAATATTCCTAGGGAAGGTAACTACAAATGTTGCATAGTTTGTAAGGTAAGCTATATCAGTTAAATATTCCAATTATTCTTTATTCATATCAACCTGGAGAATGTTGCCATGTGCTTGTTCAGAAAGAAACGTGGACTTAAGTATCACAGAGAGTGTCTATTATACTACAAAAGAATTGTAAATTTAATATTACAGTGATAGGCTCCAAAATCNCCGACTAAACTGAACAAAGGACCCTTAAATATGTGAGGTCAAAACGGAGGCTGAAAATGGACCTGATCTCAAATATGACTTGAGTAAAACTTGTGATGACAAGCAATAGATTGAATATGGTGTTTCAATGAGTTGCTTTGACCACTCATAGTAAGTTGTGAAACTTTTTAAAGCTTTAGTTTCTGTATCTCAATAAATACATGATTACAATGTAGAAAGAGATGAAATCAAACTCTCAAAGCATTTTATACCTAGAGATAATATGTATCCTGAAATATGCATGCATATACACATATCCATGTATACAGACACAAACTCCTGAATTATGTGTGCTTACATTCTGCTTTAAGAAAATTGTTATTTGTTTCTTTTCCATTATAAGTTATATTTCATTTTTTCAATTTAATTTATTTGGAGAAATTTTGATAAAAAAATTTGAAGAAAGTTTATACCTAAATTAGCATAACGGTAATTAATTAATACTTCTATCTTTCATTTCATGCATGACATATAGTAATTATTCAGAAAATTTTTAGAATGATTATTTTATAAAAACAACTTTTGTGGAAAAATCAGGAAAAAGGAATATCAATTTGTTTTCTCCTTTATTTTGGGGGTAAGTTTATTTACTTTCTTGAGGTAAATAAAAACACAAGAGTTTAAGTCTATTCTGAAGTCCCTAGTATATTGTAAATGATGTGACCTAAAGAGACACAAGTTGATGTGTAATTTCTAGGCTAATTGAAAAGAACTTATACTGCCTCTCAGTGAATTCTGTTGAGTTCAGTTCAGTTCAGTTGCTCAGTCATGTCTGACTCTTTGGGACCCCATGAATCTCAACACATCAGGCCTCCTTGTCCATCACTCAAACTCATGTGCATCGAGTCAGTGATGCCACACAGCCATCTCATCCTCTTGTCGTCCCCTGCTCCTCCTGCCCCCAATCCCTCCCAGCATGAGTCTTTTCCAATGAGTCAACCCTTCACATGAGGTGGCCAAAGTATTGGTGTTTCAGCTTTAGTATCAGTCCTCCCTCCTCCCAGAGAAATCCCAGGGCTGATCTCCTTCAGAAATGACTGGTTGGATCTCCTTGAAGTCCAAGGGACTTTCAAGAGTCTTCTCCAAACCACAGTTCAAAAGCATCAATTCTTCAGTGCTCATCTTTCTTCACAGTCCAACTCTCACATCCATACATGACTACTGGAAAAACCATAGCCTTGACTGGACGGACCTTTGTTGGCAAAGTAATGTCTCTGCTTTTGAATATGCTATCTAGGTTGGTCATAACTTTCCTTCCAAGGAGTAAGTATCTTTTAACTTCATGGCTGCAATCACCATCTGCAGTGATTTCGGAGCCCCCCAAAATAAAGTCTGATACTGTTTCCACTGTTTCCTCTCTATTTCCCATTAAGTGATAGGAACAGATGCCATGGTCCTTGTTTTCTGAATGTTGAGCTTTAAGTCAAAATTTTCACTCTCCTGATGTATGGCAGAGCCAATAGAGTATTGTAAAGTAAAATTTAAAAAATAAATTAATTAATTAAAAAAAAAGAAATTAGCACCAAAAAAAAAAAAAAAAAGCTTTTTATTTCCTCTTCACTTTCTGCCATAAGGGTGGTGTCATCTGCCTATCTGAGATTATTGATATTTCTCCCAGAAATCTTGATTCCATCTTGTACTTCTTCCAGCCCAGCGTTTCTCATGATGTACTCTACATATAAGTTAAGTAAGCAGGATGACAATACACAGCCTTGATGTACTCCCTATCCTATTTGGAACCAGTCGGTTGTTCCATGTCCAGTTCTAACTGTTCCTTTCTGACCTACTTATAGGTTTCTCAAGAGGCAGGTCAGGTGGTCTGGCATTCCCATCTCTTTCAAAATTTTCCAGTTTATGGTGATCCTCACAGTCAAAGGCTTTGACATAGTCAATAAAGCAGAAATAGAAGTTTTTCTGGAACTCTCCTGCTTTTTTGATGAACCAGCGGATGTTGGCAATTTGATCTCTGGTTCCTCTGCCTTTCTAAAACCAACTTGAACATCTGGAAGTTCACAGTTCACATATTGCTGATGCCTGACTTAGAGAATTTTGAGCATTACTTTACTAGCATGGGAGATGAGTGAAACTGTGTGAGAGTTTGAGCATTCTTTGGCTTTGCCTTTCTTTGGGATTAGAATGAAATCTGACCTTTTACAGTCCTGTGGCCACTGCTGAGTTTTCCAAATTTACTGGCATATTGAGTGCAGCACTTTCACAGCATCATCTTTCAGGATCTGAAATAGCTCAACTGGAATTCCATCACCTCCACTAGCTTTGTTCATATTGATGCTTCCTAAGGCTCACTTGACTTCACATTCCAGGATGTCTGGCTCTAGGTGAGTGATCATACCATCGTGATTATCTGGGTCATGAAGTTCTTTTATCATACAGTTATTCTGTGTATTCCTGCCACCTCTTCTTAATATCTTCTGCTTCTTTTAGGTCTATACCATTACTGCCCTTTATCGAGACCATCTTTGCATGACATGTTCCCTTGGTAACTCTATTATTCTTGAAGANTTTTATCATACAGTTATTCTGTGTATTCCTGCCACCTCTTCTTAATATCTTCTGCTTCTTTTAGGTCTATACCATTACTGCCCTTTATCGAGACCATCTTTGCATGACATGTTCCCTTGGTAACTCTATTATTCTTGAAGAGATCTCTAGTCTTTCTCATTCTATTATTTTCCTCTATTTATTTGCATTGATAGCTGGGGAGGGCTTTCTTTTCTCTCCTTACTGTTCTTTGTAACTCTGCATTCAGATGCTTATATCTTTTTTTTTTTCTCCTTTGCTTTTCACTTTTATTCTTTCACAGCTATTTGTAAGACCTCCTCAGACAGTCCTTTTGCTTTTTGTGCATTTATTTTCCATGGGGATTGTCTTGATCCCTGTCTTCTGTACAATATCATGAACCTATGTCCATAGTTCTTCAGGCACTCTGTCTATCAGATCTAGTCCCTTAAAACTATTTATCACTTCCACTGTATAATAATAAGGGATTTGATCTAGGTCATACCTGAATGGTCCAGTGGTTTCCACTACTTTCTTCAATTTAAGTCTGAATTTGGCTATAAGAAGTATATGATCTGAGCCACAATCTGTTCCCAGTCTTGTTTTTGCTACCTGTATAGAGCTTCTCCATCTTTGGCTGCAAAGAATATAACCAATCTGATTTCAGTGTTGACTATCTGGTCATGTCCACGTGTAGAGTCTTCTCTTGGTTTGTTGGAAGAGGGTGTTTGCTATGACGAGTGTGTTCTCTGGGCAAAATTGTATTATCCTGTGCCTTGCTTCATTCTGTACTCCAAGGCCAAATTTGCCTGTTACTTCAGGTGTTTCTTGACTTCCTACATTTGCATTCAAGTCCCCTATAATGAAAAGGACATCTTTTTTGGGTGTTAGTTCTAAAAGGTCTTGTAGGTCTTCATAGAAACATTCAACTTCATCTTCTTCAGTGTTCTGGTTGGGGCATAGGCTTGGATTACTGTGATATTGAATAGTTTGCCTTGGAAATGAACAGANCTGAGACCCTCTAGTTGTCTGTTTTCTGAAAAGTACTACTTAAGAATTTATAGCCATGGGAGCCAGTGCCCCTAAACTTCAACAAGGGAAACTTTGTCCATATAGGACAGCTGATGCTGCCAGTTCCTAAACTTATTTTTGTTTACAACACAAAGACAGTGACAGTGATTTTTTGCCTGGTTTTAATAACCACATAGTCAGTATAGCTGAAAGAGATTTGGTTTATCATTTAGCCTTTGAGTCTTTCAGGGCTTAAGGGACATTGAAATACAAATGAAGTTTTATAGCACAGTCACAGGTAGACACTGTCCTCCAAAGACTCCAACTCAGCCTCTTTCTCCTCTCTCCCTCTGTTGTTTTTCTCTGCTCCCCAAGCTTCACACTTTAGTGCTGTTCTCCAAATTTAAGCTAAAGTGAATAGAATGGGAAGATTCTTTTGAGCTGAAGAATAACCATTTACAATAATAATAATAATTAAATAATGCTCTAAGTTGTTATGTAGATTAAAGTTACTTGGGGATTTGGCGTAAAGTTTTTGCTTTCTCTTTATCATGTGTATTATAATCATGGGTGTGGTCTAATACACTATGCTACAATTATGTATATGGCTTCCTGCCTGCAATCTGCCTGCAATGTGGAAGACCTGGTTCAATCTTTGAGTCAGGAAGATCCCCTGGAGGACAGCATGGGAACCCACTCTAGTATTCTTGCCTCGAGAATGCCACGGAGAGCGGAGCCTGGTAGGCTGTAGTCCATTGGGTCACAAAGAGTTGGACATAACTGACTGACAATTACAGTTATATATTATGCACCAATAACAACAATAGCACATAAGAGCAACTATAGAAATATTAGATTCCATGTTCAATTAGTTCTCAGTTTTAGGCAATATTTGGTGTAGTTGAGACATCATAAAAATAACAAGAGTGTCCTAATCATTGTTCTTGTACAATTTCATTGATCTTGTAAACACAGAAATCATTGTGTTTTGTTGAGGATGGTTGTGATAACTTAAATGATATATTTTCTGTTATTATTTTTCGTCAATGTTTTACCCTTGAGAGGAAGCTTTAATTATAGGTTTGATTTTCTTGGACAAACTATGAATCAGTTTGCATTATATGAGTAAACATCAAGNGAGGATGGTTGTGATAACTTAAATGATATATTTTCTGTTATTATTTTTCGTCAATGTTTTACCCTTGAGAGGAAGCTTTAATTATAGGTTTGATTTTCTTGGACAAACTATGAATCAGTTTGCATTATATGAGTAAACATCAAGTGACTGCAGAGGCCACCCCAGCTTGGTATTGCACTTTTCACAGGTAAGTCATACACAATAAGAGATGATAGGACAACTAAACGAGGATGACATATGAAGAACATGTTTGGGGAAAGTACATTTTCAGAAGACTCAAATGGGTAGAAAAAAGGAGAAAAGCTAGAGACAACATTGTCAGCACCCCCTTGTCTACCTGGGAAGACTTGATAGAGAAGAGAAAAAAAAANAACTAAACGAGGATGACATATGAAGAACATGTTTGGGGAAAGTACATTTTCAGAAGACTCAAATGGGTAGAAAAAAGGAGAAAAGCTAGAGACAACATTGTCAGCACCCCCTTGTCTACCTGGGAAGACTTGATAGAGAAGAGAAAAAAAAAAAACTTACATCCATCAGATCAATCTTTTTTGGTCATTGAACAATGAAGTTAAGGCCTTCACAAAAAGTGAATTTTGATAAAGGTGGAAACCACAGCACCTAAATATTTGTGTTTTACCAAGCCGTTGCTATTTGAGCTTATAATGTGAGCTCTAATTTGGTATTTGATACCCCAAGACCTTTATTCCTTGAAGGAACAGCAGTCACCAAACATCTCAGGATTAAAATGCCGAAGTTAGGAAAGTTCTACAGTCTTCTGTGACAACTGAAAAAAGACAAATAGAGAAGTAGAAAAGATTTTATCAGATAAATTAGAAAAGAGAATATGATCCAATGGAAGCTCGTTTCTTCCTACTCTGTGACAGAGGGTCTTGAGTCTGCAAAATGAAAATACCAGGAAAAACATCCCAGAAATTCTCATTTTCAGTCCTATTTGTGAATTGAGCCATTCACTCATTTGTAATAGCTACTATAATGGCCTTCCCTACTCTATTTCCTGTAAAATTGTGTTCTGAACATCAGTTGTACCAATTAAACAAACAAACAAAAAAAGAATGAATGCCACCACCATCCTCTGCAGGTCCTAAGCCAGGAAACTTGAAAATCACTGTTAAACACTTCCTGCATGAGTGCTAAGTTGCTTCAGTTGTGTCCAATTCTTTGCAACCCTATGGACTGTAGCCTGCCAGGCTCTTCTGTCTATGGGATTTTCTAGGTAAGAATACTGGAATGGGTTATTATGCCATTTTCTCAGGGATATTCTGATGTAGGGATTGAACCCAGGTCGCCTGCATTGCAGGCAGATTCTTTACTGTCTGAGCCACCAGTGAAGCCCTATTTCTTCCTACATACTTCCATAACATTCAATTGATCTAACCAAGATATGGGATACAAAGATCAATGGGAAACTTTTATGTGGGAGGCAAATAATTAAAGATGAGATTACAATTCAATTTACATACACACACACAGCACTGTTCACTTTTTTTCCTGTAAGATTTCTGTTCTCTCCATTTTTCCCATTAATCAAGATTTCTTGAAAACAGAGTTCTGCCAAACTGAAGTTTTCCTGTAGTGACCATAAGAATTTTCTCAATCTTTTTTTGTGGAATTTATCCAACACAGAATATTCATATTTTATTTCCTATCCACTAACCATAGACTACATGAAATTTCATCCCATTAAATTTCATCTCTAGAAAATGAACATCTTGATGAAAGAAGCTGATTCTGGCAGAATTCATACATACACAGCAGAACCTGATGCAACCGAAAGATTCAGTACATCCCACTCAATATGCCTCCTTGGCAGCAATTACAGGCTATTTCCCTTTCACAGCCAAAATGTGCCTTGCTTCGCCAACGGGGGACAGGCCATGAAGTAATAGGAAGGACTGGGAATGGAGACAGGAGAACTGGATTCTAATCCAGCTCTCCATATTAGCTTGGGGATTTCTGAGCAAGTTGCTGAATCTCATTTAGCCTTAGTTTTTTCACCAGTAAAATAGAGCTAATGGTACCTGCTTTATCTGTTTTAAATGAGATATTTAAAGTTTTCTGTAATTAAATAAAGTCATAATTATCACTGTTAATAAAAGCAATACATCTATAGGCTTCGCATGGCATTAAAATAATGAGTTAAAATTATTTTTCTCTTCAGCAAACCATACATTTAATACATATGAAAAGAATGAACATTCATTGAGTTGTCTTTGATGTTTAACAAAGTGGGAAAAATAAAACTGAATATATTAGTTTAAAAATACTATATGCTGACACAAAGATGAGATTTGAAAATCTATTTTCTACTTTTTAGCTGAAAATGCTTCACTTTCCAAAAATGGTTTGGCCGAGACTTCAAAAGCTTCCCAAACAGTAATTACTACAGTAAAAATAAGTAGGCTACAAGGAAAACAAGTAGGAGGGATCCAGATTTTCTACTATTTAACAGATCAGGAAATGGTGCAAAGGATGTTTGGGAGGAACTACAATATAGCTTAAATTTTAATACTGATCCTTGGAGTCTCTAATAATAAAATTAAAGTTCATTGAATATATAAAATCCAGAATTTAGTCTGCCAAGTACTTCTGCTAAGTACTTTTCTAAATACAAAGGCATTTAAAATGTGAACTGAGCATTCAAGATGTTTAAAGCTAAGATGGGGCAGAGAGGGGGAATCTATGTATATAAAAGGTAAATTAGTAATGAAAAGTGGCAAGTTCAGTAGAACTAAAAATGAAATGGAAATGGAAAGGATCTCTCTGGTGTAGATCTGACATACACTTGTGTCAAAATTTTTGTACAAGTTATGTTAACTTGGACTAGTCCCTCATCTAGTTAATTGTGTGATTTTATGCCTTCAAACGATTGACTTTGTGGTATAATAATGATATGTGTGCTTAGTCGCTTCAGTCATTCTTGACTCCTTGCAACCCTATGGACTGTAGCCCATCAGGTTTTTCTGTCCATAGGACTTTCCTGGCAAGAATACTGGAGTCGGTTATCTTACCCTCCGATCCAGGGATTGAACCTGCATCTCCTGTGTCTCTTGCATTGTACATGAATTCTTTACCACTAAGCCACCAGGAAAACCTCATAATAATGATATAGCTTTTTTTGAAGAAGAAGAAGAAGAAGAAGAAATTATGCTGAAGTTAGTAAAGATCTCACACATAAACTATTTCTTTAAAAAATGAATAGGATGGATATAAACAGAGAGGAGTTGGATGAAATACCTGAGGAAAAGAGCATAATATGACAATGCACAATCTTAGTAATATAGAAGATTCTAGAAACAAAAAGCCCATTGATAAGTGCAGAATTCAATGAAAAGAAGAAAGTGTGAAAATTAATCTGGGACCAGAAATGCTGCAGGGGCAGCTCAAAAGCCTAGATTTTCTGCTGTACACAGTGTGAGAGCTCTGACACTATTAAATATTATAGTGAATTGTGGTGTTGTAGAAGACTCTTGAGAGTCCCTTGGACTGCAAGGAGATCCAACCAGTCCATTCTAAAGGAGATCAGTCCTGGGTGTTCATTGGAAGGACGGATGCTAAAGCTGAAACTCCAATACTTTGGCCACCTCATGCAAAGAGTTGACTCACTGGAAAAGACCCTGATGTTAGGAGGGTTTGGGGGCAGGAGGAAAAGGGAATGACAGAGGATGAGATGGCTAGGTGGCATCACCGACTCAATGGACATGAGTTTGGCTGAACTCTGGGAGTTGGTGATGGACAGGGAGGCCTGGTGTGCTGCATTCATGGAGTTGCACAGAGTCGAACACGACTGAGCAACTGAACTGAACTGACTGACTGTCTGACTGAGGGATCTATTGCTTCACACAGCTTCCAAAAGGCAAGTATGCTAACTGCCTACAAAAGTTCTTCTTCAATGTAGACTTCTTCTTTAGGTGAAAATTTCCAAATCTGTGGTTACATTTTCTTTCTGAACATCAACTCAAGTATCTTGGTCTCAACAGGTCCATTTGCTTTAAATCTTTTTAAAGCAAAACAGAGGAGCTTATTTGCAGAGTAAAATGAGCTTTCCTTGAAATATATTACACTTGCATCTGGGCCTCAAAGGATAAGGGCATAAATTGATGGATGGCAGTAGGAAAAGGAAAATGCCTTCATGGAGGAAATGGAGGTGGTTTAGTCACTAAGTCGTGTCCAACTCTTTGCGACCCCATGGACTGTAGCCCGCCCGGCTCCTCTGCCCATGGGATTCTCCAGGCAAGAATACTGGAGTGGGTTGCCATTTCCACCTCCAGGGGATCCTCCCAATCCAGGAATCATGGAGGAAATAAGAGCAAAGAAATGGAAACACAAAATCTCACAGAATTTTAGGTGAATAGTGAGCTGTTATGTTGTACACAGATGTACTAAGTATATCAATAAGATCGCAGTGCTCAAGATGGACGTAATCTTGAGACACAAATAAAAGACTAGTTATAAAGTCACTGCCAGAGTAGATTCCAGAGGTAATCATGGTCAAATTTAAGGAAATGGTAATTGGATTTAACTAATTAGAAAAATCATATATATAAACAATCAACTAATTCTAGTTGATGATAGGCCTCTGTTGAGATTTAGTTGTTAGTTCATTTTCAGCTCTTTGCAACCCCATGAACTGTAGCCTGCCAGGCTCCATTGTCCATAGGATTTCCCAGGAGAGAATTCTGGAGTGGGTTGCCATTTCCTTCTCTAAGGGATCCTCTTGACCCAGAAACTGAACCCACTCTCCTGTATTGCAGGTGATCTCCTTCATTGAAGGCATATTCTTTACAGATTGAGCCACCAGGGAAGCCTAACAGCCAAAGGAGAAAATAGATTTACTGCAAGATGTAGAACTTGTGTCCTGAGAGCTTAAGACTCAAGTAACAGATATCAAAAGATAAGAGTTTGAGTAAAAGGAGGAGCCTGTTCTCCTCCTTCAGTCTAGTTGGCCTGGAGCCCTGGTGTCATGCAACAGTGAATTTTACATATGTAAATTCAAAAGCAATAGTATACAACATCATAATCTTTTTAAAGAAAGAGATTTTTTCAGCTTATGCTAATCATGTTAGTCTTTCCACACAAGATCTTGTCAAAAATGAGATATTGAGGATATTCTATTTCAACTATAGAAGAAATTAAAGAAAATAATATAAAGACTTATCAAAAGAAACAATTCTGCAACTTTGAAATCAAACTCTTTTTGAAAATTAATTTTATATTCTCATCCATCTTGCCTATACTTTCCAGCTATAGTCATTTTGTTGCTTTGCTTTCTTCTCTAGGCATATAATTATAGCACCTGAGTCCAAATCTGTAGTTCTTCACTCTGATGACTGTGTCCTTACCTTTCTTATCTTTATCAAATTTCTTTGCCTCTATCATTTATTTGTGTCAAGCAATATCAAGAAATCTGTAAAAATCAATACTTAATAAGTTATAGTAATATTTTCAATTTCCTGTCATCTACTTTAATGTGCATGTATTCTCTGTAACTCCTCATCATTCATCCAATCCATCTTATGATCAGTTAAATGTAAATTTAATCCTTTCCTGAGTGACTTCAAATTTTACTGCATCAGAATTGGGTCTGCTAGACCAGTCATTTGGTGGCAGTTAGGAAAGTAAGGAAGATAGCAACAAAGACCACAATCATCTCTAGTAGTCACATTTCCACAAGGTAGGGTCTGTATAGTGAATATGAAAGCAAAATAGAAATAAAAGCTTGACGTATAATTCTTCAGTTATTTCTTTACTTCACCTGGGTTGGTATTTGTCAGGTTCATCGTTTCCACAAAATATAGAGAGAACTGGACACACATTTTCTAGTATTGAAATCCCTTTGAAATGAACTTTGTGAAATAATTTTCAAATTAGTACTAGAGTTTCTTAAAGAATCTACTCCATTCATTTTATATTTGCAGAAAAACTTCAATGTGTTAGAGGAGCTGTTTATATTTTCCAATGTATTATATGTATGCTAGCTTTCTTTTCTTTATTTTAATTTTAATAACTTTTCCCTATTCAACAGTAAATATAGAATATATTCAATATATAATGCTTGAATAGAGTAATAAAAATGATCACTTTTATTCTTGTTACTTTATTATACAACTATATTACTAATATGCATGATACTATAAAACAATTTTACTATTTTATTTTTAACTGAATATATTTTGACCATTTTCTTTGTTAATAAAAATAGACATGTTAAAATGTATTTATTATAACAAAAATATAATAACTTAAAAAATATTCTCTATAAAGATCTAGAACATACTCATTAATTACAGTAACAAAAAGGAAAATTAAAATGCATTGCAGAGATTGTATGGGAAATAAAGGAAACAAAATTTCTCAATAACAAGAAATTCTCAGGTGGTAGAATCAAAGCCAGTAAGACTTAGAGAAACTTAATGACCTGAGATGTGGCTGGAAAAATTTAGGACCTTGGGTATAAATTCTTACATTGTGATGCAAGTCAAAACTTTAGATCTAAAGGGTCAAGCACTTAGAACTGAGGGCTCTGGGTGAAACCAAATAAGCAATGAATGAGAAAAAAAAAAATGCATCCATTGCTACAGAACACTACTACAAACTTTATTGCTGCCTGGTTCTATCAGTCTTGAAAAACTCAAGTTTTGGACCTCTCTCCCTAAGAAAGTAAATGAAATAAATTGAGTCTGGCAAGGAATAATCTAGGATCCCTGACATAAACAAAAAACACCTATGTAAAAGAAAGATTCAAAGTTTTCTGTAATTATTCTTGTAAGATCTTTGTTAATTTTTGCTTTCAGGGTTATGTAAAGATTATAAAACAATTTTGAAAGCATTTTAATTTTTTGAAGGACTTTTACAGAATTGATGTTAATTCTTTTTTGAATGATATAATTCACTGACAAAATTGTAGGTCTAGAATTTAGTTGGTTGGGAGTCCTTGATAATTTACTTAAATAAGTATAGGGCTATTTACACTTTTTGTTTCATTTGCATACATTTTTGTAAGTGGTATTTTTTATCTGTTTACATTTTGTCATGTATGTGTTAATAATATTTTATTATCTTATATATATATGTAGCATCTATAGTAACCACCTTTTATTCCTAATATTATTTTTATGTTTACTCATAATTGGTAGACGTTTCCCAGGTCATTGTTTTGTTTAGCTTCTCTATTGTATCAGTTCAGTTCAGTTCAGTTGCTCAGTCATGTCCAACTCTTTGCGATCCCATGAACTCCAGCATGCCAGGCCTCCCTGTCCATCACCAACTCCCGGAGTTTACCCAAACTCATGTCCATTGAGTCGGTGATGTCATCCTACCATCTCATTGTCTGTCATCACCTTATCCTCCTGCCTTCAATCTTTTCCAGCATCAGGGTCTTTTCAAATCAGTCAGTTCTTCACATCAGGTGGCCAAAGTATTGTAGTTTCAGCTTCAAAATCAGTTCTTCCAATGAACACCCAGGACTGACCTCCTTTAGGATGGACTAGTTGGATCTCCTTGTAGTCCAAGTGTTAGGGTTAGATATATCTATGCTCAATTTCACTGATTTAAGCTCTTATCTATTTTTAATATAAATTTATTCATTTTAATTGGAGATTAATTGCTTTACAATATGGTATTGGTTTTGCCATACATCAACATGAATCCGCCACAGGTATACATGTGCTCTTCATCCTGAACCCCTCTCCTTCCTCCCTCCCTGTACCATCCCTCTGGGTCGTCTCAGTGTACCAGCCCCAAGCATACAGTATCATGCATTGAACCTGGACTGGCTATTCATTTCATATATGATATTATACATGCTTCAATGCCATTCTCCCAAATCATCCCACCCTCTCCCTCTCCCTCAGAGTCCAAAAGACTGTTCTATATGTCTCTATCTCTTTTGCTGTCTCGCATACAGGGTTATCATTACCATCTTTGTAAATTCCATATATATGCATNAAAAAAAAAAAAAAGTCTACTTAGCCTTTCAGCAGGGAAGAGAAGAAAATTAATCATTTTGAAACATATCAGAACATTTTGTTCTTGAAAAGACTGTCCCTTAGGAGAAACTATTTAGCCAGAGTAAAACCTGCTGGATTATTTTCTGAGTCTAACTGAAACCTAAAGGGAGGAAAGTAACCAACACCAGTCAGTTCTAGTGTCACTTCTCAGTTCCACCCAGGAAAAGAAATTCCTCAACTACTGGCCCTTCTAAACTTCCATATAGAAGAAGGAAAACATAAATCCAGCCCACTCTAACTATCCTGTCCTATATTAAGGGAGAGAAAAATTGAAAAACATTTGTCAAGTGCACAGTTCTGAGGCATAGTCTCACTAAAAGACTCAGATTTAATCTTTGGACTATAGAACAATTCTCTTTTCAAAGCTCCTTTTTACATCCTACTGGAAGATCTAGCTAATGCAGTAAGACAATAAATGGAACTACAGATTTTACATATCAAGATGGGAGAAATAGAACTCTTCTTGTTTGTCAATGATGTGTTCATAAACAACAACAACAAAAATATCCAAGAAATAATAAGCAAGTAATAACAAGGTTTCAGGATAAAAGGTTAAACTATAAAAGTTAATCACTTTCTTATATACCAACAGTGAAAAAATGGAATTNAACTCTTCTTGTTTGTCAATGATGTGTTCATAAACAACAACAACAAAAATATCCAAGAAATAATAAGCAAGTAATAACAAGGTTTCAGGATAAAAGGTTAAACTATAAAAGTTAATCACTTTCTTATATACCAACAGTGAAAAAATGGAATTTGAAATTGAAAATATATATTGACAGCTGCTGAAATGAAATGCCTAGGTATAACTATGATAAGAACTATATAAAGAAAGGGCTTCCCAGGTGGCTCTGTGGTAAGGAATAGCCTGCCAAAGTAGGAGATGCACGTTCAATCCATGGATTGGGAAGATTCCCTGGAGAAGGAAATGACAACCCATTGAATATTATTGCCTGGAAAATCCCATGGACAGAAGAGCCTGGTGAGCTATAGTTCTTGGGGAAGCAAAAGAGTCGGACATGACTTAGTGACTAAACAACAACAACAACAATATAAAGAAAGTTACCAAACTTTGAAGAACAAAATCACATAATTAAAGTCAAGATATACTCTGTACTCATAAATAAGAAGACTCACTATTGTCAGATGTCAGTTCCTTCCGAATTGATCTATATATTCAGTGTAATACCAATCAAAATCCCAGGAAACTACTTTGTCAATATTTACAAACTTTCTAAAGTTTAAATGGAGAAACAAAAGACCCATAATAGCTGAAAGAGAGGAACAAATTTGAAAGAGTGACATTACTCAACTTCAAAACTTATTATAAACCCACAGTAATTAAAACAGTGTGTTTTGGTGAAAAACAGATAAGTAGATCAATGGAATTGACTAAAAAGACCATTGATAGACTCACATAAATATATTAACTGATTTTTGACAAAGTAGAAAAGACAATACAATGAAAATGGTACAAAAAAAATGGTTCTGGAACAACTGAATCTTCAAATTAAAATAATGAATCTAGATATAGATATTATATTCTGCAGAAAAATAGCTAAAAATGGTACAAAATCCTAAACATATGCAAAACAATGAAATTCCTAAAAGATGTTCTTTCTGTTTAGTCGCTAAGTCATGGCCTTCTCTTCTGGAACTCCATGAACTGTAATCCACCAGGCTTTTCTATCCATAGGATTTTCCAGGCAATAATACTTGAGTGGGTTGCCATTTCTTCTCCAGGGTACCTTTGCAAACAAGGGATTAAATTCATATCATCTGCTTGGCAGGCGGCTTCTTTATCACTGAGCCCCCTGAGGAGCCCTCCTAGAAGATAACAGAATAGAAAATCTAGATGATCCTGGGTATGGCAATGATGTTTTTAGATACAACATCAAGAGCATCATCCATAAAAGAAATGCAGATGAACTGACTTCATCAAAATTAAAAAAAAAAAAAAAAAACAACTTTAGCTTTGTGAAATTCAATATCAAGAGAATGAGAAGATGTCGTAGACTGAGATAAAATATTTGCCAAAAAATAAGCAACAACGTAGAAAAACATTATACAAAATACGGAAAGATCTCCTAAAATTTAACAATAAAAATATAAGTAGACTAATCACAAAATGGGTTAAAATCCTGAACAAATAGCACCAAAGAAGTTATATAGATGACATATAAACATGAAACAAGCCATTGTATACCGCATACCATCAGGGAAATGCAAATTAAAACAACGAGATACCATTATACACCAATTAGAATGGCCAGATCTAGCACATTGACAATATCAAATGCTGATGAGGACGTAGAACAACAGAACCCTAATCCATTGCTAGTGGAAATGTAACATGGTACAGCCATTGTTAAAAACAGTTTCGCAGTTTCTTACAAAAGTAAGACATTATGAAAAGTCATGGGACTTCCCTGGTGGTCCAAAGGTTAAGAATCTGCTTGCCAAAGCAGGAAATACTGGTTCAATTCCTGGTCTAAGAAGATTCCACATGCCATGGGGCAACAAACCCTGTGCATCACTACTACTGATGTCTACATATTCCATACACCCCAACTACTGGAGTCTAAGGGTCATAGAGCCTGTACATTGAAGCAAGAGAAGCCACCGGAACAAGAAGCCTGTGTACCACTACTATAGAGTAGCCCCTGCTCACCCTGCACAGCAAGAAATAAATAAATAAACAAAAACATCAAAAAGAAAAGACATGGAGGAATGTTAATTGTGTGTTATTAAATGAAAGAAGTCAATCTGAAAAAAAAAATAGAAAAACTACATAGTAAAAGTTTACAGCTACCACATATGACATTCTTGGTAGAAGTAAAACTATGGAGATAGTAACAAGATCAGTGGTTGTCAGAGGCTGAGGTAGAAGAAGGGTAACTATATGGACTACAGAGGATTTTCAAGGCAATGAAGATTTCATGGTGCTATAGTGATAGATACATTCCATTGTGTGTGTGTGCATGCTCAGTCACTTCAGTCATTTACAGCTTTTTGAGACCCTATAGAATGTAGCCCGCTAAGCTCTTCTGTCATGGGATTCTCCAGGTGAGAATACTGGAGTGGGTTGCCCTTCCTTTCTGCAGGGTAGCTTTCCACACCAGTGATTGAACCCAGGTCTCCTGCATTACAGGTGGATTCTTTACCACTTAGCCATTTTGGAAGGCCCACATGGCACTGTACTTTTATCTAAACTAACAGAATATATAAGACCAACAGTGAACATTAATGTAAATGAAGAACTTTAGGTGATTATGATATTCAATATAAGATTACCATTTTTTAACATGTACCATTCTGATTTGTTGTTGTTCAGTCGCTAAGTCATATTTGACTCTTTGCAACTCCATGGACTGCTGCACGACAGGCTTCCCCATCCTTCACTATCTCCCAGAGTTTTCTCAAGCTCATGTCCATTGAGTCAATGATGTCATCCAATCATCTCATCCTTGTCTGCCCCTTCTCCTCCTGCCCTCAATCTTTCCCAGCATCAGGGTCTTTTCCAATGATTCAGCTCTTCCCATCAGATGGGCAAAAGAATGGAGTTTCAGCTTCAGCATCAGTCCTTCCAATGAATATTCAAGATTGATTTCCTTTAGGATTGATTGGTTTGATCTCCTTGCAATCAAAAGGACTTTCAAGGGTATTCAACATCACAGTTTGAAAGCACCAATTATTTGGTGTTCAGCCTTCATTATGGTCCAACTCTCATATCTATACACAACTACTGGAAAAAACATAGATTTGATTATACAGATCTTTGTCATCAAAGTGATGCCTCTGCTTTTTAATATACTGTCTAGGTTTGTCATAGCTTTCATTCCAAGGAGCAAGTGTCTTTTAATTTCATGGCTGCAGTCACCATCTGCAGTGATTTTGTGGCCCAGGAAAATAAAGCCTGTCACTGTTTCTACTTTTCCCCTTCTATTTTCCATGAAGTAATAGGACCAAATGTCCTGACATCAGTTTTTTCAAATTTTNATAGCTTTCATTCCAAGGAGCAAGTGTCTTTTAATTTCATGGCTGCAGTCACCATCTGCAGTGATTTTGTGGCCCAGGAAAATAAAGCCTGTCACTGTTTCTACTTTTCCCCTTCTATTTTCCATGAAGTAATAGGACCAAATGTCCTGACATCAGTTTTTTCAAATTTTGAGTTTTAAGCCTGCTTTTTCCACTCTCGTCTTTCACCTTCATCAAGAGACTTTTTAGTTCTTCTCCACTTTTTGCCCTTAGAATTATGTCATCTGCATATCTGAAATTGTTGATTTTTCTTCTGGAAATCTTGATTCTAGCTTGTGATTCATCCACTCATTCATCCATTCATTCCATGATAGGGAATATTAATAAGGGAGACTACTCTTCTTGGGGCAGTGAGTATATGAGATATTTTTGTACCATTCTCTTTTGCAATGATCCTAAAATTCCTCTAAAAGTGTTTAAAAATTTTATAAGTGCTTTGACAAAATGGGACAGAGAAGGGAAAGTATTTTAAGTCAATAAAAACTAAGAATAGCTACTCTTGTTACTATTTTTAAGTTAAGTGCTTCCTTTCAGTATTTTGGGCTTCTCTGGTGGCTCAGCTGGTAAAGAATTCACCTGCAATGTGGTAGATCTGGATTTGATCCCTGGGTTGGGAAGATACCCTGAAGAAGGGAATAGCTACCCACTCCAGTATTTTGACCTGGAGAATTCCATGGACAGAGGAGCTTGGCAGGCTGCAGTCCATGGAGTCACAGAGATTTGTACATGACTGAGAGACTTCTATTTTCACTTTCAGTATACTGTGTTAGCCATTGGAGAAAGCAGTTTAGGCTAAAGCATTTAAACTTTGTTTTCTGAGCTCCCACAGCTAGAGGCCTAAGAATGGAAACACCAGAATGGCCACATTTCTCTGAGGTAAAGTTCTTTCTCAATGGTCCTACTTATTTCTCAAAGGTACATGTTCAGAGGATTTCCCTGGTGATCCAGTGATTGAGACTCTGCCCTTCCAGTGCTTTCACTGCGGGCGGTGCCAATTTGATCCCTGGTTGGGGAACTAAGATCCCACCTACCTTACATTGCAACCAAAGGGCATAAAAACAAGAAGTACCTGCTCATGTAGTGTTATATTTTCAAAAGAAAATACGATTTTTTTCAAAAATAAAATGAATATAGATAGATTGGCTTCTCTTAATTTCACTGGGCAAGAAAGGGCTGGCAATGCCCCACTACACATAAGATAACTTCTCGTCTTCTCCTAATTATTTCTGTGACTCTTTAGCTTCTAGAGCCTGAAGAATTTACACCATGTCTGAAGGCTTGTCTCATTTACTTCCTTTTATTTCCTGTACTATTCCCCCTCTCTCCCACCCATTAAACCCAGCATATATGTACTCTATCACTTCCTATAATGTGTGTCTTGTATTATGACATCTAGGTATCAGGAGCCACTTGAATGAAACACTAATGAACAGGTAATTGAATGCTATGAAAAATATTGGAATTCTTATCCTTAATGACAAGATAGATTTAGAATAGAATTTGAAAATTAAGACCCAAAGCCTGAATTGTTTCAGCAAAATCTCTTTCTCTCAAGATAAATAGACAGTAGACAAATAGATATATAGACGATAGACATACAAACACATAGATAGAAAGTAGACATGGATATAGACATATAGATAGAAAGTAGAAATAGACATATAGAAAGTCTATTTATGTTGTTGGGCAAAGATTGGAGAACAAGATCTTTTTTAACAAATCATAAATTCTCATTGCCCATAGACATCACCTTTACCAATTGACCTGCAGCCAATTCAGCTAACACATTTTATTACTTTCTTGAACTCTGTGCATTTAAGTTTGAGGCTCCTGGTTTTGTGTATTAACCTGGATAATTGCACTAAAAAATAAAACTAACAAAGAAAAGGATTTATTAAAATAAAATATATTACATGCAAACTCATGAATCAAAAGTAAAACTTAAAACAAATTAATAGACCAAAAAGTCCACAAAAGGCAGTATTTTTCAAAAATTTTTGAGGATGTACAAAAAAGAAATATATGATTCCAAAGGCAATATATATATATATATATATATANATAAAATATATTACGTGCAAACTCATGAATCAAAAGTAAAACTTAAAACAAATTAATAGACCAAAAAGTCCACAAAAGGCAGTATTTTTCAAAAATTTTTGAGGATGTACAAAAAAGAAATATATGATTCCAAAGGCAATATATATATATATATATATATGAACACTAATTTTAAAAAAAGAGAATTGACAACGTGATTTTTTTTAATTGTAGCATTTCACATAATCTGAAATTAATTAATGTGTAATTTGAGTCATAAAAGTATCTTCAAGGGTATGTGTGTTCAGTGCTTCATATGTATATTTTGTAATGAAATCTTTATGTACGTCCAGGCATGCAGTGCCTTCTGGAATGAGTGTTTTTTGAACCATTCTTTAACTACTCTCCTTGGGGTTTTTCTATACCTTAAAAAGTAACAGGATTAGAAATAAAAAATCTGAACAGACCCATCACAAGCATGGAAATTGAAACTGTAATCAGAAATCTTCCAGCAAACAAAAGCCCAGGTCCAGATGGCTTCACAGCTGAATTCTACCAAAAATTTCGAGAAGAGCTAACACCTATCCTAATGAAACTCTTTCAGAAAATTGCANTCGATGCAGGATGCAGGATGCTTGGGGCTGGTGCACGGGGATAATCCAGAGAGATGTTGTGGGGTGGGAAGTGGGAGGGAGATTCAGGATTGGGAGCTTGTGTACACTTGTGGTGGATTAATGTCGATGTATGGCAAAGCCAATAGAGTATTTTAAAGTAAAATTTTAAAAATAAATAAATAAATAAATAAAAAGAAAACAAAATAAAGATATTCTAGGTTAATGGGAGATCAAAAAAAAAAAGTAACAAGATTCACATGAAAGTCTCTGTAATATTTCCAAATTTCAACAGTAAAGATGGAATAAAAAGGGATAATAATATGACATTAAATATAATGCATAATTTTACTAGTGTTTATGTCAAACTGGGTTCACTGCTAACTGTTCACTGCAGACTCTTCTTGTCTCCTCTTCCTATACAGATACCTACAATCTCATGTCATATATTCTAATTCAGCAGGCCTGTAGGATTGGGGGCTTTAGACATGAGCATGTTTTAATAGGATCCTCACTTGATTCTAATGCATTCCAATTTTGTCATGTACCATTCTGGACTCTTCTTGCTTACAATGATATTCAATATCTCTTTGTCTAACAGAATCATATGGACATCATTTGTCATTTACCTTTACCTTTACATGTGTTTCATCCTCTGGGAATCTAATCTTTCATGCCTGGACATTGCACTGCCTCCATTACCCTTCATTCCATGAACAGGAACATATATCTCCCGGCCCTGCTGCAATTGTCACTTTAGTTGTTACAACTGCCTAAGATTTCTGACAAAGAAGCTACATTACCTGTTGTGGAGAAAAAAAAAAGATGTCTAATATCCAAGAAAATTACTTATGTTCAACATTAGGACACAATGACCACAATAAGAAAAAAATTAGTTGCTGAGAGAGAACAGGTTTTATACATGCTAAAGATGGGCAGATTTTCATCTCGAGCATAAATGAAAACTGCTGGTATTTAAGAAAACAACACCAGTTTCATTCAGTTTCAGGTATTGCATTACAGTGCATAAATCTAATGAAATATAGCCCTCAGGTTAAACAGAGATGCTCCCTTCAAATAAATGAATATTAACCAGCCCATGACATTCTCAGTCTCATTAGCTCCAACTAGTTATTATGGCTGCTGCATATAGAGGCTGGCCTTCCACAGAGACCGACCCACCTGGGGTAATAAATTGAAAACTGATGTCAGGAGAATTGCAAATCGGTTTCAAAGTGAAGGAATACAATGGGAACATCAACGCTGTTGACAAAGACTTCTCCTGGTGTTCTGCATTCTGTCATCAACTGTTCTCACCTGGGGACGACAAACAGGATGGTCCCATATGAATCTTGCTTTCTTGCCTTCTTTTGTATTTGTGGCTTTCTTTGTCTTGTCTCATTTTTTGCATTTTTTTTCTCTTCTATTTAATAACACAAAGGAGAAATGGAACAGCCAAAATACATACCAATGTCTTTTAAAATACAAGCACATGCAATGGTGGAGCATTTGCAGTGTGATTTCTCAATTTTACTTCTTATTGTGATAATAATAGTCAGTTATGGATTCTTTATTTTTACCATAATTAAATCTTCATCTTGAAAATATCACTACATCCTGCTTTTCTCATCTTATCATCTATTGTCCTCCCTAAAAATTATATTATATTGTGTAAATAATTATCTTTGAATATTAAAAAAAGTTGTCAAGACATATTTCAATATGATAATTCAATGTCAGTGTTACCAGTGATTGCTACATCAATAACACCAATGGCCAGTTCTCAATGTTGATCTTCCTTTACTTATTTGCATTATGTAATACATAACTTTCTTCTTGTTATGCTTCCTTCATTTGGATCCAAGATCCCACAATTTCCTTGTTCTTCTAATTCACTGACTACATCCTAGTCTCTTTTTCTGGTTTCTTCTAATCATCCTGACCTCGAAATGTACTATAACCCAAATTTCAGAGATTTTACTTCATCTTTTTTATAACTATTCTTATTATCTTGGAGATTTTAATGTAGTCTCGACCTAAATAACTGCTGTATGCTGATGGCTTATTTATTAGTTTCCAGAGCTGCTGTAACAAAGTAACATAAATTGGGTAAATTGAAACCAACTGAAATTTCTCTCTCATAGTTCTGGTAGCTGAAATTTGAAACCATGGTGTTGTCAAGGCCATATTATATCTGAAGGCTCTAGGAGAGACTCTCTTCCATGCTCTTCTCTTCAATCCTGGTCTTGTTGGAAAACTGGGGTGTCACTGTGTGTTATGGATGCTTCACTCAGTCTCCCCCCCTCATTGTAACATGCTTCCTTGCATGTCTGTGTCTTTTCCTCTTAATAAGAACACAGTTATATTGATGAAGAATCCACCCTACTCTAGTATAATCTAATTTTATTTTAATTAATTACCTTTGCAATAATTATATATCTAATAAAATCCCACTCTGAGATTTCAAGAAGAACATGAATTTCATGGGGACAGTATTCAACCTAGTATCTGTTTTGTGAACTCCAAACATGTATATCCAAGTTCACGTCATATCTCTATTTAACAGATATTTCGGGTTTAACATATAGAAAGCCGGACCTCTGTTCTGCTATCCTAAATATATTTTACTACAGTCTCTCCATCTCAATTGTAAAAACTTCAATCCTTCCAGGTACTCATTCAAAAACCTTAAAGACATTCTTTCTCCTTTCTTTATTTCATGTTATTTATGTTCAGTTGCTAAATCATGCCCAATTCTTTTGTCACCCCATGGACTGTAACCCACCAGGCTCCTCTGTCCATGGGATTCTCCAGGCAAGGATCCTAGAGTAGGTTGCCATTTCCTTCTCCAGGAGATCTTCCCAACCCAGGAATCAAACCCATGCCTTATACCGCACCGCTAATTATTAAAAAAAATATATGACAGTTTAAAAACATGCATCCAGAGTACAATTTCTCCTTGCCATTTCTGTTCTAAACCCTGTCAAGCTTATCAAACCAATTTCTTGTGATTATTCACAAATGTATTGTCCCATTTTTCTCTTTTCCCTTCTTGGGTCTATTTTCAAAAATATATGGAGTGTAAAGCCACCACCTTAAAACCAAGTCAGACAGTGTCATTTTCTGTCCAAAGTATACCTAAAGCTTTTCCCTTCTTTCTGAGCAAAACTAATGTCTTGTTAAAAGGTTCTATGAGAATATTCTTCCACTTACCTCCCTGACTAGATCCCCCAACTACATGGATCTACTTTGTCTTCCTGTTATTTATCAGATACATTACTGTCTGAGAACTTCTGCATTTGCTTCCCCCTTTGCCTGGGTTCTACTTCTCAGTTATTCACGGGCTTATTCCCTCCTTTCCTAGAAGTCTTTATTTAAATGTCATGTTTTCTCTGAGGCCTGCTATGAATATTCTATTTAAAATGTTGCTGCCCCAAACTCTCAATCCCCTTTTCCAATTAATTAGATTTTTTCTCCGTAGAACATACCACTTATATTACTTCTATGCACTTACATTACAGAACTGACACTACCTATTTTGCTTATGTGCCTCCCTTCTTCAGAATGAAACTGTCAGGAGGATAAGGTTTTTATGAGCTTTGTTTAGTGTCATATCTCCTGCATTTAGAATAATGTCACATAATGATGTTAATTACTATCGCTGAATGAGCAATGCCCATTTACAATAAATAGTAGGAAGCCTTATGGACTGTGTTTAAGAACAACAGGTTCTACCCCAACAACAGGTTCTGTTATTCTTTATAACACATCTGCTCTGTAGCAAATCTCTTAATCTCATAAAATTCTGTTTTGTGGATATCTCCTAATATGTGAACCCAATCTCAGAAGCACTAAACCAGACTATAAAACAGTACTCAGTCTTTCTGCCTCAGAATTTCCTAGATACTTGGAAGATTTATAAAAGGCCAGTGTTACACCATGAATAGGCCAACCTTCTATTTGCCATTGTCAAATGCATCTCTTTCTGAAGAAATGCTACAATTATTTTTAAAGCTTTAAACAGTTACAAAGCATGAGCAGTCTCTCTCTTTACAGATGTGGCTCAAGTCTTTTTGTTGTTGTTGTTTGTGGCTCAAGTCTTAAATCAACATGTCTAATGGATAAGAATGAACAGACCTAGATTTTGTCCTGATCAGAAAAGTGAAAGAAGAATGCAAATAGTAAAGGGGAAAACAATTGCTGACTTGCTCAGCTTTGTCCTGAAGAAACTAAAAGTGTTGCAAATCCCTCCACCCCTTCTCCACCAGTTGTTATACAGAGATAACATTTAAAAACCTTTGTTTTTCTTCTCTTTTTAATTGCTTGCAGTATTAGGATTTATCTTTATGATATGGATAAAATGTTTTTTTAAGAAATTGCAATGTTTTGGAAAAGGGAAAATATTTCCCAAAGTATTGTATTAATTAATGTTTATGAGATTATATTTCATCAGTTCAAAGGGCTCCTGAGATACCTATTCAGAGAGCTCATTTCAACAAGGTAGACATTTAGTTTGACAATAAACCAGGTTATTTCAAATAAGATGTGGAAGTTTCCTTCAAATGTTAACTATTTTTTTCATTCTGAACACAGACAATCATGAATTCATTTTATTTACATTCACAGAAAAATATTGAGTAACATACCTTTATACAGTGACAGTATAAGACGTTTTGAACATCTTTAAATTTTAATTTCATTGTGAAATTCCAATTAATTATGAGTGGATGTATACTGTTGTAGTATAAGAGAGAGAAAAACCAATTCCATAGGGTTGGGCAAACACCTACTCACTGATTGATCATAAAAGTTTCATCCTATTAGAAAGTAAAATGAGGTCACTTGATCAACTTAAGGATACGCTTGTGGCAGATGTAGTTTTGGGAACTACAGACAATATTTTCCATGGGAGAGACTTAGCATAACTCTTTTAGCATGCTATTTGAAGACATGTCTACTGATAAAATCAGATTTAAAGGTATTAATCACTGCTAGTGAGATTTTTAAGAAACTGTCCCACAATATACTAAATGGCTTTTGGCACAGCAGAAAAAAAAGAAAAAATTATGTCTCCATGATCTATTTCTCTAAAAGATGAATTAGAATGCTGCTTAAAAAATATTGACATTGCATAGCTCCTGACTCAGTAGGTGAATCATCAGGCCATACACATTCTGATTACTCAGTTAGATATTCAACTTGAAAAAAATCCATTGTTTTTTAAAAACAAATAAGGGATCTTTTGATCCCTCATTTCTTTTTTTTTTTTCTTCTTTTTTTTTTAATTTATTTATTTATTTATTTTTAAATTTAACTTTACAATACTCTATTGGGTTTGCCACACCTCATTTCTATAAATTGTTTCCATTGATTGTAATCTCTTTCTCTGTTTTCTGTAGCACTGAGAATTTGAGGCGGCATGGAGAGCAATGAAATTCTGAGAGCACAAGGTTAGAAGCCATCCAAAGCCTAATGGAAGATTTTATAGGTCACAGTGACAGAAAGAGTGGAGATTACTAAGACAACTATATCCAGAAACTGACTTGGTGATGAATTGTATATTACCGGTGAGAGGGGGGAGGTATCTAGAAATACTGTTGGTTTCTGGATTATAAATTTGGGTTAACAGAGATGATGGGTAGATGATGGACAGAAAATGAGATATCTGGAAAAGAGCTGAATTTATGTATGTATACATTTATTTGGACTTATTAATTTGAGATTAGCTTGAAATCTAGAGTGGATTCTGATTAGAGAGTGGTCAACTAGATCCGGAGTTCAGAAAACATGAGACTGTGAAACATCACTACCAGGTGTCTGGTGAGAAAAACCTAAAACTGGGTGAGACTGCTTAGCAATAAAGAAAATAAAAGAGGACTGAAGAGGACTTCAGGGTGAGCCCTGAAAACTTTCAAGCATTAGTGCCCTAAAGGGACGATGTATCTCAAGGGTCTTAGAGTAAAATTCTTTGAATTTGACTGTGATCATATCATACCTCTGATTAAAAGCATTCAATGACATTAAACATCCACCAAACAAGGCCAGATTATTATGACTGGCATTAATGACCCACTCTGCTCTGCACCATCACCACCACAGTCTAGTTTCAACATACCATTCTAACGTCATTCCCAAGGATATCTCTCAATACTGTATTTGCTCTAAAATCACCTTATACTACTCCTATAAAGTTTCCTACTTCTATGACTTTGCATACACAGTGCTGTTTGTATGTTATATCCATGTCCACATGCCCTCACCTTCTGTGTGTGTTTCATTTTTCTTCAAGGACCAGATCACTGTCTCGCCTCAGCCCTATCATCCCATTTCAATAAGACATTTTCTGCTTCCTATTATTACATATGTCATCTAAATGTAAACATCATGCTTCATGACATGATATAAACAAGTAATACGGGTAAAGTTCTTACTATAAACCCAAGTATGTTGCTGGTACTCATGAATCCTCAGTTGCCTTATGCTGTGTCTATCAAAATATTAATAGCATACATGTGGACTTGTGTAGAGGTTCTTATAAGCAACTCTCATTACTGACTGAACAAAGTGAAGTCGCTCGGTCGTGTCTGATTTCTTGCGACCCCGTGGACTGTAGCCCACCAAGCTCCTCTGTCCATGGGATTCTCCAGGAAAGTGTACTGGAGTGGGTTGCCATTTCCTTCTCCAGGGGATCTTCCTGACCCAGGGATCGAACTCAGGTCTCCTGCATTGCAGGCAGATGCTTTAACCTCTGAGCTACCTGGGTATATTTGTTGTCATTGTTGTTCAGTCACTAAGTCATGTCTTACTATTTGTGATCCTAGGAGCTGTAGCATGCCAGGCTCCACTGTCCTGAACTATCTCAGAGTTTTCTCAGTTCATGGCCATTGAGTCCATGATGCTATCAAAACATCTCATCCTCTGCCACCCCCTTTTCCTTT
Organism: Neotragus pygmaeus; assembly: GCA_006410875.1. NCBI lineage: Eukaryota > Metazoa > Chordata > Mammalia > Artiodactyla > Bovidae > Neotragus > Neotragus pygmaeus. The sequence continues at coordinate 243,412 of SJYV01055799.1, forward strand.
TGCTTTAAGTCTTTCCCAACATAAGGATCTTTTCCAAAGAGTGGAGTCTGCATCAAGAAGCCAAAATATTGGAGCTTCAGCATCAGTCCTTTCAATGAATACTCAAGATTAACTGGTTTAGATTAACTGGTTTGATCTCTTTGCAAACCAAGGGACTCTCAAGAGTCTTCTCTAACATCACAATTTGAAAGCATCACTGTGTTGACATCCAGCCTTCTTTATGGTCCAACTGTCATATCCATACGTGAGTACCAGGAAAACCATAGTTTTGACTCTATACACCTTTGTCAGCAAAGTGATGTCTGTGCTTTTAATATCTTGTATACTTTTGTCATAGCTTTTCTTTCAAGTAGCAAGCATCTTTTAATATCATGGCTTTGGATACATTGTCCACAGTGATTTTGGAGAAAGAAAATAAAATCTGTCACTGCTTCTACTCACCCCCCACCCAATCTATTTGCCATGAAGTGATGGATACCATGGTCTTAATTTTTTGAATATTGAGTTTCATGCCAGCATTTTTACACCCCACATTCACTCTCATTAAGAGATGCTAGTTCCTCTTCACTTTCTCCCATTAAAGTGACATCATCTGAATATCTGAGGTTGTTGATATTTCTCCTGGCAATCTTGATTCCAACTTGAGAGTCATCCAGCCTGGCATTTTGCATGATGTACTCTGCATAGAGGTTAAATAAGCAAGGTGACAACATACATCCTTGTCTTACTCCTTTCTCAATTTTCAACCAACCCATTGTTCCATGTCCAGTTATTACTTGACCAGTTATGATTTGACTTGCTTCTTGACCAGCATACAGGTTTCTCAGGAGATAGGAAATGTGGTCATGGTCTGGTATTCTTATCTGTAGGAATTTTCCAGTTTGTTGTGATCCAAGCAGTCAAAGGCTTTAGTAGTCAATGAAGCAGGTATTTTCTGGAACTCCCTTGTTTTTCACATGATCCAAAGGATGTTGCCAATTTGGTGTCTGGTTCCTCTGCCTCTTTCAAAATCCAGCTTATATATCTGGAAATATTTGGTTCATATACAGATGAAGGCTAGCTTGAAGCATTTTGAGCATAACCTTCCTAGTGGGTGAAATGAGTGCAAGTGTATGGTAGTAAGAACATTATTTGGCATTGCCCATCTTTGAGATCGGAATGAAAACTGACCTTTTCAGCCCTGTGGCCACTGCTGAGTTTTCCAAATTTGCTGACATTTTGAGTGCTGCACTTTAACAGCATTGTCTTTTCAGATTTGAAATAGCTCAACTGGAATTCCATCACCTCCACTAGGTTTGTTTGTAGTAATGCTTCCTAAACCCACTTAACTTCACAGTCCAGGAAGTCTGGCTCTAAGTGACCACAGCATTGTGGTTATCTGGGTCATTAAGACCTTTCTGAATAGTTTGTCTGTGTATTCTAATAATTTCTTCTTAATCTCTTCTGCTTGTATTAGATCCTTACGATTTTTGTCTTTTATTGTCCCCATCCTTACATGAAATATTCCCTTGACATATCTGATTCTCTTGAAGAGGTCTCTAGTCATTCCCATTCTATTGTTTTCCTCTATTTATTTACACTGTCCATTTAGGAACACAGTCATATCTCTCCTTGCTATTCTTCATAATTCTGCACTCATTTGTGTATATCTTTCCTTTTCTCATTTGTCTTTTGCATCTCATCTTTCCTCAGCTATTTAAAAAGTCTCCTTAGACAATCACTTTGCCTTCTTGCATTTATTTTTCTCTGAGATGGTTTGGGTCACTGCCTCCTGTACATATTACAAACTTCCATCCATAGTCCTTTAAGCACTCTGTCTACCATATCTAATCCCATTAATTTGTTTGTTACCTCCACTGTATACTCACAAGGGATTTTCCTAGTGGCTCAGATGGTTAAAAATTCACCTGCAGTGCAGGATACCATGGTTTGATACCTGTACTGGGATGATCCCCTGGAGAAGGAAATGGCTATCCACTCAAATGGACAGAGGTGCCTGGTAGGCTACAGTCCACTGATTCTCAGAGAGTCAGACATGACTGAGCAACTGACATGCATACCTGAATGGTCAAGTGGTTTCCCCTACTTTCTTCGATTTAAACCTGAATTTTGCAATAAGAAGTTCATAATCTGAACCATAGTCAGGCCCGTAGTCTTGTTTTCAATGACTGTATAGAGTTTCTCCTCAGCTGCAAAGAACATATTAATCTGATTTCAGTTTTGACTATCTGTTGATGTCCATGTGTAGAGCCATACTTTGTGTTGTTGGAAAAGGGTATTTGCTATGATCAGAATTCTGTTGACAAAACTCTGTTAGCCTTTGTCCTGCTTCATTTGTACTCCAAAATCAAACTTGCCTGTCATTCTGGATATCTTTTTTTTTTTAATCTTCATTTTCTTGGAGGCTAATTACTTTACAATATTGTAGTGGGTTTACCATACATTGACATGAGCCAGCCATGGTTGTACATGAGTCCTCCATCCTGAACCCTGCTCCCATGTCCCTCCCCATCCCATCCTTCTGGGTCATCCCAATGCACCAGCCCTGAGCACCCTGTTTCATGCATCAAACCTGGACTGGTGATCTGTTCCACAAATGGTAATATACATGTTTCAATGCTATTCTCTCAAATCATCTCACCCTTGTCTTCTCCCACAGAGTCCAAAAGACTGTTCTATATATCTGTGTCTCTCTTACTGTATTGCATATAGGATTATCATTATCATCTCCCTAAATCTCGTATATATTCATTAGTATACTGTATTGGTGTTTCTCTTTCTGGCTTACTTCACTCTGTATAATAAGCTCCAGTTTCATCTACCTCTTTAGAACTATCTCTTGACTTCGAATTTTTGCATTCCAATCCCCTATGATGAAAAAGACATCTTTTTTAGATGTCAGTTAGAGAAAGTGTTGTAGGTATTCATAGAATAAGTCAACTTCAACTTCTGCATTAGTGGTTGGGCTTAGACGTGGATTACTTTGATATTGAATGGTTTGCCTTGTAAATGAACTGAGATCATACTGTTATTTTTGAAATTGCATCCAAGTACTGCATTTTGGACTTATTTCTTGACTATGAGAACTACTCCATTTCTTCTGAAGGATTCTTGCCCACAGTAATAGATATAATGATCATCTGAATTAAATTTACCCATTCTCACTCATTTTAGTTCACTGATGCCTAAAATGTTAGTGTTCACTCTTGCCATATCCTATCGACCATATTCAATTTGCCTTGATTCATGGACCTAACATTCCATGTTCCTACACAATACCTTTCTTTATATTATAGCATCAGTCTTTACTTTCACCACTAGACACATCCACAGTTGAGTGTCATTCCTGCTTTTGCCCAGTTGCTTCATTCTTACTGGAATTATTAGTAATTGACATCTATTCTTCCCTGGTAGCATATTTGACAAGTTCTGACAGGGGCTCATGTTATGGTGTTATATCTTTTTGCCTTTTCATACTATCTTTGGGGTTCTATATGCAAGAATACTGGAGTGGCTGCCATTTCCTCCTCTAGTGGACCCCATTTTGTTAGAACTCTTCACTATGATTCAACTTCTGTGGCCCTGTTTGATATCACTCATAGCATCATTGAGTTATGCAAGCCCATGTGCCACGACAAGGCTGTGACCCATGAAGAGACTTGACTGTACAAGATAATGTAATACAATATAAATAAGATTAAATATCCATTATCCAAATTACACTTCTTTTAGTATCCACATGAAGACATATAGGAGTCTGCCTTTTCCCTCTACCCTTCCCCTCTCACAAGCACACCTTCACCAAACATTGCTTTCATAATGATTCTATGATTTAAAAAAAAATAGTATATGAGAAAAGGTAGATTATTCTAGAAACATGTAGCATGGGATATAGTAACCATTCCAATATAAAAGGATATGCCAATTTGGGGAAAAAAAAACTGAATAGAATTCTGTTCATCCTTAGCTTTTAATAATAAAACCTTATCTTGTTAACAAAATATATTCAGTTTTGAACATAGAAACAATTTTCTAAAACATTTAAAAAATGCAAAAATTGGGAATAACCTCCTCAGAGTTGAATTCATCTTCCATGAAGGTATGTAAAGAGGATCTAAATATCCATATCTAGGACTGAGAGCCTTTATTTTGGTGGGAGTTCAAACAAAACCACCATGGAGTATTTTTAGATTTACTGATTGTATGAATAACTCCTATAGTTAACCAAAATGGCAGAAGTGACAATTAAGTTATGTGTAACTGCGTTTACAATATGTATACTTTTCATATATCACATAGAGAAATATTTAAACATGAACTGCAATCTGGTTGCATACCAAGTCAGAGAGCAGTTCTCAAAATAGTATTTAAGCTAAAATCTGAATTTTATGTGAATAGTGTCCACTATCCTGATATTTATCTTCATATGGCCAAAATTTCGGAGGTGTAGTACAAATACATCTGTGTCCAAGATGCTAATTTTTATTCCAAATATTTGGCATCACATTGATTTATTTCTGATATTCTCATTGACTCTACTGAGGCTCAGTGTTTCTTTCTTCCTTCTCTGCTGTAAGAAGTTCTTTTTCCTGCGTACCTACTCTTATCAAAACAACAGCATTTCGCATGCATTCAGAATGTTGATGTGCCTCATCTTAGGCAATGGGCATATTTTGAAATGGATACATGATATATGAATTGAATTTTCTAAATTAACTCTCATTTGAAAGTGATATAGAAAATACATGATATTGAAGATAAATATACAAAAAGTAATGTGAATATAATTTTTCTTGAGAAAATACTGTACCCTTTTTATATTCCCTCTAAGCCTTTATTTAATTTCATGTTGACTTCTCTTAAAGAAAATGTTGATAACGTAGATTGGATTTAAAAATAATTTTATCTTTCATTCTGTTTGTATAGTGGCCCTGTTACTCATGTTGTTATGTCACTGCATATCAGTGTGCTTTGTAGAAACTCTAGAACTCTAACTGTATCCTAGGGACACTCTGGGTGTTCATAAATTATCAAGTCACCAATGAAATTACCAAGAAAACCAAGTAACCAGACAAAGCTCAAACTTGATGCTACATAAAGTTAAATAGATGCATAAATTTGTAGATCTGTTATTTTTAACTTGAAGCAAGAACTACAAAATTGTCTCAATTCAGCCCTCAGCACACCAGTATTTTCCACTTTATTTTCTGTAGGAAATTGTCTTCAAAAAATGTTCTCACTGAGCTGTTTTTCTTTGAATAAAAGTCAGTTCCTTTTTGAAACACATTTATTTTAGAATGTTTTAAAAATAAAAAGATAATAAGGGAAGAAATTAAATTCCCATAGCTCCACTATCAAGTGATAATAAGCTTTTTCATGCCTTTCCTTTTCCAGAATCATCATTTTTATATGCAATTTTTGACGTATATTATACTATTGCATGCCAATTCATGGACAGCTTACTCAGCTAGAGTTAGATACTCTTAAAATTAATTCAAGATCTTTGAGACACGTGATAAGTTTAGTGACCTCACTTATAGTTGAAGAAATTACAACCCAGAAAATGTACATGAATTGCCCAACGTTCTTCATTGTTTTCCCAGAGCTTGTTGCATTGCAGTAAGTGTGCAAGCACCAAGAGTAGAATACAGTGATGTGGCTTTGGGTATGATTTTCCTTCTTAAACATCTTTATCAGAGATATATTTTTAAAATCATACAATTACTCATTCCAGGGTAAAATCCAAAACCTTTTAATAAATATACAAATAGCATCACCATAAATCACCTTCAAAATACTTTCATCACCCCCACACAATTACTTATTCCCATTTACAGGTAATTATCATCCCTTCCTCAGGACCCAGGCAATCACTAGTCTACTTTCTGAGTCTGTAAAATTTTTGGCAAAACTTATCATTTCCTGGGCCTTTGGTTTTATTCAAATTTAAAATGGAGTAAGGATCAGTTCATTTCAGTTCAGTTCAGTAGCTCAGTCGTGTCTGACTCTTTGCGACCCCATGAATCACAGCATGCCAGGCCTCCCTGTCCATCACCAGCTCCCGGAGTTCACTCAGACTCACGTCCATCGAGTGAGTGATGCCATACAGCCATCTCATCCTCTGTTGTCCCCTTCTCCTCCTGCCCCCAATCCCTTCCAGCATCAGAGTCTTTTACAATGAGTCAGCNCAAGGCTATGGATTTTCCAGTGGTCATGTATGGATTCGAGAGTTGGACTGTGAAGAAAGCTGAGCACCAAAGAATTGATGCTTTTGAACTGTGGTGTTGCAGAAGACTCTTGAGAGTCCCTTGGACTGCAAAGAGATCCAACCAGTCCATTCTGAAGGAGATCAGCCCTGGGTGTTCCTTGAAAGGAATGATGCTAAAGCTGAAACTCCAGTACTTTGGCTACCTCATGTGAAGAGTTGACTCATTGGAAAAGACTCTGATGCTGGGAGGGATTGGGGGCAGGAGGAAAAGGGGACGGCAGAGGGTGAGAAGCCTGGATGGCATCACCATCTCAATGCATGTGAGTTTGAGTGAACTCCGGGAGATGGTGATGGACAGGGAGGCCTGGCATGCTGCGATTAATGGGGTCACAAAGAGTTGGACACAACTGAGTGACTGAATTGAACTGAACTGAATGAGCAAGAAAGTCAGCTAACAGGTTCTCTCCTGAGATGGAGCAGAGAAAAATACAGTGCTTAAGCTACTGACGATGGTCTGTTTCTTAATCAGAGCTGTAAATACACAATCATTTTGTTTGATAATTTTCTTTAAACAGCAAATATATCCTGGTGGCTCAGATATGGTAATGAATCTGCATCAATATTGGAGACATGGGTTCTATCCCCAGGTCAGTAAGAGTCCTTGGAAGAAGGAATGACTGCCCACTCCAGTATTCTTGCATAAGCAATCCCATGGACAGAGGACCCTGGTGGGCTACAGTCTATGGAGTCACAAAGAGTCAGACATGACTGAGAGACTAATGCTCACACTCAAGCATGACAATTAATTAAAAAAAAAAATGAAAACCAACCCCAAAATGAAAAGACTTGTTAGGTGAAACAAGTAGGAATCCATTGCCTATGGAATTTCTGAACAGAAATCTCAAAGACGGACATGTATGGTCCTTGTGCATGCGTGTATGCTAAGTCACTTCAGTCATGTCCAACACACTTTGAGACTCCATGGACTGTAGCCCTCTAGGCTCCTCTGTCCGTGGGATTCTCCAGGCAAGAATAATGGAGTCTTTGCCATGCATTTCCTCCAGGGGATCTTCCCCACCCAGGGATCAAACCTACATCTCTTACACCTCCTGCATTGACAAGAGAGATTTTTTACCACTAGCACTACCTTGGAAGCCCACATAGGCCCCTAATAGTCACTATTTATCTCAACAGGAAATAGATAATCACAAAACTATAACCCACTGTAGTGGTCAGGACAGTGTAGTCACTATAGCTATCATTATACCCAGATCCCCTCAAATCACTTTTTTTTTTTCCATTGCTGGGAGTCTTTTGCTTCTCCTCACGTCCACCACAGTTCAGTTTCTAATGGCCCGGACCTGTGAGGATATTTACAAGGATGCCTCATTATGGGGAAGCCATTTTGCATAAAAACAGGAAGTTCCTTAATTGCCCTTAAGGGTAATTCTGCCCAGTGCTGGGCTATGAGAGCTCAGCACCCCTCCTTCACTCAGGATATATTCCACGTGGTCAAAATTTAAACCCGGGAAACATCAGGTGTTAAGGATATGGTTTTACCTCTATGGGGCTTCTTCCCATCTCCTAATCTCATTCCTCTATTCTCTCCAGAAATCCCTTGAACACTAGTTCTTTTCTTAGAGTACACTCAGACTCACACCTGTGATATTACTGATATGCCCGAGTTCAATCTTCTCTCTCTCTTTTTTTTTTTTAAAAGAAGACTATTACTTGGATTTAGTTTAAAAGTTTGGTTTTTCCCTTAACGAGCAACACTTTCTGAGATAAGGCTAGAACAATGACAACTCTTAGCTCCTACTCTCTAAATGATGGTTTATAAGGATTCAATTTAATTTTAGATGAAAATATTTCAAATAACAACACCATAATAACATTTTAAAGTCTCATATGACATACACAGAGAAGAATCAGACAGTCTTACTAAAGAAAAATTGTCTATGTTCCTGTTATTTCCACTATTCAAGGCATAATGTGCGTTCTAACCACTTTTTGTGGAGTCTTTTATTCCTTTCTTGGGGATACTTCTAAGTGTGTGTGGAGTAAAAGAGTGAGTGATACTTTGTCTGTGCCATATGAAAAGAAACATGGATCTATGGTTTTATATCTAATCACAGTCCTGGGATAGATAATGTGGGACATATAACTAGATGCATGAAAAAGTCATTTAGAACTTTTCACTCCATGTTCCTATTAGACAGATGTAAGACCTAGTGACATTACTGAAAAGGGAAAATATTCCTGGGTTTGGATTGACACTGATATTTATTCACTCTGGGACGTTTTTAAACCTGACAGGCATATTGTATTAGCTTGCTAATTCTGACCTAGCAAAGCACCACAGACTGAATGGCTTTAAAAAATATTTTTATTGTCTCCCTAGAAATCCAAAATCAAGATATCAGTAAGGCTGGTTCTGTCTGAGGCCTGTGAGGAAAAGCTGTTTCCAGGCCTTTCTACTTGGTTTATATGTAGACCTCTTCTCTCTATGTCTCTTTGCAAAGTTTTCCCACTGTGTATGTCTCTGTACCTACATTCCTCCTTTTCATAAGGACAACACCAATCATACTAGGTTCAGACCCACCATAATAACTTCATTGTAACTTGATTTTCTCTGTAAAAACCCTGTTCCAAATAAGGTAATACTATGAAGTACTGCAGATTAGGACTTCAAAATCTTAATTTTGAGGAGATACTTTAACTCGTAACAATAGTATTTTCAATTAAAAAAAACTGTGATACTTTAGAGTTAAAGAAGGGCTCTGAGATGTTTCATTTACTGTATTGTTAATTTCATTTCATTATAGAATTGAGATCAGGTGGGGTTAGTGGTACATTCTACCTCCCAAAGATGAAGAGTGTTATGAGAGTTAACTCTGACCTTTGCTTAGACAAAGATTAGAAATATTTATTGTTACACAAGAGCAGACAGCTACATATGTTTAATGAATCTAAGAATTTCTGTCTTGGGACAATTCACTCTGTCCTCAGTGGAAATCTTTGAGAAAGAAAATGAATATTTTGAACTAGAAACTATTTTTTATTTATGATCATGACCTATTAATGCTTCCTTGTTATCTTTCCACATTTATGCTAAAGAGAACAGAAGGAGGTCCCCACCACCAAACTTCTACTGCTACAATATAAGGATGCAATACACCTACATTAATAGCCATAAACAATGAAAGATTAACATTTTATTATATATGTGCGACTGATTCATTGTCTATCATTATGTCTACGGAGGTATATGAGAAATTGGAGAAGTTGGCATCAACTCAAGCTAAGTCTACTCTAATATTATTACCCTTACAACAAAATACAGTCTCAACATATGTAGTTGCCTGCTTCTGTTTTTATTCAATATCAAGAAGCTTTAACTTTTTAGTACATATTTATTCTTACTTGTAGATTCTTTCCTGTGAAACTTCAGAATTATAGGTTAAAATTCGTTGTCTATGAGACTGGCTGTCTTTCTGCTTTTCTTTGTTCATATATAAGCTGAGGGGGAGATATTTGTTAATATTCCACTTGTAGCTCTCAAAACTCATAACTCTATTATGAGAGAATTAGTATTTACCCATAAACCTTCTGCAGTCAAGATCTGGAGGTGACCTTTTGTCATTACAATGCCTGGAAAGAAGAAAGGAAACACCTAGGTATCACTACCATTCATACTTCTATAACCTTTCTTCTTCCTTCTCCTTTTGTTTGTGGTAAAAAGAAAGCAAGGATGACTAGCTAGGACACAGACATTTAAAAATCAACTGTGAATAAATGGTCAGCTATAGAGGAGGCTTATCTGAAGCCATACTTGGAGGATGGGAGGTGGTAAATGAATTTGAGAATGGTGCCAAGTCTATGATCCAATAATAACACTTATCAACCTGTTCTAATTGCCAAGCACTAAAATGGGAGTGGGATGGACAATCTATTATTAGCCACAGGCTTCTGATTAATCGTTTAAGCTAAAGGGAGCTTGTGTTTCAGGCAAGATGTGAAGCAGAATCCTGAGGTGAGGTCATTAACTTGCCAGGAATGAGAGAAGGTTATCATTAAGGAAGAATTAGACCCTTATGACTATAGTGAAGCCTAGAATGGCTGGCAAGCTGGCCAGAAAAAGCTAGTTAAGAGCTAACACAAGGTCACTCTAAACAATGCCAAGTTATATGTTCATACTGAGAATAACTATACAGCAACACTTTTGTCATCATCTAGGGGATTCCAATCTGCTAACCAATAAGAAGGTAGCTCTATGAGAGTTATATGAAAGCTATAGACTCCTCTGTGCATTTTAAGATTGTATATATACATAAAACATATATGTGGTCATGTGCTTATGTCTGCATAAGTATGTAGCCAATATCTGTAAAAACAAAATTAACACTTGGTTTTTAAAAATACATTAGCAGAGGGGATTGTACATTTGTTTGAAAAAATATGCCTTTTCTCAAATTATGTTTCTTCTTATACAAAGAAAGGGAAAGTGAAGTTACTCAGTTATGTCCTATTCTTTGAGACCTCATGAACTGTAGCCTACCAGGATCCTCAGTCCATGGGATTTTCCAGGCAAGTGTACTGGAGTGGGTTGCCATTTCCTTCTCCAGGGGATCTTCATGACCCAGGGATTGAACCTGGGTCTCCCGCATTGTAGGCAGATGCTTTACTGTCCGAGTCGCCAGGGAAGTTCCTCCTATACAAAGAGATCAGAGCTAAAATCTACATATATGTGCATGGTTTGGGCATCTTAGATATCCATCACAGCCTTGTCATCCTCCATCAGTCTTAAAGAATAATTTCTTATTTTAGAGGTAAAGAATTCAATATCAATTAATCATTCAAAGCAAAACTAGAAAAGAATTTAGGGAATTAGTTTAGACAGATCAATAAATCAGTTAAATGTGGTTTGCTTTTTCTTTTATTTTTCCCTCTTAATCAACATAGAATTCTAAAACTATTGATAAAATGTGTAAAACAGGGATGATAACAACTTGCTCTCTAGCTGCCATGAGTATCAAAAGTGACAAGTTATGTGAAAGTGTTTTGGAATCTAGAATGATATGAGTATGTTACTATTGATGTTGTTGTGTCTGTTATTATTATTGTTGCTAACTTGAGGGTAGGCATAATGTTTGGATGTGAATTTCTCTATGTTGCCCATCCAGTAAGAAGCTTGTTCCAGGAAGATACATAATGAATGCTGAGCTGTTTAGTGAGTCAGTATATGTTGATATGCTTGAGTATGATATGTCATTTATGTCTGACTCTTTGTAACCCCATGGACTATACAGTCCATGGAATTTTCTAGGCCAGAATACTGGAGTGTGTAGCTTTTCCCTTCTCCAGGGGATCTTCCCAACCCAGGGATCAAACCCAGGTGTCCTGCATGGGAGGTGGATTCTTTACCAGCTGAGTCACAAGGAAAGCCCAAGAATACTGGAGTGTGTAGCCTATCCCTCTACAGTGGGTCTTCCCAACCCAGGAATTTAACTGGAGTCTCCTGCTTTGGAAGTGGATTCTTTACTAACTGAGCTATCAGGGAAGCCCTATATATAGCACAAACTTTCAATATAATGTGGAATCATAAATATAGCTATAATAAATATATTCCATATACACACACAATTTTCAAATTTGATCACAACTAATTTAATCCTCTTACTATTTATTTTATAATTTTAATTTTTCTTTCAACTCTGACATCCTTTCATCCATCTGTCCACTTCCCTAACATATCTAAAAGCGGATCTGAGATTTAATGTACCTCAGTTCATGTATTTACTCAATTACTTCCTCTTTAAAAGTGTTTTATCATCTCTAACAGGTGACAATAGTGCTGGGAGGATGAAATGATATCATGTATATAAAAGGTCTTTGTGAAGAACCTGACTCAGAATGGACAATCAAAAAGATATCCATCAGTAATCTTTCAACAGATCCTTTATTTAGCATCAATGTGTGTTGGCTTCTCTACTACGGACTAGAGATACATAGGCGAACAGAACAAAGTCTGCACCTCAGAACCTCTGGTGGATCACTACATAACAATTAGCAGAATGCAGTATTCTGGACTTCACCCAAGGTAACAAACATAGCTAATTTCTAGAAGTGAAGTCTAAACCTACATTTTAAAATACTTACTCTGGTTTTTCTTATGTACAGATGTACAATAAGTTTAGCTATAGTGTCAGGAAGCATTTAACAGGAGGCTTCCTGTGTGCTGTTTTGGATCTGTCAGGAATTCTCTGCTCCTTATTAATTCCTGAACACTCAGGAATTAAGAGGAGAGGCAAGTCTCTCCCGGGGACTGAAGAATCCAGGCATTTCCTTCATTAGTTTTTCTATACAGTAATAAGTACCGTCTTTCCTTCTTGTGAACCATATGGTAAAAATGATGATTGTTTAAAATCCTCTCTCTCTTTAATATGGATTGCCTATGTTTTATTTTTTTATTTATTTATTTATTTATTTTTAAATTTAACTTTACAATACTCTATTGGGTTTGCCATACATCGACATGAATCCACCACAGGTACACACAAGCTCCCAATCCCGAATCTCCCTCCCACCTCCCACCCCCCAACGTCTCTCTGGATCATCCCCGTACACCAGCCCCAAGCATCCTGCATCCTGTATCAAATAGAGACTGGTGATTCGTTTCTTACATAACAGTATATATGCTTCAGTGCCATTCTCCCAGATCATCCNATTAATTTATTTATTTATTTTTAAATTTAACTTTACAATACTCTATTGGGTTTGCCATACATCGACATGAATCCACCACAGGTACACACAAGCTCCCAATCCCGAATCTCCCTCCCACCTCCCACCCCCCAACGTCTCTCTGGATCATCCCCGTACACCAGCCCCAAGCATCCTGCATCCTGTATCAAATAGAGACTGGTGATTCGTTTCTATGTTTTGTAAGTCTGGAATTTTAATCTTTATCTTTGCTGAGAATAACTACCTTGTAAGACAGTATATATGCCCACACCATGTTGATTAAAACACCTTTGCTCCATCAGAGCTCTGGTCCTGTATCTTTCTTTCTCTTTCTTTCTCTCTCTCTCTCTCAGGCTATTTCTTTGGAGCACAGAGGCCCTCTGAGTTCACTTTTCTGCCCAGGCTTGTAAGACCCTCTGTGCCTTCACCCCATCGAGAGGGCACCTGAGGCCTCCGGGAACAGAGCAAGCCCCATGCCAGGGACTTTAGTGGCTTTCTGTGTAAACCAATGAGTATCAGCCTCTTTCTCTCCTTTACTTTCTTATCGTCGACTCTCGACCACCAGGTTCTGGTCCATTAAAAGACCGCAACACTATAAGAACTGACTTTGCCAAATTTTGTTTACGATGTAGAGTAGATAACATCATTTATGTGTCACATTGGTGCCTCAGTGTAGCATCTCTGGGCCTGAGCCAGTAACTTCCTCTCCTGTTTCAGAGACACCTACTTCTCCAAACACAAACTCACAACCCAGCTGGGTTAAAACTCTACTCAGTATCCTCTCATCTCTTTGTCCATGAATAAAGCATAGATATCCTTGTTCCTTCTCTCTTTTGTCTGCCCCACAATGGCAATAACTTCTTCAGACTCTTTGTAAGAATTGAGTCCAGTAGGAGGACCATTGGAAGAATAAGAGAGGGTAGACAAAATGCAGAAGTTGGACATCAGGTCTATGGTTGTTGCATGATTTGCCTTGAAAGCTGCTTCTAAAATGTCAAAGTCTGGATTAGTTAACCCCTCTGTCTCTGCCACTCTGTTGGAAAAATGGTAATTTCCATAACTTCAACAGAAAAACAAAATGGGAGTGAAAAGATAAGAGAGTTTAAAAACTACTTTGACACAACAAGGTTGTTACATTCAGAAAGTAAACTTTAGCTAGTGTGTAGAAGTTGCATTTATCATTTTTCCCTTTTTATTTCTAATATTTACTCATTTTATTTACCTTCAGAATATATATATATTAAAAATGTGCAAGTGTATGCTCTAAAATTTATTAGTATTATACATTAATAAATATTGGGAATTAAGATAAATTGCAAGCATTCTTATGCATTCTGATTCAATATAAACATATAAACATGTATATATAAAACATTATATCTTTCATGAATCAAAACAACTTAGTACTTGCCAACTTATTATTTAATATTCATTAATACATGAATCTGCCACGGGTGTATACGACCTCCCAATCCTGAACCCCCTTCCCACCTCCCACCACATATCATATCTCTGGATCATCCCCATCAATGTATGGCAAAACCGATACAGTATTGTAAAGTAAAATAAAATAAAAATAAAATTTTAAAAATAAATAAAAGATTATAACCCAGAGTATAAAAAAAATATTCATTAATACATAGTTCATTCCTATAAAGGCTGGGAGCTAACTGATTGTTGTATCTTCAGAGGGCACTCGAGTCAGTTCCATAACCAGAAAGCAAAAAGTGTGACATTTATTCACTGGACTCTGAAATGCATCTGTAACATTAAGGAATTAAATAAGACCATGGAGCCCAGAGGTATAAAAAACAAAATCTAAGTAGAAGACACAATGACTTAAGCTGACAATGCCAACCTTTTAAAATCACCTTTACTCTGGCATCAAGTCTCAGCAAACAAGCCCTTGACCCCAATTCAATGTCTTTCTCCTATCCTAGGCACTATCACTCTCTTTTGCCTGTTTTCTCTTGTAAAAGAAAATTGATCTGATAAATGTATTCACACTTATTTAATGTAATATTTGTTTCAGTGTAATTTGCATTCTAATAAAGACAGTGGGGAGAGGGAAACACTTAACACAGATAAATAAAGCATTAACAGTGGGACTGCAGGCAGGCATAGCATAGAGTCATTTTCTGACTGAAAAGCTGCCATAACAGTAATAATCAGCTCAAACTGAGAAGAAAACCACTGCAGTGCCTAGCCATTGGCCACTCTGGAGGAGGGGCAATCTCCTCTCCACTTTTCTCCTGGTGTATATGAGTAGTGAGGGAGATGCCATAGTAGACAGCTGTACTAGAAGTCTCCTAATCATAGAGATGGAGCTAGATGAATGCTATCAAAATGTCCAATCTGATGAAAGTACAGTTGAAATTCCTCTTCCCTAAAACCATCATTGTGACTTTATGCAAATAAATATAGTAACACTCAGTGAGGGTATTTGTTAGTTGGGCAAGCTGTAGTTAACCCATAAATCAGATCAAGTAATATCCTATGGACTTTCTGTGCCTTATTACCTCAGTCTCAGTGTTAAAGATTTTGTTCTCCAGAGTCCTGGTTTTCTGCAATCCTGGGCTTGTTCAATAATATGACATCACTATTTCTCTTATTTCTAAATGAGCACCTCTGATCTAGAATAAGACTTAAAAAATGTTTAATATATATGTCCTTACACTACAAATTTTATAAATCCTAAGGAAAACAATGATGAAGCTAGGGATGCTGCTGGATAGAATATGTATTCTGAGTTTATAATGAGTCAGGGAGTGCGATGAGAATTTGGTGTGTCTTATCTGTGTTAATCTTCACACCATTTTTATGGAGTCAATAGCATGATTATATCAATTTTATAATCTAGTTAATATCATAATTATAATGACCACACTTTTATTTATAGGTGAAAGTTTATGAATATGCTTCTATTGTCATTATCTTATTATATCTGCCCCACATGTCTAGGTCTCAATAAATCGGCAATTTAGGGGAAGGAGAAGGATTTGCTCTTGGCTTCCCTTAATTTTAGGAACAGTGGCAGTCCCTAACTCCATTACACAAGAACAATTTTGGGGACTAAAAAGCCTTAGGTGATTGTCTCTATTTGATATCCATTTTTCTAGAAAATTCTATTGCATTGAAACCCCATAATTAAGAAACAGCATGAGGTTGTAAGTTCAGTTTCTGTATCTTAGTAGTTTTGTAATTGCTCAAAACATATCTGGGAACTAAGGAATTTTGCTTGTCCACATCTTGGAAGTATTATATACAAAATGTAAAAGCATTTTGTAACTCTAAAGCTGTATAAACAATTTTATATGTCATGTAGAATATATGACATGGAAATAATTTAATTTTAACCTAACATAAAGGATAAGATTTATGCACAAGTTGCAAGGTAAAAAGAGCATCAGGCAGATCTTTGTGGTCACAGGATAGTTCTATTATTGTATCCTAATTATAGTGGTCTTTAAACAACCATAGGGTAAATTGGAATAGAACTCTAGACGGGCATAGTGCCAATATAATTCTTGGTTCTGGTATTATTTTGTAGTCATGTAAGATGTACCCACTGGGGAAGCTGGGTGAAGGGTACAGGGAAGTGCTCCATAATACTATATCTTTGCAACTTCCTGTGAATCCATGATTAATTGAAAATTATGGAAAGGGAGGAGGGAGGGGGGTTCAGGATGGGAAACACATGTATACCTGTGGCATATTCATGTTGATGTATGACAAAACCAATACAATATTGTAAAGTTAAAAAAAAATAAAAATAAATAAATAAAAATCTTATGCTTTATATGGATAAAAAAATAAAAATAAATAAATAAGATGTTTAAATTTTTTTGAAAGGAAAAAAAAGTTAAAAGAATAGTGAGGTTATATTAGCAATTACATTTGCGATACTCACCAAGCTAAAGAAAGTATAGGACTGGTTGATGGACTTAAAAAGAACTTGTAAAGCTGAAGGGCAGGACTCTCAATGCAATTCAGAGTCTTTGTGATTAGCAATTTCTAACTTTATCGACCTTTATAACAATAGTCATGGCTTTCTCTCCAAGGGACGTTCTTTCTATTTGGATAATACTTCCCTTTCAATAGACTAGAGGAACTGAGCACCTATTTTCAATCTTGTGTATAACTGAGAAATACAAGGGATTGAGGTGATTAAGGAATGTGGTTTCTCTCCTTAACCCATTTTTTGTGCAGTAAAGTCAGAACTATTACATTTCTTTAGATCATAAAGCACAGTATATAAGGAGAAAAAAAATGGGATTTAAAAATCTTTGTTTAAAGGCCCAACATTTTTTGCTCACCGTATTTACTCATATTATATGAATTCATTTCTGCATTTATACTCCTCAGATGTATTGTCTCAAAGCCCAAGCACTTTCATTTCTCTTCTAGCTCAACCTCTGATGAAACAATGAACTAAACTCAGGAAACTGCCTTGGCATTTTATTTGGTGTTCTTGAAGGTCATGAGCATTCTGTGCTCTCCTTAACCGATTAAACAGATCATATGCACAATTAATCTTCCCTAATCCCTCCCCTCAGTTAGACCATAGCAGGAAATGCACATCCAACAAGGATAATGCTTTTGTACATCCGAGAATTCTTTCATCTGAGGATCTCAAAGTCCTTGCTACACATGTCAAAAGCTCCCTATCACTCTTTTGAAATGGGTATTACAAGATTAATTTGCAGAAGGGCAAATGCAGGCATAGAAATGTTAAGAGACTTTCTGAAGAGCATTCACTAAGGAAAGACAGCAATAACACTCTCAAGTTTGGGGTTCCTTTACCCTGGGGGCATAAAGGACATTTCAATATAGAGGAGGCTTATCTTTTAGGAAATGAGATCTCACTGAACAGAAAATAAATTTCTTTATGTTATCATAGGTCATAGGGTTGAATAAAAGACCTCAGGCTTAATGCTTTACTTTGCCGTTACTTTTTAGTCTCATGAGTTTAGTGAGAAAGGCGAGACGGCTTTAGCTGTCTCTAAGGTACAAGTCTGTGGAAATGATAGTGGTTGACAGCATGTGTCCTTGAACTTTTTTCTTTTTTTTTCCTAGTGAACTAACAGATCTTGTAGAGGTCCTTGGAAAAATAAGAGTGATATAGAAGAGTTTTTGCTTGTTTGTTTGCTTTAGTTGTTTAGTGAAGTATTGTGAGGCCTATCATATTAAGCCTAATAAAAACCAGAAACTTTTCAAAGTAACACTGACATAAACACAGATAATTCTGCAAGACTCCTTTGAATTCATGTTTGGAACTCAGAACCCATGTTTCCATTGAAATTGTGTAGAAAGGAGATGATATTTCCAGACCAACCTAGTGAATTTACTATATCAATCATGATGTTGAACTCCTATCCAACTCATTACTGATGAACATTTGTAAGGACTTCCCTGGTGGCTTATATGGTAAAGAATCTGCCTGCAATGTGAGATACTTGGATTTGATCCCTGCGTTGGGAAGATCCCCAGGAGGAGGGCATGGCTACCCTCTCCAGTATTCTTGCCTGGAGAATCCCCATGGACAGAGGAGCCTGGTGGGCTGCAGTCCATGGGATCACAAAGAGTCAGACATGACTGAACGACTAAACACAGTATATAGTGGTGGTTGTTTCATGGAAAATAATATTTTGATATCTAACTTTTCTAAAACCTTATCCTTTATTAAAGATCCATGGTCAAGGTGACTACAGCAAAGAACATTAATGAACAATCTTTTCTCTCTACAATCCAAAGATGCTATTTGCAGGGGAAGGACAATGACTATGCCCAATTCTGAGCCAGTGATTCCAGCATTGTTGGAGGACTGTAGAGCTATATGGATGATTTTCTTAGGCAGTTCTAACAATGTTCATGCAAGAAGAGAATGTTGTTTAGAACTTGGAAAATCATGGTGTGGGACAATTCTTCCCATACTAGAGACAAACTTGCTACCTAGACTCCAGGCTTCATAAAGACAGGAGGGAGTTCAGTGATACAATAGACCACTATATTCTCATATACACAGACACAGAGAACACAGAGAGGAGTTTAAGTAAATGTAAGTTTCTCTTTGATGTATGTTTCTCTACACACTGCTTTTCCAATGTGCAGCACTCAACATTCCCCAAGTATTCTTATTTTTACATTTCACTAATTCCCTGTCTAAACCTTGTCAAAGCCAAATCCTGAACTCTACCTGGAAACCGGGGATTCTTACCAGCTAAGCCTCCTCAGGCATTATTCCTCTGACTGAATTATCCATTTCAGCTCCTATGTATTCTCCACCAAATAGAGTCATCTGCAATAAACACAGCCAGCAATATATCTTAGGTGAAAATGAAAGTCACTAAGATGTGTTCGATTCTTTGCAACCCCCTGGACTATACAGTCCATGGAATTCTCCAGGTCAGAATACTGGAGTGGGCAGCCTTTCCCTTCTCCATGGGCTCTTCCCAACCCAGGGATCGAACCCAGCTCTCCTGCATTGCAGGTGAATCCTTTACCACCTGAGCTACAGGGGAAGCCCATATCTTAGGTAAATACACCTTTTGAACACTGAGACCTGGGATGCCTCCTTGCTATCTAGAACAACACATAGCTGGGTCAGTTTCTTCTCACTTTGGCCTCATTCCAGGAAGTAGGATTTCTTAGGTGGTGATAAGATCCTTTTCCCTAACACACGATGATAGAAACACCATACTATGTTCTGAGCTCCCCAGGTACTATTCATAACATGTCTATGATATTTGCTCTCTGCAAGGAGTTTTGCAATCTTTCTTGGGGTTAGTTTATGTCTTCTGACCAAGGTGAGAAGGGTGGAACAGATATCACAATTATTCCCACAGATATGTAGGAGAAATAGACAAAAGAAACATGCATTATCGCATGTAACAATTAATGATGGTTTTGGTAAAGAATCTGCCTGCAATGCAAGAGACCCCAGTTTGATTCCTGGGTCAGGAAGATCTGCTGAAAATGGGATAGGACATCCACTCTAGTATTCTTGGGCTTCCCTTGTGACTCAGGTGGTAAAGAATCTGCATGCTATGCGGGAGAGCTGGGTTTGATCCCTGGGTTGGGAAGATCCCCCGAGAAGGGAAAGGCTACCCACTCCAGTATTCTGGCCTAGAGAATTTTATGAACTGTGTAATCCATGGGGTTTCAAAGAGTTGGACATGACTAAGCAACTTTCACCTTTGGTAAAGAAAAACTCCAACCAGTCCATTCTGAGGGAGATCAGCCCTGGCATTTCTTTGGAAGGAATGATGCTAAAGCTGGAACTCCAGTACTTTGGCCACCTCATGTGAGGAGTTGACTCACTGGGAAAGACTCTGCTGGGAGGGATTGGGGGCAGGAGAAGGGATGACAGATGATGAAATGGCTGGATGACGTCACCAACTCGATGGACATGAGTCTGAGTGAACTCTGGGAGTTGGTGATGGACAGGGAGGCCTGGAGTGCTGCAGTTCATGGGATCGCAAAGAGTCAGACACGACTGAGTGACTGAACTGAGCTGAACTGAAAGAAAATCTAAGAGAAACAAAATAAGGATATTAGAACNAAGCTGAAACTCCAGTACTTTGGCCACCTCATGCAAAGAGTTGACTTATTGGAAAAGACTCTGATGCTGAGCGGGATTGGGGGTAGGAGGAAAAGGGAACAACAGAGGATGAGATAGTTGGATGGCATCACTGAATCGATGGACATGAGTCTGAGTGAACTCCGGGAGTTGGTGATGGATAGGGAGGCCTGGCTTGCTGCAATTCATGGGGTCACATGACTGAGCGACTGAACTGAACTGAACTGAACTGAATGATAATTGATATCAAGGGTCCATGATAAGAGTTTGAACACAAATTGTTTTATGATCAAAAATTAAGAAAAAAACATAATCCTTAATCAACAGTTTTATAATCTGTGAGTTTAAATATGTCTGGACAAATAAACTAATAATTCTTATTATTAGAACTTGTATTATGTTTTCAAGGTGATTTGATTTTTAATGTCTTCATTGACAAAATGCAAGATAAACCTATCACAAATTTTCCTATAATTTTGCATACATGCTATTTTGTGGGCTCCCCTGGAGGAGGAATCCCCTTACATATTCTTGCCTAGAGAATCCCCATAGACAGAGGAGTCTGGCAGGCTGCAGTCCATGGGGTTACAAAGAGTCAGGACATGACTGAAGCGACTAAGCACAGTGCATGATATTTTGTTCTGTGAAGATATATTAGAATTGTATCCTTATTCTTTATATTCCATTATTTTACTAGTATATGTTTCGATGTGACTTCATTTTACCTTTCATATGTTAAAGACTTCCCATCTTCAGGATCAAGTCTTCTGTCAAGTTAAATGCATTAGTTCTTCTACAGCAGTTGCTTTTTTTTTTTTTTTTTGGTTTCTTTTGTCTTGTTCTCTTTATAAGTGCACAGGTTTTCATGGGATGCTCTCCAGTGACATCTCACATTTCTTCTTTCTTTCCTTTCTATTTTTTCCCCTTCTTCCTTTCCATCTTCCTTTCTTTTTTGATTTCTTTTTTTTTTCTTTCTGCCTCCCTCCCGCCTTTCTTCCTTCCTTCCACATTTATGTTTATTTATTCTGTGATATGTGCGCCCTTAAACTTGTGCTCCACATAATTTACTTGGTTTTCTGTTATTTCAATTCTGATTCTGACTGCTCAGTGTGCCTTTTCAGAATCTGCACTGTGATTATGTGTTTACATTAGTTCTTCTCTCAAGTCAGCCACTGCCTTTGTCGTGACTCTATTCTTTTATCATCCCAGTTTTCAGTTTTGTTTTTTTTTTTTAACAAAGCAGTTGCTATTTATAAATGTATCTTCTTTCCTAACATAATTGTTATTCCCAGCACTTTAACTGGTCTGTAATATGCTTATTTTCTGAACTTATTTCAAAAATAAAAATCTTTTTCCTAAACTATGTGAGGGGAATGCAGAGTTCTAGCTGGCTCTGGAATGCATTATTGTGAATGATCAAGTTTGAAAATATTTCTACTGCCTTTAAATTTGTATAAGTTTCCTCTGTTCCTATTGAAATACAGAGCTGAAAATATCTCCTATTAGCACAGTTCTGGGCTTTCTTAGCTTGTCCTTCACTAAGTTTCAGATATTATTAATCAAGAAGGACATGGAAATGGTGGAAGAGTATATGAGTGAAAGGAATTATCCAATGAGCAGACTCATGTCACCATTGTCTCCCCAGATCATCAGCCTTTACTTCCTACTTTTCAGTACTAAAGCCCATCCATGCAGGAATGACTCTTCTGTGGCTCTTGTGTCTGCCCTGCTATCTTCCTTTGACATAGTTCCATCACATGATAGATGCTGAGGTTCAGATTCAGCACCATCTCTTTGTTGACTTGAGTAAAGTTCCTGGGGAGAGGGTTTGAAGCTGAATCCTGATTTTCTAGATTATCCAGATGTTTTTAGGACTTTAGAAATACTAGTGTAGGTTGCTTGAGGGATTACAATTTTTTTTTCCTTTTATAAATTTGGAGATAACTTACTGTCTACAACTCATCACACCAAGAGAGAGGAACTTTCCTAAATTTGGTCCATTTTATTAAGTACTTAGCTCAGTTGGTAAAGAATCCGCCTGCAGTTCAATAACTGGGTTGGGAAGATCCACTGGAGAAGGGATAGGATACCCACTTCAGTATTCTTGGGCTTCCCTTGTGGCTCAGGTGGTAAAGAATCCACCCCCAATGTGGGAGACTTGGGTTCGACCCCTGGGTTGAGAAGATCCCCTGGAGAAGAGAAAGACTACCCACTCCAGTATTCTAGCCTGGAGAATTCCATGTACTGTATAATCCACGGGGTCTCAAAGAGGCAGACACAACTGAGTGACCTTCACTTTTGCTTATTAAGTACAAAAATTTTGAACTTTCATCTTGTGTCAAAGGTAAGCTCTTCCAGGGAGATTTTATACTTACCTGCAATTAGCAATTTTATTTTCATGCTACAGAGATGTACCAGGGTGATGACTAAAAATCAAGTCACCTAGATTATAGCATATACTGCTGGAGGACTGGCAGAATGGCTGGGAGGGTGACGTCTGTCACAGAAAAAGAAATTCAAAGTCTCACTTGGATGGAATTCTTTTTTCCATATCAATTGCTCTCCAGAGGGATGCCATTTTCTTCTTGAAAATATCTCCTAAACGATAATGCATATTTTTTGTATTTCAGAAAAAGTTATTAGATTATCTTGTTAATGTAATTCTCAACTTCATAATGTAATACAATATGGCTGGCGGGATATTCCTCATATTTTGGCTCAACATGAAACACTAACAGCTGAAAATAAAACTCGAACTAAAACTGATGTGTCAAAACATGCTTTCTCAGCTGACCCTAAAGGCTGGCACAAATGAGATCTGCCAAATCCTTGGAGTCAGAAAGGTTTGGTATTTTCTAAGCAACTTAGACATAAGAACATGCTGAAATGGCCATTCAGAATTCATAAAAACAACATTAGAAGGTTAATGAAATTAAGAATTTGTGTTTTACTTGCTATGAATCATGGAGTTGGATTTAATGGCTCACATAATATGTGTCCAGACTCTACAGAGATGAGGATGTGGTAGACACTATGGAACAAAGGGAAAATATAAAGGATGGTTATACTTTACAAAGTTTGTAATATAATTAATGAGATACAATATTTATTTGAGTTTACAAAATAGTTAATAGTTTTACTGTGTATACCTTGCACATGGCAAAACTCAATAAGCATTTTAGGTAAGATTTTAAAACATTTGTGCTTATACATCACCAAGCTATATAGTGTAAAACACCTTCAAAATGTATAATAATAATAACAAGCTTCAAAGATGATAATTGTGTTATTGTGTATTAGGAAATTATGTATTTGTAAAGGACATCCTGGAGAACAAAAGATTTGAGGTTAGGCCTTGGAAATCAGATAAGATAAAGATAGCAAAGGCAAACTGATGTGTTGGAACAAACAAAGTATGCTAAATGAAATATGCTAGTAAAGGACTGAATTCAAGCTCTTTCACTTACTAGCTGGTATGTTATTATTGATTAACTATCTCTCTTCCATAGTTTTCTAATCTGTGAAACAGTAACAACATTAACAATGCCCAGGTTGTTGGATTTTTGTGAGATTTTCATGAACATGTTTCTCACAAAAATGCTTTGAAGACCCAAAACATCAATATATATTCCCTTAATTTTGTTTTGTCAGTCCACAAGGCACAGGTGTATATGTGTATGTGCATAAGCATAGGTACCAAGAAGAGAATAAAGAATCATAATAATATATTTTTTAAAAAAGAGAGAGTTGCCACTCTGAATTTAGAGTCATGAGTATCTCTGAAGAAAGAATTCTGATCACTGAAAAATGTGAGCAGACCTAAGGATATTGCAAGGAGAAGAGTTTGGCAGAGGAAAGGGGAGTTGACTTTGAGGGTAAAGAGAAAATTGATCTCCCACCTTGGTAGTTCTTGATCAACCTGTGAATCCTCCACAATAAATACTGTCATAACGGTCTGTCCTTCTTGAGTTCTGCCTTTTTCTTTTCACCTAGTCCTGCTCCTTGGCGGGTTTGCTGTCTGGCATTTCCTTTTACAGTGTTATTAGAAAGCTGTGCTCCCTCTCTTTTATTTCTTGTGTGGGCATCTTTTCCTGAACTTGAATAATAAGTTTCTGTCCACAGTTACGGTAAAATAGATCCAGCGATAGAGGTTGGCCTAAGTCTATATAAATGGATAAGATATGATGGAAGAACTTAGAGAAGAAATGAGCATCATTCCCATGGGTCTAACACACATATAAACTGGTTTTTCTTTGTCTCAATTGCAACCATTCTTGTCTTTAAGGAGGTAGAGAGTCCTGCAGAGAGAAGGCAGATGGGAGAAAGTACCCACATTGAGATACAAAACAAAACAGACCTAGCCCTCAGTGCCCCTGCAGGCACTGAGGACAAGAGGGGAAGTGATAGGAGAATTCTCTAAAGCTTTTCCTTATTCTTGTTTTCTCTAGTAGTTAGCTCAATTCATCTTTTCTATCCCTTCCTGTCAAAAACATCATTTTTATTTCTTCACTGCATTCTCCTCTCTTTGTCCCAGGCTTTCAATCTGAAATCCATCTAAAACTAAAAAAGTAGTTGAATCCACCACAGGTGTACACAAGCTCCCAATAGAGTATTGTAAAGTTAAATTTAAAAATAAATAAATTAATTAATTAAAGCTGGGGAAAAAAAAAAAAAAGTAGTTGAGATACTTAGGTTTTCCAGTATGTGGCATTTTAGTCCCTCCTTTGCCTTTGTTTTTCTCGGATTTCACAAGAGACCCAGTGTGTGAATTTACTTGAACCTAATCTGTAAGTTCAGTTCAGTTCAGTTCAGTCGCTTAGTCGTGTCCGACTCTTTGCGACCCCTTGAATCGCAGCACGCCAGGCCTCCCTGTCCATCACCAACTCCCGGAGTTCACTCAGACTTATGTCCATTGAGTGGGTGATGCCATCCAGCCATCTCATCCTCTGTTGTCCCCTTCTCCTCCTGCCCCCAACCCCTCCCAGCATCAGAGTCTTTTCCAATAAGTCAACTCTTCTCATGAGGTGGCCAAAGTACTGGAGTTTCAGCTTTAGCATCATTCCTTCCAAAGAACACCCAGGACTGATCTCCTTCAGAATGGGCTGGTTGGATCTCCTTGCAGTCCAAGGGACTCTCAAGAGTCTTCTCCAACACCACACTTCAAAAGCATCCATTCTTCGGCGCTCAGCTTTCTTCACAGTCCAACTCTCACATCCATACATGACCACAGGAAGAACCATAGCCTTGACTAGATGGATATTTGTTGGCAAAGTAATGTCTCTGCTTTTCAATATGCTATCTAGGTTGGTCATAACTTTTCTTCCAAGGAGTAAGCGTCTTTTAATTTCATGGCTGCAGTCACCATCTGCAGTGATTTTGGAGCCCCAAAAATAAAGTCTGACACTGTTTCCCGCCACAACGTAAAACTCTACCAGGATTGAAATGGGATTACCTATGGTAGGATTCAGAGCTAATGAAGAGATAAACTTAATCTCATGTAAGTGAAGAGTTCTCTATGGCTTGGAATTTAAGAAGATGTCTGTCTTATAAAACCCAATTAAAACCAGATACTGGAGATGATTCATGTGGATGTATGGCAAAATCCACCACAGTATTGTAAAGTAGTTATCCTTTCAATTAAAATAAATAACTAAACTAAACAACAGCAACACAAACAACAGATACCAAGGGTGAGAGCAGACGAGTACTAGGAAAAGAGACCACAGGCTTTCTCAGATTCCTCTTTCATTTTTTTCTAAACTTCCATAGTGTTTCTTTTTCACTTTTCTTTGTACTCCTGTTATGGCAGTGTTCATGGATTTCTGTAGTCTTCTGGGCCCCCACCCCAACCTCATCCCCAAGTCAACCTGATAGGGATAGAATAAGATAATCAGTTCAAAATTATCACTAGGGAATTATAAAGAGAGAACTTTAAAGGACTTTGGGAGACCACAGTAAGCTAATGATCACTCAAGAAAGCAATGGGAAAATTTTAAAACAATGAGGGATTGTATGACTCAAGTTGCCTAAAATCAAAGCTAAATAGGCTTGCTAAGCAACAAAACTTGCTTAACCAAAAAAGCATGCAATGTAAGTGTTAGCCATGCCACAAGACAATAAAACAATAGTTTAAAAAAATAAATAAATAAGGCCTGCATCCTGCCTAGTGATGTCAACACGTTAATGACTGTTAGAACACGTTCTCTGCCCACACAAAAAGCAGTAATTTACGGAAAGGTGACATTTCAAAGTGAATGACTCTCATTACCCTGAGACCTGAAATAATTTTTTAATAGTGCTATGACAGTCAAAACTACCTTGCCTAACATGTAGGAGGAGTTAATGATGGAAGACTCAAAGAATGTAGAAGACGGTGATCATTTCCCTCTCTACTCTTTGCCTTTGATTATGAAAATATAACCCACTGAGTACTCAGGACAGCACAGTGCCCACTTGCCTGCCCACCTTTAAGCCTCACAGGTATCATATTGTAGTAAATCACTGCTTATCTAGCCTGTTGCTGGATTTTTTTCTGTGTTGAAGAACTGGAGCTCCTCAGAGCCCCTCAAACACGAGCTAATGGTTTCAAACCTGGATGATAACTTTTTTGAAGACAGAGTGTTTGACACCCAGATTTGTTAGCTATGGTGCACTTAGCACACTGTCTATCACACAGTAGGTTGCAACATTGTGTAAGTGAAGGAATGAATCATACAAATTCTAGTATAAAGTTAGGAATCAATGCAAGGTGAGGGGAAAATGCTTGAGCAGAAAAGTATTATGTATTGTCTCCTCCCCTAGGGTAGCTCTTTCTTTACTTCTTGTAACTACAGTATCAGCAGTTTATTTCTGTTCAGGAAACACTTATTATGACAAGCTTTCTGGTAAGTTACAGGAAAACAAAACAAAGAAAAATATGGTTCTTTCCAGAAGGCAGTTGCAATCTACACAGTGGAACAGAAAAAGGGATGTACAAAAGTCACATAGTGCATAAAACAGGAGAGACTTGTGAACTGCCCTGAGTAATACAGAGGGGATTGTAGTTCATCTCAAGCAATGGTCAAAGAAGAGGGACCCCAGAATCACTTTTTTGATATGAATATGAACTTTTTGAGTCAAAGAATGGATAAATTTGTTCTATGCTGACCAATAGGAACTATGTGTGCCTGTATATCAGTGTGTTTCTATCTGCTTATGCTGCAGCTGCTGCTGCTAAGTCACTTCAGTTGTGTCTGACTCTGTGAGACCCCATAGATGCCAGCCTACCAGGCTTCCCCATCCCTAGGATTCTCCAGGAAAGAAAACTGGAATGGGTTTCCATTTCCTTCTCCAGTACATGAAAGTGAAAGTGAATTTGCTCAGTCGTGTCCCACTCTTAGCAACCCCATGGACTGCAGTCTACCAGGCTCCACCATCCCTGGGATTTTCCAGGCAAGAGTACTGGAGTGGGTTGTCATTTCCTTCTCCACTATCTGCTTATGAATGTGTGTAAATGTGCATGACTGAGTGTATACTTGGGTGAGATGTGTATTTCCATGCACGTGTATGTGTGTACATGAGTGTAGGTACGTGAGTGTAAGAATGTATCTGTGTGTGTATGTGTGTGCCTGTGTGTGCATGCATGTATGCATGTCATTGTAGGAGGAGATGGCTGCAGGGATGAGATGGTGATTGCACTAAGCAGTGGGAAGCCTGCAAGGTTGGAAAGTGAGACTCTCAATGTTGAATTTCACTTGTAGAAATGCTCTGATAAGGATCCCAGAAGTAATGCCACTAAACTGGAATGCAGGAAGCATGAGTAGTAATTTCAATTCTCCTACATGAAATCAGTGACCTTGGAAAAATCTTCAACCTCTTTGGGCTCTGTATTCCAATCTATTCAATAAAGGTGTATAGTTAGACAATGGAAAAGTGATAGCTGAAGTACAGGACCAGTATTGTTCTTCTTTTGGTTGTCAGGGTAAAGATCAATACCCATGTTTTACATGGCTTGACCTGGTTAGTGGGAGAGTGTAATCTATCATTAGCACCTTGGCAAGTTTGGTTAACATGACACAACCCTGGTTATCATGCTACATTCTACTTAGAGATGGCAAAGAAAATTTGACCAGAAAAATGTCTGGAATTCTAGATCCTTGCTGGATGAATTTTAAAGAAAAATATTGTAGAGTAAAATAAACCTAAAACAGCTTATATCAAAACAGAACTGATTAAAAATTCTCCCAAGAGACTGAATTATACTCTTTCTCTCTCTTATTACTATTATAACAGTTTTCTTTATTGTAATTAGAGGAAAGACTTAGTTAAAGAATAGCTGGGATTTTGAGAATTCTAGAAGTCAAATCCTCAGATAAATGCTTGAGGGAATTGTAGGTATTTAGTTAGGAAAACAGAAATCTTTGGGGACCGAGAGTTGACTGAGAGTCAACTTCAAAGGTTTTAAAGTGAAGTCGCTCAGTCATGTCTGACTCTTTGTGACCCCGTGGACTATAACCTACTAAGCTTCTCCGTTCATGGGATTCTCCAGGCAAGAATACTGGAGGGGGTTGCCATTTCCTTCTCCAGGGGATCTTCCCGACCCAGGGATCGAACCTGGGTCTCCCACATTGGAGGCAGATGCTTTAACCTCTGAACCACCAGGGAAGCCCCTCCAAGGTTTTAATGGATTCCAATTCAATAAAAGGATGTCAATGTTATTATAGAACACAAGACACAGAACAGGTACTGCCACTTAGTTGAGCGGTCTCTCCTGCCCTACTTCATGGGCCCCATGTTCTGCTATGACCCAAGGACTGGCATAGTACTCATTCAGAGCAAGGTGTTATCAAAGATATTTTAAATCAGAAAAGTGGATGGCACACAGAAACAGATTTCATTGACTCTAGAGGAGAAGAAAAGCTTCGGAGGGTTTTGCCTCAAACAGAGTTGACTTTGAATGTATTTCTCTTACTTAATAGTTGTGGCCTTGAGAACTATATTGAACCTTTGAGGTTCCTCACCCTAAATTTGGAAATAATGCTTATTATTATTCAAGAGTGTAAAGATTACATACTAAGACATATATAAGCTTTTGCTGAGTTTGGCACAAGCAAGGACACATAAATAGGCAACTGTTATGGTCATCACTTTATTTGAGTTTTCCCAAAACCTTCCATGTAAATATGATCATGTGCCTGTACTAATCAGAAAACCAAGGGTCCTTGAGTTTGAGTAAATTGCCTAAAATTATACAAGTATTAAATGATCAGGTGGGGACATACACCCTCACCTGTCTGATAATAGAACCCTTCCTTTTCTAGGATCATATGCTGACTTTCAAGGAGGGAAACACTTCTTATTAGTAAGTAAACTCAAGGCACTGTGTCTTACTCTCTTGGTCAGGCATGACACACGTGTTGGCCTTGTCACTCTACCTAACATGATGAAGAGAACACTTTAGGATGGATCTGATCTGCGATCTGGAATCAGGATCACAACTTCCTGACTCAATAGCATCTCAAATTGTGGAGCCTCAAAACTGGGATTTGGTGATTATTCCTTTTACTCTTTTGTCCAATTGAATGCAAGGCCAGAACAACAAGCCTTGCTGAGTTTAATTCCCAAGGCATTTCAAAAATCCTAGATAAGAATCACCTGACCCTCTCTACCTTCCAGCACACAGTTTTCCCAGAAAGCTCTCTTTTTACATGCAAATATCCTCAAAAGGGGAAATTGCAATTCACTTATCCCAATGACATCTTTTCTCCATAGTAGAATTTATGAAGTTGTACAAGAAGAGGTTTTTATGTAAGACAATAATGAAGAAAAATTTTGAATAATACATTTTCTTTGCAAATTTATTTGCAGATTTCCAAATTTGACTGAGAACTTTCAAGACAGACAAGGCTTTGACTACTACAAACTCTGTCTTTTATGCTTTTTCCTTCTCATCTGTTTTCTTTCCTGCATCTTGCACACTCTCTCTTTCTCTCTCTCTCTCAGCCTGAAAATTCTGGTTAGCCTTTGTTTAGGGTACACATTTTGGTTGATCACCGATAACCACACTCTCTGTTCCAAGGTGCTGGAACACTTCCTTTAAAGCAGAGAGTGCACAGACTAACAATTATATTTCAAGCTGCATTTAATGTTGAAGTATGAGACAACAAATTGATCTTAGATTTCTTCAGTCAAGCGTAACCTCACCTCTGACTCTGGCAGAAACTGCCTTGGTGTCAAAGCAGTAGTTGAAAACAAAAAACAAAAAAAAAAAACCTGAGTCTCATCCTTCCTAAAACAAAGCAGAGAGGAAAACCACCGTTATTATTATTTTTTTTTCCTGAATTAACAATACCTGTCTTCTTGAAAGGAACATGGTAAGTGAAACATCCCTGGCAAACCACTTCCTCTCAGAAAGGAGAATTCATAGGGGCATTTGTATGACCTGGCTCTTTTCATTGCAAGATATAAAAATTGATATATTCAAATATCTGCCAGCAAAATATCTAGCAAGATACTTATTCAATGTCTAAGAATGGTCTGTAGTTGGCTATTTATTGAATCCCTATATAATATTAGCTCTTGAGCAAAAAAGGGAAGAGTACCTGGTTCTGAGAAAAGTCAAACACATCACATTATTTCATTAATACTCAGTTTCTTTGAGGTGAGCAAGCTGTATCTTGCTTTATTAGAGACAGGGAGAAATAAACATCTATGAGAAACTGACAGATCCCAGAGCTATGCAGTTTGTCATTGCTGGAATAGAGAACCAAATCCAAAGGTAAGGAGACTATGTTTTAAAAAAGAAAAGGAAGAACAAGGAGAAAAATAAAAGGAGGGAAAAAAATATCAAACACAGCATTTTTTCTCAAGCTATTGATGAAACTTTAAACTTAGTTAAAATATATGAAAATCAGGGGAAATGACTAAGTGACAACAGATTTAAGATGTTGAATTTATATTTCAAATCTTTGTCGCAAAATAAATATGGCTTTGTTGGCAAAGTTTCTATTGTGAGATATTTCCTGAACCTGAAATACTGTCTCTAATCCAGATTTAACAATGGATATGTTCATCTTTTTATTTTCATTTTTAATATTAACATAATTTAGAAAGTGGACTAAATAAAAATCCTTTGTCTCTCTTCAAACGCCAGCATTTCTGAGCCAATTTCATTCTCAGTCAGAGAATCAGACCTGTCACCAGAGTTCATGAATTTATGTGAATACTGCAGCCCTTGTAGCCTCAGTTCCCTAAACTGCCTGCTATTCCAGGATTAGCTGCTGTGTGGCGTTAGTCCCCTTCGAATGAGCATGCTCTCACTTCCTCCAGCTCCTACTCTTCTGCCTTGTTGCTTGAAAATGGTTCTCTTTGCTGTCACTGTAACAAACGGTTCTAATTGCTAGGTTGACTGTTATGGTGGAAATTGCAGCAGTCCGCAGTTGAAGGCTTTTGCTCTGCTTTGGTAATGACACAGAGACACAAACTGCTCCTTTCCTGAAGGAATGAAGAAGAGAGTCTTGAAAAAAATCAGTAATAAATAATAAATCATTTTTAAAGCAGAAGAAAACAAACGTACTTTCTGAATGGTTATAGTCTAATCTAATTGTAATAAATTTCCCCTTATGAAGGGATGAAAGTTCTTGGGTATGTTTTTGTATATTTTTGATGGTGATGATGGTGGTGGTAGTGTTTGTTTTTGTCTGTGTAGTAATACATGGTAGGCAATGATTTGGAATTGTAAACTTTCCAATTTATTTTCATGGCAATCTGTGAGATGTGTCCCTGGAGGTAGGCAAACAATTGCAGTTTTAGAGCTGAATTGGGCTCTCTCTCCTTTCTTACATTAGAAAGCATGCAATCTCATTTTCAGTAGGATTACAAAATTCCAAATTCTAATAAAGTGCCAGAGGAATATGTAATGGTCTGAGATGGTCCATGTGTTATTGAAGACACACTCCATGATGAGAGAGGCAAAAATAAGAGAAGTTATTGTCAGATTTTACCACCATGACAGAATTCGCGTTACAAAAGGCAATCCCTAATTTGGGAATTTAATCAGAGAGCAAGCACCAAGGACAGCAGCTGCTGTTACATTAGCTTGGATAAAATTATAGGTCCTATCAATTCTTATGCTTCAGGGCATAAGCTGATCACCAGCTGAGGTCAGGAGAAAATTTCCCCAATGGCAAACTTGCACAGTTATATCCATTATAAGAGATTTAACAACTAGTCTTAAAATATCTGATGTGATTCATTACTAAACAAATACAAACATACAGCATGTACTCACACCAAGCACAAGCGTGGGCATATAAAGAACTAGATGAACATGGAAGTGAGTACTGATCCAAATGCCTATGTCTGAATGAGGTTATACCAGACCAAAGGCAACCCAGTTTCACATTGTCTGTTTTGCCCATAGATTCCTTTTGTCCCAACTCTGTCAAGTGTACTGGTGCTATTTTTCCAGCATCTTCTCTCATCACATGTTCACATTTATTTATGTAAACTCAATCTTCAGAAATAAAGTGGTAGCAAAAGGGCTCCGTATGAGATTTATATTACTAAATAACCAATCACTACATATTTAGCAGCTGAGAAAACACAAACCTATTAGTTCACTGTTTCTGTGGGTCACAAGTCTTGATACAGCCTTGCTGGATCCTCTGCTGAGGGTCTTGTCAGCCAGAAATTATGGTGTCAGCTGGCACTGTGGTTCTTACCTGAGGCCTGTGGTCCTCTTCTAAGCTTACTGGATATTAGAAAATTCATTTCCTTTGCATTGGTATGATTGGGTATGATCTGTTCTCTTGCTAGCCATCAGTTGACTGGAGATTCTGCTCAGCTCCTAGAGGTAACCCATGGTTCCTTGCTACATGGCCTCCACAGACAATTCACAACACAGATGTTTTCTTTCTTTCAGACCAATAGGAGTAATCACTTAGATCCTTCTCCCTCTGTAATTGGCCAGCAGAGAGCTATTTTGTCCTATTCCCAGGTCATTCCCTCCCTCAAGTAGAAGGTGTTATACAAAGTGTATATAGCAGCAAGTGGGAATTCGGGGATCATCTTAGAATTCTATCTAAAACAGGGCTGTAGCGAAAATGGGAAAAATCAATATTAATACTATAGGACTTAATTTGCCTTACTCTGTAAGGATTTTTAAAAAATTATTAGATGGGACTCTTCATTAATCTCGGAGAAGGCAATGGCACCCTACTTCAGTACTCTTGCCTGGAAAATGCCATGGTCAGAGGAGACTGGAAGGCTGCAGTTCATGGGCTCTCTGAGGGTCAGACACGACTGAGCGACTTCACTTTCACTTTTCACTTTCATGCCTTAGAGAAGGAAATGGCAACCCACTCCAATGTTCTTGCCTGGAGAATCCCCAGGGATGGGGAAGCCTGGTGGGCTGCTGTCTATGGGGTCACACAGAGTCGGACAAGACTGAAGTGACTTAGCAGCAGCAGCAGTCATTAATCTATTCTGTTACACCTATTAGCAGTTGTCCACTAGGGAAGAATGTATCCTTGGCAAATTTGCAATTGTAACTATATAAATAAAATTTTAGAATGGAAATTAGAGATCATCTTGTTCAATCATTTTGTGTGACAGTTAAAAAAAATGAGACTCAACAAAATTAGCTCGTGTGCCTAAACTGGCTCTGTCATTTAAAGCCAGGATGAGACTATAGTTCTCCAGACTCCTAAATAGATTACACATTGCCTTTAACTCACCACTAGGGTCTTTCCTCACTTTAGAGTATTTAAGTTTCTGTAGATTCCAAAGTGCCCCCAGATATTTGTGCATTTTCACTCAACAAAACTTTTTCTTTTGAATGATAATATTCTTACTCACACTGAGGTTCCACTGACTAATGGCATTGTTTTCTAATTACAATGATAGTAGCATTTTCACAAAAATAAATGCAAATGTGAAAAAGAGAAATGCTAAACTTAAGATAGAATCTCATGGTAGAGAGAGCCAGAAAGGAGAGGTGGGAGAGTTAGTGTGTGTATGTGCACGCCTGTGTGCATAATGACTTGTTCTGTTGTTCCCAACAGCAAAATAGATTATTATCTGTTTGGGGTCAATTACTTAATGCATATAAATGAAATGGAAAAGTGACAATATTTTTCCTGCTCATTTAATCATGCAGTGAAGTTTCCCATTTCCTCAAGCTCTTATTATTGTTTAATGGATAACTACCAATTGGAGGTCTTTCCTTGTGGCTCAGCAGTAAAGAATCTGCCTGCAATGTAGGAGACAAGGGTCCAGAAGATCCCTGAAGAAGGAATGGCAACCCACTCCAGTATTCTCAGCTGGGAAACCCCATGGAAAGAAGAGCCTGGCAGGCTACAGTCAGTCCATGAGGTTGCAAAAGAGTCAGACACAACTTAGCAACTAAACAACAACAAATCAATTTGGGAAGGAGGTGATTCATTAAGGCTTTTATGCTGTGAACAACTAGAAAGGCAGGAAGTACTCTAGTTAGAGAATCTTGGGATTGACACACAAAATGCTAAAATCTATCCTACTTTTAGTAAAGGTAATAAAGTCTAGGGCAATGCTCCCAGTTTCAACATTAAGACAGATTCTCACACAATGCTTTCTCTTTAGGTGCCTATAATGAATGAGATTCTTGATTAAATAAACATCTGCCAGTGATTGAGACTGGAAGGAGACAATGTTAGAGGCTGCCTTTGTAAAAGGCAGTACTGAAGATAGACTTTCTCAAGATGTATTTTCATTAAACAGGTGGATGTTAGGGGTTTATTTCTCCTATTTCAGCTTAGATCATCATCCACATTTTTAATCATTGTTGCTGATGGATGATAATAAGAGGAAACATGATACCTAAAAATCTCTACTAAGAAACATACTTCTCTGATTTGGGTGTTACTGTCAAGATGCCTGCAAGCTTCATCCAGTTAGTTTCTTAAATATGTGTTTTCTTCTGCGTGAAATATATCACAGCCTTAAGATAAGTGTGCAACAAACTTTGTTATGTGTTCAGCATGAATTTGTCATCGTATTAGACAGGAAAAGGCTGTCATCTTCATTTGAATTATGAAGAAATATTTTCTACAGAATGCCAATATCTTAAGTAAAATGCTATCTCAAACTGAGGATGAACCATTAGTTCATCCAGCATTTACATGACCCTGTACTTTCAAGCAACATTTTGATTTCACTGTAATGAAAAATGTTTCTGCAGAAATGCCATCCTCTTAGTTCTATCGTCTGGTTAGTCAAATCTCACCTGATCTCGAATATAAAGGGCAGATTTTGCCTTTTATATAAAGTTTTTCCTATCAAGCTCATGATGATTCTTCTACTTTCTGTATTGAATCACAGAGTCTATTTCTCAGGGTATCTGTTTAAACATGTAACAGATGTATTTTGTTGTTGTTTTTGTTTTATACTTGTTTTCTTCATGTAAGTCTTATTCCCCAACAGATTGCCAGAGTCACTGAAAATGGGAACTTTGCCTCACACTCTTAGAACCTCTTACAGTGCCTAGCATAAAGCTGCATGGAATGAAGACTTGTAGAACAGGAATATAAAACCAAAATTTAAAAAAAGTTTTAAATAGTAAATTATATGTATATATAAATTATATTTATTAAACTTAGCTATTTTTTGTTGATTTGTTGGATTTGTTAACTTGTCATTTTGTTTTTTTCCTTGACATACATGGCTGAATTACCTTAGCATTGGCAAGTTGAAGTAAGTTTGATAATAGTTGATTAATTACCATACCATTTTTGATAGAACCGATCATTGGAATGTTTTGAACAGAAACAAAGATGTGGTGAGATCGACATAAAATATATACCTACCAACTTAATTTGGCTCTGAAATCAAACTCTTGACTCTGATCTGTGACTTAGTGACGAAAGGTTTACTCCTTAAGAATTGCCTATAAATCAGCACGTGGTCAACATAATCATATATCTTAAAATCAACTAAGGAATTCGCTGTATAAACATATGCTACTGTCAACTCTCTCTGAAGTGAATAATTATCTCCTAATATTTTATTATCTTAATAGTTGTCATTTTGCTATGGAATCTCACATGCCAGGTTAATTAAGGAGAGGCCTACTATAAAAAGCAGCCAGCTAAATGTGGTTTTATTTGCACTGCTTTCCAGCATGTTAGCAACCAATAGCTTGGCCAAATATCTAGTCACTTACACCTTAAGTTTTAATGGTTACCATGGTAATGAAAAAAAGGCATTACAAAATGCACAAGCTGTTAACATGTTGCAGAAGCCAAAAGAAAGAGCTAAGAATAAACTTCTGCATTTAAAGAAAACTGCTGTTAAACCATGTCTCAGTCAAACAGCTCGTTAATCTGAAGCTGAGCCTGCTTATCCTTCTCTCTGAGCTCTCCATCAGCTGTGAGAACATCCATGAGGGTGTCAGAGTGGGCAGGGGTGTTTATGTAGCTGGTAGGGACAGAGAGAGAAGGAGAATAAACAGGCTGCAAACTGAGTCTCAGCTCCTTCATCAAGTAAGAAAACCTTCATGTTTTCTAGCAGAGATAACAGACAAGCAAGTTTAAAAAAATCAACTTTAGATAAATCTAAATGTTGCTGGGTGAGTAAATCATTATAATCATAGACAGATAAGATGAATGCTACATTTGCTTTGAGTTTTTTAGCCAGAACCAAGATATTTGGACAGCAAAGGAGTGAAATGTTTGTACCCACCAACCTAGATAGCATATTTAAAAGCAGAGACATTACTTTGCCAACAAATGTCCGTCTAGTCAAGGCTATGGTTTTTCCAGTGGTCATGTATGGATGTGAGAGTCAGACTGTGAAGAAAGTTGAGTGCCGAATAATTGATGCTTTTGAACTGCGGTGTTTGAGAAGACTGTTGCAAGGAGATCCAACCAGTCCATCCTAAAGGAGATAGGTCCTAGATGTTCTTTGGAAGGACTGATGCTAAAGCTGAAACTCCAATACTTTGGCTGCCTCATGAGAAGAGTTGACTCATTGGAAAAGACCCTGATGCTGGGAGGGATTGGGGGCAGGAGGAGAAGGGGACAAGAGAGGATGAGATGGCTGGATGGCATCACCGACTCAATGGACATGAGTTTGAGTGAACTCTGGGAGTTGGTGATGGACAGGGAAGCGTGGCGTGCTGAGATTTATGGGATCACAAAGAACTGGACGTGACTGAGCGACTGAGCTGAACTGATATAGTTCCTTGCCTGTAAGGAGGTATTTCTCACTGAATGAAAAGTGTGTCCTCAATGAGGTAGCTACCAGAATGACTCAAGAAGAAAAAGACTGTGTTTAGTTTGGGAATAGAAACCAGTCATGAATGCAAGAGGGTAAGGTGCTAAAGTTTACATTTTAAAAGGCATTGGCTCTAGAACAAACAGACACCTGGACAGAGAGGTGGAACTCCTATTTATTGATATATAAACATGGACCCAAAGCAATGAGGGAGTTAATGAGAGATGAACTATCAAACATGATCAAAGATGCAAGGCCAATTCATGATTAGCTGAGTGCTTTTTCTAGATTTGTGATTTCCAAGGAGGGAGGTTAGTATTCTGAATTAACCAACACAATGTTGTGGGCACCATCATGAAGGGTCCCCTCCTTATATCTGTTTCTCTCAAGGAGGAACTCTGGTTGCCATGTGCAGCTCTGTTCACACTCAGGAGTGTCTCTGTTGTGTTGTTTGTTGCCTCTGGTCAATTCCCAGCTGCCTGCAAGTCTAGACCCTTTCTCCAGCCTGATCTCCCTATGGGAGGCAGTTCTCTGGTAAAGCCTGACTCCACACCATAACTTAAATCCCATCTCCCTTTTGACTTCCAGTTCCCAACACATACTTAATACTGCCAGTTTTTACCTTTGTGCCTGATTGCATTCCATTGTCCCTTGTCACCACTCTTGAAAGATTTGAAGGTGCAATTAAATTAATGATTTTGCTATCCAGCCGTCTTCAATAACCCTGATGTCGTATGTGTTTCAGGCTATTGCTGTAGCCACTGAGCAAGGTCAAAGCATAGGAAATCTCCTCTCCTCTTTCTTATTTTTAGTTTTACTTCCTTTGAACTTACATCCATTTAGTATTTGAGTTTCATCCTAATTTTTGCAATGTTCACTATGCCTAAAACACTATGAAGGTTCAACTAAGTAACCAATAAATGCTCAATGAATTGACTTATATTTTAATCTCCTAAGGCTATGTTCTCTAGCATCACAGCATGTCTTGAAATTGTATTTTAAGACATGCTGTAAACTCGAAGACTCAAGTTATAGAGATATAGTAAATCAAAGGTGAAACTCCAATCATGATAAGATTATGTAATTTTTGCCAACTAGACTGTAAAGATAGAAAGAATGTGGGATGTCAACCACCCGAAACCCAACGCTCTTTTAAAGTGAAGGTTACAATGCAGAGTGAGTCACATACGTCAGAATAAAATACGTTAGAATAGAAAACAGACTCCTGAGTCTCCTTCATAAATCCTACTCCAGTGTCCTACTGATTGAGTCCATGGCAAACTGTTATCTATAGGCTGCCCTTTACATGTTATATTGTATTCAGTATATACAATACTTGTCTATTTACCTCTCAGGATATATCCTTGGGGCTTCCCAGGTGGCATGGTGTTAAAAAAATTTACTTACCAACGCCGAGAAGCAGGAAACTGGGATTCAATCTCTGGGTCAGGAAGATCCCCTGGAGTAGGAAATGGCAATCCACTTTGGTATTTTGCCTGGGAAATCCTTTGGACAGTAGAGCCTGGTGGGCTATAGTGCATGCGGCCACAGTGAGTCAGATACAACTGAGCACCTGAGCATACATAGTACATATACATCCTTACATTTTTAAACTTTCCTGATAAAGAAGCATTGGATACTTTTGCCCAAAGTATCTCTCCAGCCAATAATGTAACCAAAGGCAACTTACTTGCATATGACACTCCTTCATTGATTAACCAAAATTTGTTTTAAATCAGATACTGTGTCAGGTGTGTAGGATACTAAGCAAAAGTGACAGCCTGTCTCTGTCATTGAGAAGATTTTTGGTCCAGTCAGAAAGGGGGTCAAGCAGAAATGTGAATCAGAGGCCTAGACTTCCATGAGATTGTGGAAAGGATATTTAAGTAGAAATGCTACATCCTGGGCCAAGTAATTACTAGAAGCAGAGATTGGAGGTTAAGCATTCTTCAGTGTGTACTCATCATGCACAAAGTTTCAAAGACTAAAACGAGTGGCTTGAGAATTTGAATTCTGGCCTGGAGAATTCCATGGACTGTATAGTTCATGGGGTTGCAAAGAGTCAGACACAATTTAACGTCTTTCACTTTCACTTTTCCCTTGAGAATTTGGAAGTGAATTTAATGTATTAGACTGGGAGACAGACAGGCAGGGAATAGGCCTTGGGAAGTTTTATGGTCAACATCATGTCATTTTAACCTTAA
The DNA here is from genome assembly GCA_006410875.1 of Neotragus pygmaeus. NCBI lineage: Eukaryota > Metazoa > Chordata > Mammalia > Artiodactyla > Bovidae > Neotragus > Neotragus pygmaeus. The sequence goes on from SJYV01055799.1 coordinate 283,376, forward strand.
AATTGTACAGTATGGAAACAAAGCAGTGGTATAATTATATTCATATTAAGAAAGACTTTTAATGTCAGTGTAGATGAAGGTAGTATCAAAAGAAAATTCAGAGAGCTTTAATGGTTACGAATATTTTGTTGAGTGAGATGCAAACAGTTCACAAACAGGTAGACTTCAAACTGAAAGCAGTTATAAGCACAGCTTTCAGCAGTTGCTGCTAAGTCACTTCAGTCATGCCTGATTCTGTGCGACGCCATAGACGGCAGCCCACCAGGCTCCCCCGTCCCTGGGATTCTCCAGGCAAGAACACTGGAGTGGGTTGCCATTTCCTTCTCCAATGCATAAAAGTGAAAAATGAAAGTGAAGTCGTTCAGTCGTGTCTGCCTCTTCGCAATCCATGGACTGTAGCCCACCAGGCTCCTCCGTCCATGGAATTTTCTAGGCAAGAGTACTGGAGTGGGTTGCCATTGCCTTCTCCTTTCAGCAGTTACAGCTTACTTTATAAAGCATGAAGGAGGGTGTACATTTTTTTTTTTTTTACTATGAATAGCTACAAGAAACTTATATTTATTTCACTGTATAAGCTTACTTAGTAGCTTATTGGCCAGGATAAGGTGATGCAGACAGGAAGGAAACTGAACATTTGTTTAAGGTAAGAATCAACATTTTGGGGAAATCATGTCCGTTTTAGATTTAGGTTACATAACTAATATTGCTTGGTCAAAGGGAATATTCAAACCATGGCCTCCATTCTGATTACTCTCCAAAATAAATATGGGCTCTACAAAAGAAAAGAAGAACCTGCATTCTCTTACAGAAGTACGAATGAGATAGCATGAATTTCTGAATCAATGAAATGAAGATAAGAGGATAAAATGCCAAAAGTCTATCACAATAAAATTTCATCAGACCTAAGGGACTGGGAGGCTGATTTGTGTTACAATGAATAGTAGTAGAGAGGAACACAGAAATAGGAGCAAGTTTGAGGATAGAAGTCATCAGTTCATTCTGAACTTAAGGGTTTTGATGTGCCATGACAGGCTTCCAGGAGGAGGTTGGATGTCAGAACCTGGAACTCAGGGAAAAGGACTAGGCTGGAAAGACAGACATCCGTGCCTTCCATATGGAAATGATGACACATTGAATCACCATGACACTGGCTCTTCCCCAACGTTAGTCAGAGACACATTTCTGGATAACACAGGGTGTGTTTCAGTAGAATCCCACCATACACAGTTTACTTCTTTCTGACCCTAGCCTCTTACCCTTGTCCTCAAATCTATCCCAATTCCCATCCACTTACTCTTCCTAATACATCTTTTTCTGAACAAAAGTTATTAGAAAGTTCACATGTAACTCAACTCCCTATCCATTTCCCCTTTAGGACCTTGGAAGATTTAAAAATGTTCCAAAAAAGAAAAAAGAGAATAAAGCTCTAATGATACAACCACAAAATAAATTAGTCCCTTAGTAGCTTATTGTGGGCAATAGTAGCTGTGAAGAATGAAATCTGGACAGTGGAATGCTGCTGCTGCTGCTGCTAAGTTGCTTCAGTCGTGTCCATCTCACACCCATCATAATCACACTGCAAAAAAAAAAAAAAAAGTGAAGTTGCTCAGTCGTGCCCGACTCTTTGCGACCCCGTGGACAGCAGCCTGTACCAAGTTCCTCTGTCCATGGGATTTTCCAGGTAAGAGTACTGGAGTGGGTTGCCATTGCCTTCTCCAGGGAATCTTCCCAATCCAGGGATCGAACCCAAGTCTCCCCCATTGTAGGCAGACGCTTTACCCTCTGAGCCAGCAGGGAAGCCCTAATAGATGCATCAGAGGAATAGCTGATGTTTCTACAGCACTCACTATATACCAGAAACTGTTCTAGCCACTTAACAATCACAAAATCATTAGGTCCTATATTTTTTCAACTTACAGATGAGGATCCTGAGTCACAAAACAGTTGAGGTGAATGTGGCTTGCAAGTGTAGGAACTACAACTCAGCCCTAGAGAGGCTAACTCCACGTTCTGTCTCCAGTTGTTCCTAAAATGAATGGATTAACTAATTAACATCATTTACAGAGGAACCTGGTGGGCTGTAGTCCATGGGGTTCCTAAGCGTCAGACAGGACTGAGCGACTTCACTTTCACTTTCACTTTTCACTTTCATGTGTTAGAGAAGGAAATGGCAACCCACTCCACTGTTTTTGCCTGGAAAATCCCAGGGATGGGGGAGCCTGGTGGGCTGCTATCTATGGGGTCGCACAGAGTTGGACACGACTGAAGTGTCTTAGAAGCAGCACTAAGGTAAGCAGTGTTGTATAGAAAAACAGAGGAGCTAGCTCAGTGTTTCTTGAGTTGTAAATCATTTAACAATTGTACTTTTGGTTCATGAATTCATTAAAGACATTTTGGCATTAGGGGAGACCAGGAAAAGAAATTCAAATTCTTCAGAGAAGAAATCATTATATTCAAAGAACTTGCAAATATATTGTGATAAACAAAGTGAGGCAGTAAGGACTGAGTGAAACATTACCTTGCTATTCACGACAGAGGACAATATAGAAAAAAGCACTAGCTTGGAACTCAACATGAAATTGTTGATTTTTTTCCTTTTCATCTTCATCTTTTCTGTTTAACTAAGTATTGTAGAATAACCTGGACCAAATTAGTTGAAATCTCAGAGATTCTTGATTTATTCATCTGTAAAATAGAAACAATATTACCTAATTCACAGACTGGGTGAAAGAAGACTATGTGACATGATTTATCTGAAAACTCTAGTTCATAGCTTAGGAAAGATACAATTTCCTATAAATACCTGCTATCACTATCATTCATGTTAACCTAATCAAAGAACTAAGAGAAACAAAATGTAATCTATCAGATTAAAATCATATAATCGTACACGTTTTATTTTACCATCAGAACTTCCCTGGGTAGGTATGTATGTATGTATGTGTTAGTCTCTCAGTCATGCCTGACTCTTTGCGACCCCATGGACTGCAATCCACCAGATTCCTCTTTCCATGAGATTTTCCAGGCAAGGCTACTGGAGTGGGTTGCCATTTCCTTCTCCAGGGGGTCTTCCCAACCCAGGGATCGAACTCGAGTCTCCTGCACTGCAGGGAAATTCTTTACCAACTGAGCTACAAGGGAAATATTATTTGACAAATGAGGCAACTGAGGTTCAGAGAGATTAAATTAATATCTTAAAGTCTCAAAGCTATCAGTTTGAGAACTACTGCCTTAGGTCTCTGCAATATGGGTCTGAACCATTATTTCTTCTATCTTTCGTTAAATTGCAACATTACTTCCTCAAATCTAAGTTGTTTGACAGTCACCCTTAGAGTTATTGGCCAGTTAGGACAGCGCATAAGAGTTAAATTTCTGGAACAACTGTGTCAAGAACCACAACTATCTGCCTTTCCATTTCCTAAGAGCCACATTTACAAGTCCACTTCCATGAAAATGCATGATTTAGTTCTTGCTTAGAAGGTAGACTGAAGGTCAGGCCTGCAGTCAAGCAGCAGAAAGCTGCCCACTGTCTTAGCAGTTTGCCTACAGCAGATGGATTTGTCTTGATGTCTCCTCTATCAAGTACTGACTCATCCCAACTGTGATTAGTTGTGAAATTTAAGATTAGAGCCCAAAGAGGTATGGGCCAGCATCCAAGTTGGAACTGGATCTGATTCCTCTGTCCTCTAGAAGCAACCACCTGAGACATCCTTGCAGCCCACCAACAGCCCACCCCATGCCACACCTGCAGGGTCCACACCTCAGCTTCCAGAAGATTACCACTAAAAGCCAAAACCACATGGCTCCATTTCCTCAGGCAGAGACAGTGAACACTTTCAAGCTGCTTTCAGCCTCCCAAATAAGTGAAATGTTTGACATGAAAGCATATGTTTTTTGGCAACTTTGTTTAATCCACATTTTAAAGGGAAAATTGAAACTCCACAAGGTGTGAAAAAGATTAGTGTAACGTTTCAGTATCTGGTGGAAAGCAGACCGTGTTCCCTCCTCCTTCTGTTCTGTCTCCTCTTCCTTCATGTGCAGATATTTGCTTTACAAAAGCTGCCATCGAAATGAATCTTTTAATTAAGAATCTGAGCCACCTAACTGCAGAACAGAGAGAAATATCAAATTACACAGGATGTAGGAGCCATCTGTAAGAGGATATGGCATGTGTCTGTTCTCAAGAAAGTTCACCCCTCCCCCCAGAAGTTGTAGGCGGGATCCTAAATTCAGGGTTTGGGGACTCAAAAATTTGATTTCTGCAGTACTTAAATTTCTTACTACGAGATGACATCTTACTACAAGCTGACTGCCCCAACAAGAAAGTTACTTTGCCAAGATCTGCTTATCTTTTTAGAGAATGTAGAGTCATAGTCAAAAGCTGGCTTCAGAAACCATTTTTCCAGAAGTTCTGATTGGACTAGTTATAAAGACTTATATATTTGGACTCTGCTTCATTCAAAAAGCCCACAGAGACATCCCTTGTATAAGACAGGTCTGGAAGGGCCTAGGGAAACAGACCAGCCCTCCAAGACTGGAAGAGTGAAGGGGAGGTGAGAGGGAAATGACTCCAAGCATTGGTCTCAAATGTTGCATTTTACTGATCCCAACAAAGACCTTGGCTGACAGCAAGGCCAAAGCTAGTGCTGGAGATCCATGGCCAGTTTTCATACTGAGTTTCTTCTGTTTTGAAACCCAAACCCTAGAATGTTTCCATTAAATATAGCTAAAATCCTATTGGTTCTGAAAATATTGTGTTCAGAATAAATCAGGAAACTGTTGTTTGATTTATTTTAGAATTAAAAAATAATTTGGGAAGCAGCAGTATGATTCAATTGGTGACATAAGAATACGGATCTGGAACCAGCTGTTGTAGATTCAAATCCGAGTCTCCTTGCCCACACAAACATTTATATGACCTTAAAGTGAAAGTGAAAGTGAAATTGTGTCTGATTCTTTGCGACCCTGTGGACGGGAGCCTAACAAGCTCCTCTGTCCATAGGATTTTCTAGGAGTAGGTGGGAGTAGGTCGTCATTTCCTTCTCCTTATATGACCTAAGGCAAGTTATTAAACCACATTTCAACATTTTTTAAATAGATATAATAATAATAAAATTTCCACATACTAATATTGTAAAGACAAAAATAATGAATACACGTAAAGCAACCAGAATATGAAAGGAATAAATTAAATGAATAGTAAACTTTAGCTAATTCTGTTATTATTGTTATTATGTAAAGGTTTCAAGCTGGGTTTTATTTTGTATTTTTATTGTGGCAAAATGTACATAACATAAAATTCATCATTTTAGCAATTTTTAAGTGTATATTTCAGTGGCATTAAGTAAATTCAGTGTTGTACAGTCATAATCACTTATACGTGTCCTATCTTTGTGTATTTGGAGGTTAATGCTTTATCATACATATGACTTGCAAATATTGTAGTCCATTCGATGGATTATGTTTTCACTTGATAATATCCTTTGATGAACAAAAGTATTAATTTTATTTTATTTTTAAATTTTTTTTATTTTTGCTTTATTTTACTTTACAATACTGTATTGGTTTTGGCATACATTGACATGAATCTGCCACGGGTGTACATGAGCTCCCAAACATGAACTCCCCTCCCACCTTCCACCCCACATCATCCCTCCAGATCATCCCCATGCACCAGCCCCAAGCATCCTGCATCCTGCATCGAACATAGACTGGTGATTCGTTTCTTACATGATAGTATACATGTTTCAATGCCATTCTCCCAAATCATCCCACCCTCTCCCTCTCCCTCAGAGTCCAATCAAGTGATCTGTTTTCCCCTTTGTTGTCTGTACCTTTGGTATCCTATCCAAGAAATCATTGCCAAACCCAATGTTATGAATTGGTTCCCTTGTTTTCTTCTAAGATTTTTCCAGTTTAGGTCTTACATTTAGGTCTTTGAGGCATTTTGAGCTATTTTTCTAAGGGATTCCCTGATACCTCAGTTGGTAAAGAATCTACCTGCAGTGCTGGAGACCCTGGTTCGATTCCTGGGTTGGGAAGATACACTGGAGAAGGGAAATGTTACTGCTCCAGTATTCTGGCCTGGAGAATTCCATGAACTGTATAGTTCATGGGGTTGCAAAGAATCAGACATGACTGAACAAACATTTTATATGCTGTTAGATGATAGATCAATTTCATTCTTTAGTTTATTTGAACACCCAGTTATTCCAGTGCCATAAATTGAAAATATAGTCTTTTCCCCATTGAAAGGTTTTAGCACTCTCACCAGAAATCAGCTGAACATATGTCTGAGTTTCTTTCTGGGCCCTTTGGTCTATTCCACTAGTATCTATGTCTGTCCTGATGCCAGTACCACATTGTTCAGATTGCTATAGCTTTGTAGGAACTTTCACATTCAGGTAGTAAAATGTCTTCAACATTTTCTACTTTTTCAAGATTGTTTTGGTTATTTAGAATCCCTTGAGATTCCATATGAGCTTCAGGATTGATTTCGTTTTTTAACCTAACAACAGCAACAACAACAAAAAAGACTGTTAGAAATTTGATAGAGTTTGCATTAAGTTTGTAGATCATTTTAGACAGAAGTGTCATCTTAACATTATTAAGTCTTCTAATTCATAAACACAGTGTATTTTCTCATTTGTTTATGGTTTAATTTCCTTCTATGATGTTTTTATAGTTTTCAATATATAAGTTTAACCTCTTTGGTTAAAATTTATTCTAAGTATTTTACTCATTTTGATTCCATTATAAATTTAAAAAAAAAAAAAACTTGTTTTTATGACTTAGTTCAATTGATATTAGCAACAACATTTCCGTGAGTTAAGAGTCAATTTTGTCTTCATATTAAGACTGATGAGGATATGCAAATAAAATCAGAGGGCTGATGTGTAAGATTCTGATTCTGATTTCAGGCTTGGAACATACTCCTGTGCCAGATCTGTAAGCAGCGTGAAATGGAGACTGGAATTCCTTTACTCCTGGCTTCATGAATCTGGTATGTGGGTCAAATTGGGAGATTCCTTTGGGAACTCCTTGGAAATTCTCAAGACTGCTGTCTCCACCCACTCAATCTTCCTGACAGTTTTTATTTCATGCAGTAGATCCAGCTGATACTGTAGATGTTTATCTCAATATTGGGATGAAAGCAAGGTCATAAACAATTGATTTTGCAAAGCTCTGCCAGAAAAGTGGATATGGCTTGGTGATGGAAACTGAATTTGTCTTCTTTCATAGTAACTATATGTCAAATATTTTAACCATGGGAAAATAAGATTGACTTATTTATTTAGTATCTTATAAGTTTATTTGTGCCATTCTTTGGTTTATGTGTGACCTTATAAAGTTTGAAGATTAACTATATATATATATATGTGTGTGTGTGTGTGTGTGTATGTATATATAAAAGATAGCTAACTTAGCCACAAATGAATTAATTGTATCTTCTTTAGAAACGGACCACCTGACTCTAGGAAATTATTTTTGTGCCTATTTTTCCCCCACTATGACAGTAATGGCATTTTTAAGAATTGTTAATTTGTATGTTGCTAAATAAAAAGACAATTTCAGATACAATGATCCTTAGTTATATAATTAAATGATCATCTACTTATATTGTAATAAAGCATATTCTGTAAGTAAAACTGTTATTAATCATTTCAAATTCTTTCACTTAGTTTTTGAAATAACTTGCTTTAACACATATGAAATGATAGATTCTTTAACATTTCTTGGTGAAGCTATAATAAATTACCATCAACTTAGTGACTTAAAAACAGCATAATTTTAATATCTTAGATTTTTGGAGATCAGAAGTCTGAAATGAGTCTCACTGGCCTAGAATCAGTGTCAGGAGGCTGTGTTTCTTTCTGGAGGCTCTAGAGAAGAACGTTTTCTTGCATTTTTCCAGCTTCTAGAAGCTGCTCACATCCTTTGGCTTGTGTTTCTCTCTCTTCATAAGTCAGGTCCTTCTCAAGCTGCCATCCCTCTGGCTCTCTCTTGCATTCTTCTTCCACTTGTAAAGACCCTTAGTATTACATTGGGCCTACTCTGATAGTCCACGAAAACCTCCCTAACTCAAAGTCAGCTGTTAGCAAACATAAATCTGTGCAATTGTAGTCCCCTTTGTCATGTAATCTAATAATAATAACAGGTTCCAGGGGATTAGAATATGGACATCTTTTTTTTTGTGAAGTCAAGTGGGCCTTAGAAAGTATCACTGCAAACAGAGCTAGTGAAGGAATTCCAGTTGAGATGTTTCAAATCCTGAAAGATGATGCTGTGAAAGTNCTGAGCGCTGAAGAATTGATGCTTTTGAACTGTGGTGTTGGAGAAGATTCTTGAAAGCCCCTTGGACTGCAAGGAGATCCAATCAGTCCATTCTGAAGGAGATCAGCAAAGAGTGAGACACGATTGAGTGAGTGAACTTAACTTAACTGAACAGTCATTAAATGTACATCTATCTATCTATCATCTATCTATCTATCTATCTATCTATCTATCTATATATATATTATAGCTAGAAAGAGTCTTTCCCAAATTTCTTCATTTATGGAAAATAAAGGCTGAGAGAATGAAAGTGACTTGCCCAATCCTGTCCCCCTTGATGTTTTCCATCCCCATTAAATATTGTCTCTGAGATGCATCAGTCATGTTACCATTCATTTTCCAGCCTCTTCAACAGCAGAATCTCATCTGTTATAAATAACCAGTTGCAACTATGACTTTTCTTTTTCAATTTCTATCATGTATAAACACATACCTATCACGTTGCATAACACTTGATATTCCCACTGATAATTGTTTAATTGTTCAAAAAAAATGAAGAAAGTAATTCAAAAGGAATCAAAATCAGGAGTATTCTATCAACACAAGGAATTGTCCTAAGATATGTGACTATCAAAAGTGATTATCTTTTTATCAATTTTAAGAGAAATGGGCAACCTCCCACTAATAAGGAAACCCTATTTCTATTGGTCTCCAATCTAAGCAACTTTTAATCAGGAAAGCAACATGTCAGAAAAAAAGGGGTATGTCTAGATTGATCCACTGTTTCTTTATGAGTGCATAAAAAGAAGGAAGTATGAACAGCAGAAGATGTGTGAAGCATTCTAATCTTGCCCATACACAGTAACAAAAAAATATTCCTCCCTTCCCTTTGAAGTCTCTCTTTTATTTGCTGTTTTTCAACTCTCCTGTTCAGGAAGAAACATGTTGATTCTGACAAATGACAGTAATTACAAAATCTACAAATCATGCATAGAAATAGACACTTTGTTGTAACTCACTTTTTCCTCATTGCAGATTGTCTGAAGGACTCAAATATATATTGAAAGAAAATTTAAAAGACTACAAAAATTAAATGATAATTACATTATTTTCTTCTCAAGTTGTAAGTAATTGAAAGATGAAAAATATGTTCTTTGTGTGGATGCATTTTTTTAGAATATGAGATCAGGTAGGACTCTCCAGTAAAATGAAATATATAGAAAATATGAATCATTTTGAATGTTAGGGCACCTGAACAACATGAATCTCCTTTATCAGAATTATAAAATTGACAAGGGGGCAGAAGCCATATTTGATAATATCACAGTGGTAAACCAGTGGGAAGTGTTTAAGCAGGCATATAGAGAGAGTAAATATAGCTACACGATTAACTTTGTGAAAACCAAAATGATAGAATATTAAAGTTGGAAAGGAATTTAAAGTATATTAGATACAATTCTCATATTTTATAATTTAAGAATTTGAAGATCTCCCAAGTTAAATGACTTATATGATATTTTGAATTTAGCTTATATTGGAGCATGCATGTATGTTAAGAAAAGATTTGAATACTGTTTATCATATGACTACCACAAAACTAGCACATGCTCACACATTTCATTCATTTCATTCAAAGCACATTGAATGATTTTCTGCTAACTTCCAGCCTATGCTAAATTCTGGGCTAAGCTGAAGACCATGCCCTTGTCCTGAGTGAATTTAAAACCTAACTCAAGAAACAAAATATATTTACAGTAGAGGTAATCTAAGGCATTTGACAGCGAAAAGCATGGTGCGTTTTCCTAGTTCAGAACTTAATTTTACTCACAAGAATATTTAATTATCTTCATAATTGGACCCTCTGCCCTCATTTTTCCCAGCATCTTCAAAATTATCTTCCTAAAATTTGTATCTGACCAAGTTTAATCCAATTAGTAGCTGTGCATGCTCTCCAGAACTTTCTAGACTCAATTCCTTAGCATGCTTGCAATCCTTTCATACTCTGCTTGCTACAGCATACGTCCTCCCACGTTCCATGCACTTCTGTCTAACTACCCATGTTCCCTGCTCAGGTTGCACCATGTTGTTCTTCTGATTGTCTATGTTAATTACAGAGCTGGATCTTCAGGATAACAAAAGAAATTGGAGAAATATTTTTCATGTCTTTCCTTTAGCTTTTGAGACTTGGAGATGGTATTTTTTTGTATGATCTCTAAGGGTCCTTCACACATAAACATTCAAGGACCTTGTGATGAAGATCGTGACAGTTGCAAGGATTCAGTACACAGGACATTTCAATGGTATGATTAGTTGGGGAGACCTCATATAGAATGTAAATATCAACAGTGAAAGAATAAATCAGGAAATGTGTCACATGATTACTTCTTTTTTCAAAGGTGATTTTAACATAGTCGAGAAATGGTCCCCAGGTCATCCCTGAGGCTCAGTGGTAAATAATCTGCCTGAGATACAGGAGACAAAGGAGACGTGGGTCCGAACCCCGGTTTGAGAAGATCCCTGGAGAAGAGCATGGCAACCCACTCCAGTATTCTTGCTGGGAAAATTCCACAGACAAGGGAGCCTGCTGGGCTATGGCCCATGGGGTTACACAGGGTCAGACATGATTGGAGTGACTGAGCACACACACAGAAATAGTCTTCACACATTGCAGAAGATTAAAAGCAGTGACATTATACCTTTCCTCTTCCCTTGAACTGTAGGAGCCTGCCTGTCTGGCCCTATACAACACCCGTATTGTGACACTTGCCAACATGCCAATAATGTCCTAAAACTTTATTCAAGGTACCATAAAGGCCACCAGGTAGGGAAGGTATTAGAAAGTATAATCTAAAATTCCCTTTTTGGGCTCACAACTCCCATAGTATCCTCTGTCTCAAGGTTTCCAAAATCACAGCCCTCTTCCTGGTCAACCTGCTACTTTAAACCCACCTTCCAAGTACTCCTCTTTCCTTCTTTTCTTTCCAGGAAAAATGCTTTTATAAAGCAATACTTGGCACCAGCTTTCTTTGGTGAATAAAACCTTGTCCATAATTCCTCTGAATCCTGCAGTATGCTGTAATCAGTTTATTCAACCTACCAGACAGAATCTACTTAGCTATACATGAGTATATTTTATCAATTATTGATTTATGAATGCTTCAGTCATCATTTATGCACTCGGGCTTTATCATCTCCGATGGAGTAACAAAACACTCTAAGTGACAGTCTACTATTTAAAATTCCACACCTTCCATCTGATTACCCCATTAATCATTATCCTCCCCAGGTTATAGATATTTTTAAGGTAATTAAATGTCTCCCAACAGTCCTAGGACTTTGACTATGGACTTTTAGTCTCATTTGTGTGGTGAACTTTGTAAGAAGTAGTTGTCAAAACTCTGCAATGCAGTGAGAGCAGATGTCAATCAACTTAACCAGTGCAACCTCAGTTGGAAAGGAATTACACTCATAATTATACGGGATGTACAAATTATTGGCTTTGCACATTCTTCATGATGTAAAACTCTTCATGTAGTTTACCTCTCTTCTTCTTTTGTGATGCATTCTTTTTCTTGGGAAATTCATGGCTCAGACAGTAAAACAACTGCCTGCACTGTGGGAGGCCCGGATTTGATCCCTTGATCGGGAAGATACCCTGGAAAAGGAATGGCAACCTATTCCAGTATTCCTGCCTAGAAAATTCCATAGATGGAGGAGCCTGGTGGACTACAGTTCATGGGGTCTCAAAGAGTCAGACACGACTGAGTGACTTTACGTTCTTTCTTCTTTCTTCATGAATTTCCATGGTTTCAACTTTCATTGAAAGTTAATGACCCTTACTTGTCTATACACATTCTACAGAAATCAAAAATGCACAAGTTAAAGCCATACCCTTTATCTTCCCTTCTACTCCTTTCCCTTTGGCATCACCATCCACTCAATCTCAAAAAATAGGGGATCATTACTTTGAAACTTTTCTTAGTCAAGCACAGATCTCTCCTTTCTCTATATTTTGTTTGCTTGGATCTTAGGCCACTTGTGGTGATTAAGAAACAAAAATCTGGAGTCAAATGACCTGGTATCACTTTTCCCAATTCATTTAAGTCCCTGGGTCCCCATTTCCCTTGTTTATGAAACACAGATAACAAGAATATTTACTTTATAATATTGGCTTGGTGATATATTAATGTATTTATTAGGCTTTCAGAATGGGACAGAGGGGAAGTAGTGACACATTTTATCTTCTTGGGCTCCAAAATCACTGTGGATGATGACTGAAGCCATGAAATTAGAAGATATTTGCTTCTTGGAAGGAAGGCTATGACAAACCTAGACAGTGTACTAAAATGCAAAGACATCACTTTGCTGACAAAGATCTGTATAGTCAAAGCTATTAACTTTCCAGTAGTCAAGTATGGATGTGAGAGTTGGACCATAAAGAGGGCTGAACTTTGTAGAATTAATGCTTTTGAATTGTGGTGCTGGAGAAGACTCGAGAGTCTCTTGGAGAGCAAGGAGATCAAACCAATCAATCCTAAGGGAAATCAACCCTGAATAGTCATTAGAAGCATTGATTCTGAAACTGAAGTTCCAATACTTTGGCCACCGATGCTAACAGCTGACTCATTGGAAAAGATCCTGATGCTGAGAAAGACTGAAGGCAGGAGGCGAACAGGGCAGCAGAGAATCATGTAGTAGGATGGCGTCACTGATTCAATGGACATGAATTTGGGCAAACTCTGGAGATGGTGAGGAACAGGGAGGCCTGGCATGTTGCAGCTCATGGGGTCATGAAGAGTCAGACACAACTTAGTGACTTTACAAGAGCAACAATAATAGCATGTCACATAGAAATCACTCAATAAGCTTCATTGAAATGAAAGTTGCTCAGTCGTACCCACCTCTGCGACCCTATGGACTATAGCCTCCACTGTCCATGGAATTCTCCCAGCCAGAATACTGGAGTTGGTAGCTATTCCCTTCTTCAGGAGATCTTCCCAGCCCAGGGATCAAACCCAGGTCTCCTGCATTGCAAGAGGAGTCTTTACTATCTGAGCCAACAGAGAAGCACAAGCATACTGGAGTAGGTAGCCTATCTCTTTTCCAGTGGATCTTCCCAACCCAGGAATTACATCGGGGTCTCTTGCATTGCAGGTCGATTCTTCACCAACTGAGTTACCAAGGAAGCAAAATGCTTCTTAGACTCTCTAAATGTGGTTTCTCCTGTGCAAACAATCAACCAGACTAAGGGTGGTACTGAATTTCTAATACAAAGATGTAATCAGCAGCCTCCTCCCCCTACTCAATCCTGCTGTGCATTTCTCAATATGATGGGGTCCTCAGTGTTTTATCCTAAGTATTTCACATGTTGATATTGACACTCCACTCGCTGTTCCCAGAATATGCCCTGTTCTTCCGTACCTGGCACTTTGTTCATGCTAATTCATGCTAAAATTTATATCTGAATTATTTCTACAGCCCTTTCTTTGACTCTAACAGCTATCAAGATAATTGGGTCTTTGCTATTCATGGTGTGACCTGGGGTCCATACCTGAGTTTATGTTCAAAAGGTAACCCATGAATGGCTCCTACAAAGTTTCAGGATTGTAACTGACCATGCTGAACAAACTAGCCATGTTATTAGAGTGTTGAGGCTTTAATCCATGTGACACCAACCCAAATTTTCAACCTCTAAAGAAGGAAATATAGTTGAAATTTGAGTTCAGTCACATGGCCAATTATTAAATCAATCATGTCTATGTAAGGCAATATCAATAAAGATCCTGGATGCTAAATCTTAGGTGGGCTTCCTGATTTGTGAGCACATATGTTAGGAGAGAGATGGGCCCTGATTCTTTGGCAAGAGGACGTGAAATCTCCATATTCAAGTCCAACCTTGATCTCATTGTATGTGTGTCTTCTTTTGGCTTGTTCTTATTTCATCCTTTATGATAAAATTATTAACTACCAAATTTGTAGCCAGTTGATCAAAATTTAGGCAGCCTAAGAATTCCAGAGTTTTTAATCAGTGTCTGAATTGAAGACAGACTCATGAGGGTCAGTGCTCTTAATTTGTGAAGCCTAAATTAGCTCCAGATAATAAGTGTCAAATTTGCAATGAGATGATGAGCTCTGGAAAAATCAGAATAAGCTTTTTTAAGAGATACAGTAACTGAAGAAAAGATAGTTTAGGTAACTTCAGTTCATTGAATCTAGTCACTCAGTTGTGTCTGACTCTTTGTGACCCCATGGACTGCAGCATGCCCGGCTTCCCTGTCCATCACCAACTCCCAGAGCTTGCTCAAACTTATGTCCATCGAGTTGCTGATGCCATCCAACCATCTCATCTTCTGTCATCCCCTTCTCCTCCTGCCTTCAATGTTTCCCAGTATCAGGGTCTTTTCCAATAAGTCAGTTCTTCGCATTAGGTGGTCAAAGTAGGTAACTTACCAGAAATCAAACAAAAAATATAAGTGAATTAGTTCTAGACTTTAATTCCATTGCTCTAGCACTATATTGCACTCTCAGTCAATAGTGTATGTTAACTTTATGGAAGTTAAGGGCAGGGATATACAATCTTTTCTTTACTTTTGTCTCCTGCAGTGAGCAGTATATGCTTGGACAGATACAGTGAATAATAAATATAAACATTTTTATTGATTAAGTTCATGAGCTTCTTAGTTAAATATTTTTCACATGCAGAATCCTTGCAATGACTGGAGTTGCATTTAGGTTGAGAGGACACATATAAGTTGAAGAGGGAGTAAGAGGAAATGGGTATAAGTCACTGGCAAATGTGGGAGTAGCCAAGCTCCCATTTGTAAAAAGAAATCAATTTTCTGATGGACTGAAAGACTTTCAATAATAGTCTGTGAGGTTGTCTTCCTATATGATTCATCTTGTTTGTATTGAGGTGCTGAGACTATATTTGGCCTGTTTCCTATGAAAAGTGTGCAAGTCCATAGTGTGGTACATCTACTCTGAAAAACAACCATTCTTGCCAACCTGAGCTTGAATATCTCCATCTGGGCTGTCCACTGAGGGACTCACCTTCATCAGTTGGATGACCCTGAAATGAGACACCTACCTGTTCTCCAAAGAGAATTGAACTATCTTCAGGTAGAATTGATATTGGTCCCATTTGCCATTTGGATTTGATTAGAACAGATCAGGTAGAAGTGAGAGAAGTCTTTGCCATCCTACAAACAGGGGCTGTCTCCTCGAGATATCTGATCTCTACTGAATCTATTCCTATGATGCTCTGATAAGAATGTCATTTGAATTCATACAACCATTTTACTCTTAGAGATGGAAAGAGCACCCCTGATAAATTAGCTTCCAAAGAAATCTGTCTCAAGCAATTTCTTTGTTTTCCAACCCTTTTCCTATAGAATTCCTCAGATGCATATTTTTCTCTATTAATCTCAAACTTGTGGAAATTAGCAGTATGATGATGTACAGGTTGAACAATAGAATAATTTCTTTTATTTCAATCATGTGTTTTCCTTTTCATGGCCTAGTTACCAAGAACCCATAATCTACAATCCTGGCATTTCTTTTTAGTTCTATGAGCCAAAATCCATCATTTTTTAATATTTTCAAGACAAGGAATCTGAAAGGTTTATTTTAATCATTAATCAGTCCCCTCCAATTAAGCTCAATTATACCCTATAACCATTGCTATAATTATTGATTGATTAATCTTTCAACTATTAATTAAAAGTCAATTAAACTTTTTTCTGATGTTATTTAAGCTAAAATATAATTATTATGTAATTTCCCTAGTATAAGCAACATGTATTCTGAGCCTTATGGTACAGTCATAGTCTACTAATTATGAATCACTCACTAGTAGGATCTGAAAATTCTAAGGAATGAGATCATCTCCTTCATGCCAACTTTCTATATACATATGCATGTGTGTGGACACAGTCAAGCTCATGGATAAAAAGGTTGAGAAGAGTAGGCAATGCAGGCTGGTTTCAAACATCTAATAGGCTGGAATCAGGACAGGGATAGAGCAAGAAAAGATAAGTCACAAGATATTCATGTTTCCATGTGGCACTCCCCCTCCCAACCTCACCCATGTGTCAACACAGGAAGGTGAAGGTGAAGTCACTCAGTCGTGTCTGACTCTTTGTGACCCGGTGGACTGTAGCCTACCAGGCTTCCCATCCATGGGATTCTCCAGGCAAGAATACTGGAATGGTTTACCATTTCCTTCTCCAGGAGATCTTCCCAACCCAGCGATCAAACCCGGGTCTCCCGCATTGGAGGCAGATGCTTTTAACCTCTGAGCCACCAAGTAAGCCCAGGAAAGAGGCACATTCCAGCTATATGAAGCTGCTAGTGCGGGCTTTGTAGAAAGCTGGGTTTGCTGGTTTGGTGGAAAAACTGATAGGGAGTTGGGAAGAAGAATAACATCTAATCAGCAAAAATCATAATCTGAAGACCAAATTCTTCATCACTTTTACTCCTCTCAGACACCCTAAGGGAATAATTATGTCCATTTTATAGACGAGGAAATATAATCAGAGATGGAATTACTTTGAAATCATACATATCAATCTCATAATTTGTCATAATGTTCTTCCTGCTCTAGGATATGTGCTGGGTAAAACAGAACCAAAATGCTTGTTTAACAGAAGAGAACACTTTAGAATAATAAAAATGGGGTTTATATATCAGGAACTCCATTGAGAGAGAGCTTGTTACCTAGGACAAGAGACATGAACACTTGAAATTTAGGGTTCCTAATCCGTATGTTAGGAATAAAACATACTTGCTATATTTTTTTTTTCTTTAAGATATATGACAATGCCCTCTCAACAACTGATATTAAAGGCTTTTCACCAATACTCCATATCATTTGCTACTTAATGTGTCCTTTCTCTAGAGTTATTAGATATTGTCTTTATTCCTAGTTCTGCTGCTGCTAACTGCTATCTGCTCCAACTGGAAGCTATCCTTCACTCACATACCATGCACTCCATCTCTGTATTCTGATTCTTGTAGAACTGTAATAGTTTCAGTGATCTTAGAAATCCCACAGACCAAACCTGTGCCATGATGAGGACACCAAGGCCCAGAGAGGGTTAAGGCCTTGACTGTGGATGGGCTGTTAATTACTGACAGAATCAGGTCTCCAGACTCTCAGTTCAGAGAACTCTTTTCACCACCACTCTACATTGTCCCTCAAGCTAACATTTGCCCTACATTTTGTACAGGGTTGTCATGAGGATCAAATATGATTAAATACGGGAAAGTGTTTTAAAAAGTGAAAAATTATGCACAAGAGCAAAGCATTACTATTAATGGGCTCTTTACTAGGCTTCTTTGGATAAAAATGAAGTGTTATTTAAAGTGGCTTTAAAAATTTTTTAACTTTGAACTATTATGAATGTATGTTATTACGTTTTGCAATATAACTGACAGGACTTGAAGAGGGTCCAGTGATGCACATTTCACCTAGGTCATGTGAAATTCTATAAAGGGTAGGATTCTTTTCTGACATTTCCAGTGCAAATAGCTTGCTTGAGAGGTGATCCCAGGGAACTCTTAAGCAAATGGAGAAGTAAGGCAGGAATGGAGAAGAAACCAGTAAATGATGAGGTATTAAGCATATTTGAGGGATGGATTGGGAATAGTAGATGCAAATTATTACATATAGAATGGGTGAACAACAAGGTCCTATTGTATATAGTACATGGAGCTATATTCAATATCCTGAGATAAACCATAATGGAAAAGACTGTAAAGTTTATCTCAGGATATGGATTATATGTGTGTGTACACACACACACATATATATAATGTATAACTCAATCACTTTTCTGTACAGCAGAAATTAACATAATATTATAAATCAACACTTTTTCAGTTAAAACAAACTTTAAAAAGCATGTTATTATTTTAGGAAGCTGGCTTATCATCAGCCTGGAAATAATGGGAGTCAGTTTAAAGAGAGTCTGTCAGAGGTATTCCATGCAAGGTTATAGCCAGAGTATTTATTCACATATTCCCATCAGCCCTTTCTTAAAAATGTCACACAAGTAGTATTAACTCACATATACCCTGTTCACAGGACTGAGTGGGCACTTGCAAGGAAGAGAAAGCCCTGAATCAAATAGTTGCTGGTGCCTTTAGTTCACATCTGGTCAGCTTACTTGGAAGTCATGGAGTGCTGAGGTGGCAAGAGCCCTAGATACCAACATCTTCTATGGCCATGACACCTTAGGAGAAACTGAGCTCTTTGTTTCAATATATTAGCAATCTCATCCATATGTACTTTGTTCTTATCTAAGTCAAGTCAAAGAAGGACTGTATAATGGTTATTACTTGAAAATTACATTGATAAATGGCCAAGGATTGCATTGGGGTCATGAGGATTGCATCTATTGTTTCCTATCCCTCATATTCTAAGTGTTTCCTGAGCAAATATTATGTCTTCCGGGACGAGTTGATGGTGCTAAAATAATAAGCTGGGAAATTAGATGCTGCATTGCCACCAACAGACTTTTAAGTTCCCTTTCCTGTGGATACCCTCCAGCTGTCAGAAATACTTTAGTAGAACTGCCAGCCAAGGTTATCTCCCTCTGCTGGATCCCCTCATTGTTTCTTTTCAGCATTTATATCCCTTGCTCTTTGGCTTTCAGTTAACTCATAACAGAATAACAAAATGAGAATTTTATATATGCAAAGATGTTAGTGTTAGGTGAGAGTTTGTAGTATTTCTCTTTCCAGAAGTCTGTGAATTTTTACAGTGGATTAGCATAGGTCTGAAAAATGATCTTAAAAATTTAAGTCACAAACTCTGAAGATACTAGCTACTCTGTCTACATCTAAAATACTTCTAAAGAGCAATAGAGGAATGTGGTCTGGGGAGTTTTTTCCAAGGTAACCAATTATGAAAACCACAGGGATCACAGTGAGTCAAACAATTCACTTCACCTGGAATTTCGTTTGGCTATTAAGCTGAACCCTGAAGAATCAGTTCTGTATCTCTTCCTAATTCAGCCTGCTGATGCCATCCCTCACTTAGAATTCATTTTTGCTGAACATCTGCATATACATCATGCACTTTTTGTTTTATTTTCTATTACTGCATAAGGGGTACTCTTACCCCACAGACAGATTACAAGTTGCTTGAGGACAGGAACTGTATTTTATTTATTGTAAATAGTATCAAGCCTTCAAAATTTGTGAAACTCAGGTTGGAGGTGGATATTCACACACCTTAGCTCTTTTGCTCTTAGCAGGACATTGTGAGGCAACTTTTTTAAGGCTAATTTGACTGGCTGAGAAACTAGTTTCAGGAAGATGAAGAGACAACTTCACCATTGCTATATCCTTCTCTTTATGATGCCCAGTATGCTTCAAGTGTACAAGTTGTGGAACAGAACATGGAAATTAGTCTTCTATCACAGAGAGCACATGCTGTGTTCTCTGTATTACACAAGTATCATGTGACTTCTTGTAGCAGGGATGTGTGCTAGAATCAGAAGTTCTGAGCCTGAGACATTTCTCTGCTACTTATCAGCTCCCTGTAAGTCCGACCTTCCATTTCACTGCCTGTAAAGTGAGCGGATGCTGGCTCTACCCCTCTCATAAAGTTTTATAGGTGCAAATAAAATAATGAATGTGGAAACACTTACCATAGTTAAGCACTTGGCACAGCTGTTATGACCATGAACTTTGGAATCAGACATAGGGTTAAATACCTGCCCATAACTAGAATTTGCCCAAACTTGAACAAATTACTTGCTTTCTCATTGTTTCTTTTTCTTTTTCTTTAAAAACAGAAGAATAAGACATCTTATCAGAGTTGTTTTGATGATTAAACAAGATCATTTTTTAAAAGGCCCCATGACACATTAAATATTGATAATTTTTAGCTGTTTGGATTTTGTGCTATTGTTGTGGTCATTGTTTCTATATATTTCCAAGCAAATATATATTCCATGATTATAGACAGACTTCCCTGGTAGATCAGAGATNAAAATAATGAATGTGGAAACACTTACCATAGTTAAGCACTTGGCACAGCTGTTATGACCATGAACTTTGGAATCAGACATAGGGTTAAATACCTGCCCATAACTAGAATTTGCCCAAACTTGAACAAATTACTTGCTTTCTCATTGTTTCTTTTTCTTTTTCTTTAAAAACAGAAGAATAAGACATCTTATCAGAGTTGTTTTGATGATTAAACAAGATCATTTTTTAAAAGGCCCCATGACACATTAAATATTGATAATTTTTAGCTGTTTGGATTTTGTGCTATTGTTGTGGTCATTGTTTCTATATATTTCCAAGCAAATATATATTCCATGATTATAGACAGACTTCCCTGGTAGATCAGAGATTAAAGTGTCTGCCTGGAATGCAGGAGACCAGGGTTCGATCCCTGGGTTGGGAAGATCCCCTGGAGAAGGAAATGGCAACCCACTCCAGTACTCTTGCCTGGAGAATCCCATGGAAGGAAGAGCCTGGTAGGCTACAGTCCATGGGGTCTCAAAGAGTCGGACACGACTGAGTGACTTCACTTTCACTTTCTTTTCTTTCATGTAGGCTTTAAAGACCCAGGAATTGGCATCTTAAACTGGTCTTTTGAACTATTTAATTATAACACCAGTGCAATGCAGCTTCTTCAATTGTAAATAGCAAAATCCTGTGCCCATAAGTGTTAAAAAAGACAATGTACATAAGTACATAGGAAAACATCTGGTAATTCATGGATATTAAAAACCTGGGTCATCTTTTCTTCTTATACTTCAGATACAGGGATGATTTTAAGTGCTTTGACAACTTTAGAATATCATTACTGAGATTCCTTTATGAAATTTTACAGTTTTCCTAGTATGTTTCCTCAAACAGGTAAATATGTGTATTCTAACAAATATTAGTATCAAAGACCATAGAACACACCTATTTGATAGATACAAAGGTATTAAAGAAAATTAGCCTGTATGTCCCATTTTTCAAAGTAATGGAGAAGGGGTAACTATCTGATGACTAGGAGTGGGAAGAATGTAATCAATGGTAAATTTCTATTATGGCAGATGAACAGAAAGTACCTTGATACATGATCCCTCACTAGGCAGTACTACAGCTGGTTGGATGGCATCACCGACTCAAAGAACATGAGTTAGGCTCCAGGAGTTAGTGATGGACAGGGAAGCCTAGCGTGCTGCAGTTTATGGGGTCACAAAGAGTCAGACACACTGAGTGACTGAACTGAACAGCTGAGGAAATGCTGCAAAGCTCATGACAGATTTTGGACAGTATATAAAGTGCTTGTTAACGGCTAAAAAATATGGCCTACTTTATTGCAAGAGTGGCAGAAAATTCCGATCATCAAATAAGCAGATAAAACTTCCAATATTTAAGACTTAAGTGCCATTAAAAAGAATAAATTTGAATCAGTTCTAATGAGGTGGGTGAAACTGGAGCCTATTAAACAGAGTGAAGTAAGCCAGAAAGAAAAACACCAATACAGTATACTGACACATATATACGGAATTTAGAAAGATAGTAATGTAGACCCTGTATGTGAGACAACAAAAGAGACACAGACATAGAGAACGGACTTTTGGCCTCTGAGAGAGTANAGAGTCCAAAATGCAGTACTTGGATGCAATCTCAAAAACGACAGAATGATCTCTGTTCGTTTCCAAGGAGAACAATTCAATATCACAGTTACCCAAGCTTCAGCATAGGTCCTTCCAATGAATATTCAGGACTCATTTACTTTTAATCAAAAATTAGTTTTATCTAGTGTTGATGGGACATATCAGTTTTGTTGGCAGACGTATAGCAGTTGCTAATATGCATGATTAGGTCTAGTTTTAGCCCTCAGCAGGCTTGCAATTTCTAGAAACAGTATTTTTTAAGAAAATAAAGATTTTGAGCTAATAATATGCATAATAGTCTTTACATAAGGGTGAAATGTTATAAAAATTAATACCAAGGTACTTGCTCTTTTTCTTTTTAAGATACTCTTTCAGTCCTATTCTTTTGTTAAAAAGTAACTGCTCCTATCCTGATAAAATAAAAAGAACAGCTCTGCAAAATGCTACAAAGTGCCATATTAGATCTATTACATGAATTTAAATGGAAGCTATTGTCAATGTTATCAGTCTTTCTTCTCTTTTCACTGAATGAAACATGAAAAACTTTAATCTATAAAATGCTTTGCAGAACATTTTGCAGCTGCTGGAGAATTTCATCATTAAGCATACATGCTACAATTAGCAATGTGCCTTACAGAACCTCCTGTCTGGATTAAAAGTAATGAAAGAAAAGTGAAATATTGATGGTTTAGTCTTCATAAGAATTTAGAATCAGAAGCTGAACAGCATTTTTTCATCTTGGTATGAAAGGCCAGGCTTTTTCCAATGTAGAGAGATTAGAGAGAGGTATATTTTTGTATAAGAAGAGAATTCTAACCACAGCTATCCAGTATAGGAGAGAATGAAAATTCATCCAGCATGTGGTAGTTAGAATTCTTGCATGAATGAAAGTTTGCTTTGGAAAGCTCTTAGGATTTCTCCCAGTGCTGTTATTCATAAAGTCTATGATATAGTCATAGTGTATCATGAAAATTGAGGAAAATATGTGAAAATGAATATCTGTCCTGACATGGAATGACAGTTTAGTGTCATGAGGGTGAGTGGTTATTTGGGTGTGTGGTAGTGGGTTATCTTCCATAATCCTTCACTTATCATAGTTAGATAAATAGGTAGATAGATAGATATGAAATGCATCTTAAATATACATCTAAGTACATCTAAGTACACTTTCCAAGTACACACCAACTTCATAGCTTTCCCATCTAAGTGATGAAGAAAACGTAGCTAAATGATAGTCGGTGTGATGTCCAAGTCGGCTGAAGGGGATGGAGCCAGAAACTCAAGGATCTGATGCCACATACTGATTAACCTCATTTACCCTCATTAACCCTTGTCAGCCTCTTATCAGCAAACATTTTCACATTATTTCCTTTATAACAAAAACTGAAAACACATGATATATTTCAATTCTGTTATGTCAAACATCTGGATACAACAAAAACAAAATCTACAAAAAATACTCACCTGCTGGTTTACAGATGTCAAACCCCCATTGGGTCTAATGTTACATATCATATATTTAGAACTTTAGCTTTGAAACACAAGTAATGTTCATTTGTTCTTTCAGTTGTGGTAATGAAATATTATGGGTTTCCCTGTTGGCTCAGAGGGTAATGAATTTGCCTGCAATTCAGGAGGCCCCGGTTCATCCATGAGTTGGGAATATCCCCTGGAGAAGGGAATGGCAATCCACTCCTGCTTTATTGCCTGAAGAATTCTATCGACAGAGGAGCCTGGCAGACTATATACAGTCCACGGGGTGGCAAAGAGTTGGACATGACTGAACTACTAACACTTTCACTGAAATATTAAGATGTTCTTTTGTGGCATTACTTTTCCATGAAGTTTAAGAATTCAGCCCTAAGAGTATTTGCTATAATGTATGGTGATAAGACAGATAACATATAATCTCTGCCATGAGGCTGTCATGTATGTCAGCTAATTCCAGTCTACCTCTGGCAGCTAATTGATAAATAAAACAATGAGAAGGTTTAAATATTAAATTAGATCTTGTATCACCTTCAACCCTATAAGCACACTGTATTGTTGAGCAGTGATTTCAGTAAATGAGAATTCTAAGTAAAATGAAACACAAAAGACCAAACCAAAAAAAAAAAAAAAAAAAAAAAAAAAAAAAAAAAAAAAAAAAAAA
>SJYV01055799.1:312520-384204 GCA_006410875.1 Neotragus pygmaeus
AAAAAAAAAAAAAAGTAGTGCCTTACCAATATTAAAAAAAAAAAATAAGATTGGATTTCTGAAATGAAAACAAAATGCTCATTTTAAATTGCCTGGCTTAGCTAAGCTGTTAATCATTTTGATTATTTTTAATACACTAATATTTAAAGGTAATTCTTGATCTTGTGTTTTGTGTCATAAAGTTCAATGGAATTCTCAGGTATATAGGAGCCTCTAAGGATTTCAGGTAAATAGACAGCTCAATTCCCCAGGCCAGGGATATCCACACATGTAGGTCAACAGTAAGTTAAGACAAATGGATAATTGGACAATCTAGCAAGATTGGAAGGTCTAGAATTCACATGTAATAAAGTGAAATGGAAGATGAGAGTATGAATAGTAGGCATATGGAAGCAAGGGAGGAACAAATGAGAATGAAAGCAACATGTCCTGAGTCAGTGGACCTAGAGAAATGAAGTTATGCTAAAACATGATTGGCTGAGAGTGCTCACATCTGTGGAAACCTGTATCAAAAGATAAACGCTTGACTGATCAGGAACTCACAAAATGTCAGGGATGGATGGTTTGTTGGATAGCCTAATACCCTTTTACTTTGTTTCAAATAAAGGAAGACTTTATCCTGGCAAAGTCTCACATTCATCTGTATCATTGTAAAATTTAGACTAGCCCATTGCTTTTATTCCATGTTAACCATAAAAAATATATACATGTAATTATATAATGTAATTAGATTAAACTTAACTTGTAAGTAAAATCCAAAGTTTTTCTTTTTTGTCAGTTGAAAGACAATTGGTGGTTGTTGGTGCATATACTCAAAGGGACAGATTGTGTGTATCTATAGTTTTTCAGTGAAATTGAGTCACTAAATAGGATTATTAAGTGATGTGTTTACATCAAGGAAAAACTAAAGGTCACAGAACTAGATCAATACAAGGGAAAATATGCCAGGAATTATTAGATAAAATATTATTAAAATATACCTTTTGCATTCCAAAGCAAAGTTTCATTCCACATTAGAGTGGTCAGTTTTGTGGACTGCCTATATTACTATTGTACTCCATGGATACGGATTATCTTGCAACAGATACACATTTGTTCTGGAGGCATATTGCCTCACACACAATATATTGACATTTTTCGTTTGCAAGTCAGAAAAAAAGAAATAGTAGACTGCAAAATAGATACTAGAGAAATGGTACTGAGTCACCTTCAAAATAGAATGTCCTGAGTTCTACATCCACCTGACAATTGGTTTCAGGGTAATAATTAAGAGGTTTCTAAATTTCAAGTATCAATTATTACCTCACAGAGAAGGAAAATCAACAGCTACCCAGGAGCCACAATTCAAGCTTCTTAACCATCAAGCTTACAAGTTGCAAAGGAGGTACCTAAACAGGGCAAACTTTATGAATATAAAGGAGCCTGTAGTTAAACAAATGAGCAAAGAGAAAACACTGCTAATTTCTTTTTGTAATGCTAACAATTCTGTTGCAAATTACTCAGTTTGTTTAAGAATTCAGTTAATCATAATGAACAAATGGGACTATATATCTTTAGTTCCTTCAGAACCATTGTAAAGAGGAAGAAGAATATTCCCACTGTAGTTCTAGACGGTTGAGAGTAGAGGACCAGTAGAAGGCTCTTGATGGACTTCCCTAGTGGCTTAGAGGTTAAAGTGTCTGCCTGGAATGCAGGAGATCAGGGTTTGATCCCTGGGTTGGGAAGATCCCCTGGAAAAGGACATGGTAACCCACTCCAGTACTCTTGCCTGGAGAATCCCATGGAGGGAGGAGCCTGGTAGGCTACAGTCCATGGGGTTGCAAAGAGTCTGACACGACTGAGTGACTTCACTTTCACTTTTCACTTTCAGAGGGCTCTTGACCCCTGAGAAATATGAATTTCACTTTCAAGGCCATTGTTCATTTTCTTTGGTCCACCACCTTTTTGGAAGAGAGATGTTAAATAGAAAATACTCAGAATCAAAGCAGTAAGCAAAGAAAACTCTGAGATGCTCTTGGTTCATGGAGATTCTTGACTTTCCCAGGTGCTTTTGGGCAATAGGTATGGACTGTCTCATATTCCAAGCCTCTCAAAATCTTAGCAGACATAGATATGTATCACTGAGTTCTTTTTAAGTATTGAAGTATACATTATCTCCTGATATAAATTGCGGTTCCCTCTAGTTTTGTGGTCCTTGAAGTGAATCTTAAGTAATTGCTACATGACAACTGACAATCAACCCACACATTCACTTTAACTAGTACATATTCTGGGTTTGATGACATGTCAACCCTGTGTAAGATAGCAACTCTCTGTCTTTGAGCAGGTACCCTGATTCCTCTCAGAATTTTCAAAATCTGTTCCTCAGAGTTTTGGGGATTGTCTAGATAAATAGGGAAACAAGATGAACAGAATAGCTTAGTGTGGGCAGTTTATCCACCTCTGGTGTGTTCTAACTGCAGGCTTTTATGTTTGAACTAAAAGATTACAGTTTTAAGATATGGGTAGACTAAAATGTTTTTTAAAGTCCCTCTTAGGGCTGTAGGAACAGAGGTTTGTCCAACAGAATCTGTGCTCTAAGATACTTCTCAGATTCAATTGGTTAAAACAAGTACAAGAGATAGGAGAATAACCCCAACATTTTAAGAATAAGAAGTCAGCCTTGAGGTCAGATGTTAAAGGTTCTAGGAACTCAGAAACGGAGTAAGGAGAGAAGATTTTAACAAGGATGGCACAAGGAGGTTTAATCCAGTAAATGAGGAACGAGCTTGTGTGACAATACAAGCAGGAAAGAAAATGCAGAAAGTCAGAGACAGGAAATAAAATGTCCCATATGAAAGCCTTATAGCCTGCTCAGAAATGGAAATGAAAAGAAACTTAGCCCAGCCATTTTCCAGCCAACCACTATGAGTGTTAAGATGAAAAATAAAAAGGAAGACTCCTCAGGGCTTTGAGGGAAATCTTGAGGAAATTAGTCTGGTTGAGTTTATGAGGCAGGAGAAAGGCAGGATAGAGAAAATTCAGCTGGAAGAATACGTGGCAGTCTGGCTGGAGTTTGGTGTTTGAAAAGCAGAGTAAGTAGCAAAGTCCTATTTTATTGAGATGCATCATTTTCACTGAAACCCACAGTGTTACCATCTAAGCCACTTTGGTTTCTTGCTTACTTTTAAGTGAGTATTTTTTCTACCCTTCTACTCAGAGCAGTGGGTTGCACATTATAGACTGTAATAAATCTATAATACACAAGCTCTTGGGAATCTGGTAACTGGTGGTTAACAAGTTTGGTTTAAGATCCAACTTTCCATCATATTGGGATTCTATACAAATCATGTATTAACTTGCTTCCCTTTCCTGATATGCAAAGTAATCATAAAATCTGACCCCACCCCATGAGTGAATTAAAGAATCAATATTAAGAAAATGTTTATGAAATATGTTATTGACATACTGGTTACCCTAAGTGGTAAGTATAATTTAGCTAGATAGTTATCATTAGCCAGAAAATCACTGAGAAAAATAAAACTGAGTTTTGGGCTTTTTGTTGTTAATTACTTTTGTTGTTGTTTACTTTGGATCAAGGAATAGTGATTGTATAAAGCTAAGTGAAATGTCCTTTACAGGATCTAGTGTGTGGTGCTGAAGAGGTATAAGGAAAGTCATACATAACAGTTTTAAATATATAAGTGTGTTTATCTATGAGTTTTGTTTTATGCCAGTGGCACTCTTTTAAGACAAACAAGAGTGCGTCCTTAGATGAAATACCTTGATTTTATAGAGGTGAAACAATTTGTTAAATTAATAAACAATGATAAAAAGTTCAGTCCAGTGGTCTTATCTGACCTCAGAAAGTAGAAATAATAGAAAACATATCATAATAATGCTAAAAATACTAAGTAATAACAGAGGCAACATTGACTGAGTAGTTATTAAACATTCAGTTCAGTTGAGTTCAGTGGCTCATCTTGTCTGACTCCATCATTGTGACCCCATGAATTGCAGCACTCCAGACCTCCATGTCTATCACCAACTCCCGGAGTTCACTCAAACTCACGTCCACCGAGTTGGTGATGCTCATCCCCTGTCTTCCCCTTCTCCTCTTGCCCCCAATCTCTCCCAGCATCAGAGTATTTTCCAATGAGTCAACTCTTCGCATGAGGTGGCCAAAGTATTGGAGTTTAGCTTTACCATCAGTTCTTCAAATGAACACCCAGGACTGATCTCCTTTAGCATGGACTGGTTGGATCTCCTTGCTGTCCAAGGGACTCTCAATAGTCTTCTCCAACACCACAGTTCAAAAGCATCAATTCTTTGGTGCTCAGCCTTCTTCACAGTCCAACTCTCACATCCATACATGACCACAGGAAAAACCATAGCCTTGACTAGACAGACTTTTGTTGGCAAAGTAATGTCTCTGATTTTCAATATGCTGTCTAGGTTGGTCATAANCTCCAACACCACAGTTCAAAAGCATCAATTCTTTGGTGCTCAGCCTTCTTCACAGTCCAACTCTCACATCCATACATGACCACAGGAAAAACCATAGCCTTGACTAGACAGATTTTTGTTGGCAAAGTAATGTCTCTGCTTTTGAATATGCTATCTAGGTTGGCCATAACTTTTCTCCCAAGGAGTGTCTTTTAATTTCATGGCTGCAATCATCATCTGCAGTGATTTTGGAGCCCCCTAAAATAAAGTCTGACAGTGTTTCTACTGTTTCCCCATCTATTTCCCATGAAGTGATGGGAACAGATGTTCTCAAACTCTTCCACTGACTTATTGACTATGTTTACATAATATTCTAAATCCTTTGTTGTCATTTAAATAGCTTCTTCACCAGGAGTAGATTCCATCTCAAGAAACCACTTTCTTTGTTCATCCATAAAAAGCAACTCCTCATCCATTAAATCTTTATCATGAAATTGTAGCAATTCAGGGACATCAGCAGGCTCTATTTCTAATTCTAGTCCTTAACTCCTCAAAGTCACCCATGAGGGTTGGAATCAACTTTTTCCCAAACTCCCATTAGTGTAGCTATTTTGTCCTCTTCCCATGAATCATGGATGTTCTTAATGGCATCTAGAATGGGAAATCCTTTTCAGGAGGTTTTCAATTTACTTTACCCAGATTCATCACAGGAATCACTATCCATGGCAGCTACAGCCTTACAAAATGTATTTCTTAAATAACAAGACTTGAAAGTCAAAATGACTCTTGAACCACTGGCTGCAGAATGGATGTTGTGTTAGCAGGCATGCAAACAACATTAATCTCATTTTCGTCTATGCCTGCCAGCCCTCTTGGGTGACCATGTGCATTGTCAATGAGCAGTAAGAATTTTTTTCTGAGCATTAGGTCTCAACAGTGGGCTTGAAATATTTAGTACACCAGACTGTAAACTAGGTAACTTGCTGCAGCTTCTGCATCAGCATCAGCATTTGCAGCTTCACCTTGGACTCTGGGGCTTCCCAGGTGGGCACTAGTGGTAAAGAATACGTCTGCCAGTGCAGGAGACACAGGAGATGTGGGTTTGATCCCTGGGTCAAGAAGAATCTCCTGAGGAAGGAAAATGGCAGCCCACTCCAGTATTCTGGAAAATTCTGTGGACAGAGGAGCCTGGCGGGCTACAGTCCATAGGGCTGTAGAGAGTCAGGCTTTACTGAGCAACTAAGCACTGAACAAACTTGGGCTTTGATATTACAGAGATGGCTATTTTCTTCTTGCCTGGGAAATCTCATGGACAGAGATGCTAGTTTCAAAACAGTCGGGCATGACTTAGTGACTAAACAAGAACAAACAACATTTTCTTCTTAAATCTCATAAACCAACCTCTGCCAGCTTCAAACTTTTCACCTGCCTCAGCCTTCATAGAATTGAAGAGAGTGAGGACTTTCTCTGGATTAGGCTCTGGCTGAAGGGAATGCTCTGGCTGGTTTCATTATCCATCCAGACCACTTGAACTTTCTCCATATCCACACTAAGGCTGTTTCGATTTATTATCATTTGTGAGTTCACTGGAGCAGCACTCTGAATTTCCTTTGAGAACTTTTCCTTTGCACTCACAACTTGGCTAACTGTTTGGTGCAAGAGGCCTAGTTTTCAGCCTGTCTCAGTGTCTGAAATGCCTTCCTTGCTAAGCTTAATCATTTCTAGCTTTTGATGTAAAAGCGAGAGATTTGATTTAAAGTGTGACCTTTCTGTTCACTTGAATGCTTAGAGGCCACTGTAGCTTTATTAATGAGCCTAATCTCAATATTGGGCTTCTCTGGTGGCTCAGACAGTAAAGAATCCACCTGTAATGTGGGGATCTGGGTTCGATCCCTAGGTTGGGAAGAGTCCCTGGAGGAGGGCATGGCAACTCACTCCAATATTTTTTAAAATAATTTATTTTTATTTATTTATTTGGCTGTGCCAGGGTCTTACTTGTGGCATGTGGGATCTAGTTCCCTGACCAGGGATCGAACCTAGACCCTCTGCACTGGGAGCCTGGAGTCTTAGCCACTGGACCACCAGGGAAGTCTCCACTCCAATATTCTTCCCCAGAGAATCCCCATGGACAGAGGAGCCTGGCGGGCTACAGTCTGTGGGGTCACAGAGTTGGACATGACTGAGTGACTAGGCATACAGCAATCTCAATATTGTTGTATTTCAGAGACTAGGGAGGCCCAAGGAGAGGAAGAGAGACAGCAAAACAATCAGAATACACATGACATTCACCCATTAAGTTCAGTGTCTTATGTGGGTGCAGTTCATGGCACCCTGTAAGAGTTACAATAGGAACATCAAAGATCACTTATCACGGACCACCATAACAAATATAATAATAACAAACACTTTGATACACTGCGAGAATTCCCAATATGTGACAGAGAGACATAGTGAGCTAACACTGCTGGAAAAATGTCACTGATAGACTTGCTTGAACACACGGATGCCATAAATCTTCCATCTATAAGAAATATAATATCCGTGAAGTAAAGCAAAGCAGAATAAAATAAGATATGCCTGAATAAAGAAACCCAGAGAGGCGATTAGGTAGTCAGTCACATCAAATGGGAAAGAATTTCCTATAAATGCTGGAAATTCCTGGATATCATGTGGAAATATACAGGGAGGACTTTTAAGGCCATGCTCGTTCCCTAAGCGGATGGGGTGTGTTGCCCAGGGCATCGATGGAGCTTTCTCCGGGTAGCTGAAGATTTTGGCCACTCCTCAGTCTCCATCCTCTCAATCTGGCTGCCATTCCATCTGAAAGAACTGAAGTTACTTTTCACTTGGGAGAACATAATAAAAATCAGTTCTTTACTACTAAATTAGGATGGACAACCCTTCTCTTGGGAAGAAAAGCAATAACTGATTACAATAATGAGACTGTGCAACAAGCTTTGAAAATGCTTAGCCCGCATTTATACAGAACAGGATATGCTTACATTTCAGATACAGCCATCAGATTTATGCTTCAGAGATACCGAGTAGGTAATAAATACAAGCATCACGCTATATTGAAACCACTTAGCTTTTTTCAAAAGATAAAAATAGTATTTGCTTGTTCACTTCATATTAAACTACAGTGTCCAAAATATTCCGCTTTGGATTTTCAAAACCAATTCTGGCAGGATTAACCCATAATACAATGATTCATTTTCCAAAGGAAATACCACCAGTGATGCATTGCGCTCTCAAAAATTGTGTTCCAAGCATGATATTAGATTTTTATTCCATATCATCAAAACTGACTTTTCTGGGTCTCATAAAGTGCATTTCCAAAAGTAATTAAATGTTTTATAAGGTCAAGCTCAATATTTAATTTTAAATGTAAACAGAACTGAAATTTTAAGGGTTTATGTTAAGAAAACATAGGAAGTTAGAGAAAATGAAAGGATTTCATTATACTGTATCATTTTCTGTGTCTTGAGAAAGTTGTATTTTTCTCTTTAACTTCCTACACTTTAACCAAAGGGATAAACATTATCCTGCCTTTCAGGGTTTCTATAAGTATTCCAATTTATAAAATATCACAGAGGTAGTAGTAGTATAGTTATTGTTATCTAAGTAGAAGGTAAGTCTATTGATAAAATTAAAGATCCAAAAAACATGTAATTAATTTAAGTAGATACTTAGATGTTGAGTGAGAACAATGTGTAATGATGAAAAGCTAATTATTTAGTGGCAGGTTNGGGTGGGGGGGGGAGAATCCCATAGGCAGGGGAACAGCAGAATGCGGCCTCAGGTACTCGGCAATAATGTGCTTGCAACACAGAGTTCCAAGCTGTCTTTGTTGGTTTGGGGAGCAAATACAGAATGATACCTTCCATCTTCTTCCTACCATGCCTGGTGGATCAGACTACTGACACCCCCATATTGATCTAGCCATTCTCTCTAGATTCAGCCAGACCTCTAAACTGTCTAACCACATATGCTTCACTCTTAGTTCCACACATGGAACTGTGGGTTTGTTTGGCACCTTGGGGCTTCAGCAACTTCTGCAAGAAAAAAAAGGTAGTTGTGCAGGAATCTTTTGAGAAAAACATGATGTATTTGATGGCTGAGGTGTTTACTCATGAACGGATCTTTCAAAATTTTAATCTGGGCCTGTTTTCACATTTCAGAGAACTCAAATGTAGAAAATCCAAAGTGATTTAGCTATTCTTTCAAAATTAATTAAACAAGTGATATTTAACTTGAAGGACTTCTCAGGTAACTCAGTGATAAAGAATCCACCTGCCAATGAAAGACGCAGGAGACTCGGGATCAGTCCCTAGGTTGGGAAGATCCTCTGGAGAAGGAAATGGCAAGAGACTGCAGCCTTCTTGCCTGGGAAATCCCATGGACAGAGGAGCCTGGTGGGCTATGGTTCATGGGATGGCAAAGAGTTGGACCTGACTGAACAAATAACACACACATACTGAATGTAGAGATTTATAATTTGGATGTGCACCTGATTTGATAAAATATTTTTCTCCTCTAGTTCAAGAAAATGAGTAAACAGAGTAGTAATTATACTTCATAATGGTCTATTCATTTAACAAACATTCATTGAATGCCTGCTTTCTGCCAGGCACTGTGTTGGGTCCTGTGAAAACATGTGAAACTCACCTGTAGTCCAGGGGAAGGAGGCAGGCCGTTAAATATAGTAGAATGACATAGAAAATATACACATACAAAAATTAATATGTGATTGCCAAATAATAATACCACAAGTCATGCTGAAATTATACTTTCCATATGTATACCGTTATATACTATATAATGGTATATATCATAATTTAGACATAAAAAGATCTACATATTAGGATTATTAACTCCTTTCAGTTGAATGTTGTGTAATCCAATTTTTAGACAAACTTTGTGTTAGTATTTCTGACGTCCAAATCAGCAATTGGCAGAACAATTTTTCAAAGGAATAATTCACGGTCAAGTTTTGAACAAACTAAGGAAGAGTTTTCCCTTGGTTTGTAAGATGCTGACTTTCCCAGAAAATTTAGCATCTCTTAAGATAGCAAGCTATGGTTTTTCCAGTAGTCATGTATGGATATGAGAGTTGGACCATAAAGAAGGCTGAGAGCTGAAGAATCAATGCTTTTGAACTGTGGTGCTGGAGAAGACTCTTGAGAGTCACCTGGAGAGCAAAGAGATCAAACCAGTCAATTCTAACGGAAATCAACCCTGACTGTTCATTGGAAGGACTGATGCTGAAGCTGAAGCTCCAATACTTTGGCCACTGATGTGAACAGCCAACTCACTGGGAAAGATTTTGATGCTGGGAAAGATTGAAGGCAAAAAGAGAAGGAGGCGGCAGAGGATGAGACAGTTAGATAGCATCACCAACACAATGGACTTGAGTTTGAGCAAACTCTAGGAGATAGTGAAAGACAGAGTGGAGTGCTGCAGTCCATGAGGTTGCAAAGAGTTGGACACGACTTAGTAAGTGAACAACAACAAAAGATTGCAGTAATTTTTTTGTATTTATATCTCAAAGAGAAGCAGGGTCTGGGACCACCAAATGATGAACATGTTTTTCACATGCAAGGATTTCAGAAAGCCACACACAACTTGGGTCACTGTCTTTTTGGATGGAATGCACCTGTGCATAGAAAGGCTATCTAGCAGTATCTGTTTCTATTGACGAAGTGTCAGTGACCTGCATTTTCTGTGATGACAAAAAAACTGTCCTCAGAGACTTTCAGAAAATCTTCCCTGAAGGTCATTTCTCCACTGAGGAAATCACTACTCCACTGAACATAGTGTTAGCTCCTTCTGGTGTATATATTAAAGCATATTATAGGGTCCTGCATTAGGAGAGTCTGTTTATACAACACTAATACAAACACTGCTCTTTCCACTCATGGACCACTGTGGTATGTTTAGGAACCAGGAAGTAGATGTGATATAAAAATGCAATCTATTGCTTAGAGAGACGTTGTGGGGTGGGAGGTGGGAGGGGGATTCGGGATTGGGAGCTTGTGTGCACCTGTGGTGGATTCATGTCGATGTATGGCAAACCCAATAGAGTATTGTAAAGTTAAATTTAAAAATAAATAAATAAATAAATTTAAAAAAAAGAAAAAGAAAAAGAAAAGCAAATGTTCCATCTTCCTAAGGAGAAGCACTAAGGAATATTAATGACTTTGTAAATAAATATGTAAAATAGGTACAAAATATGTACCTCTGAAGGTAAGTCAGTGGAGTAAGGCTGTGTAGGAGGAGAAGATAAATGGCAAAAATGTAGAAAAATAAGATTCTTTTCCCAAATCAAAAACAGAAGTTAAATTAATTTATTTATTATAATTCGATCATGGGGGTTGACTAAACTAGATGGACATCTTAGGATTTCATTTGGCTTGAAATACATGGAAACAGGAACATATCTTAAAAATAATTTTGAAATTATTTTATTTTTTATTAATTTTTAAATAATCCTGTGAAAACTGGCATCTGAAGTAACATTTTTTGTTGGTCTGAACAAAAAGTTTATTTAAAGGGTGAGGGCAGGGCTGGGTGCCAAGGGTGGCTGATTGAAATCAAAGCTTTAGAGTAATCTGCATAACAATTACACTAATCATTTTCCTACTGGAAAAATTGATGATGTGTAGACTTCCCTATGACCACATGGTGAGTCAGGGGAGCAAGGAACCAAATTCACAATTCCCAGTCCCAGACCACCATTTCATTATTCAAGAAGACCTAGATCTATCGCTCATGGGGGGTTAGCCCAAAGCTCACAAACTAGGTCGGTGGGTGAAATGTTTCAATTTATAGGACGAAATGATGGGCACAGACCTGGTAAATTGTACTTGCAATTATTTTCTTAATTATAACTGCAGGGTAATTTCCGCAGATAGGGTGCATAATATAGGAAGTGTTTTTCCCCTTCACATATAAGGAGTAGGGCAATTGAAGGTCTCCCATCTTTGCTCTAAGGTGTTGCTTGAGATAGCTAATATCTGCTAAATATAGACTTTGTGATTTAATATACTTTACAACTTCCTCACACGCCAAGCAAAAGAAATGGTGAGTTTGGAGAAGAAAATCAATTAAACTGATTGTTTGGTGCCTTGTGGACCAAAGCAAGCTTCCCTTTGGCCAGGACTTTCACTCTCGCATCTGTGGTTTTAGCCTTGCACACACACCACAGAAGTTCTTTCTGCTTGTTTCTGTCCTGTAAGAGGCTAGTATGTAAGAATGTGGTTTCTTCATTCTTATTTCTCCCCATTTATTCGATTAGTGTGAGAAACGATTCTCCTCTGGCATCAGATAACATGCTGTCTATTACTATCAAGTTTAGGTAAAACAGCTCCTGGAAACACATTTTATGGGGAAATAGGGATGTTTAAAAAGGAGAAAAAAAGAAAATAAGCCACAACACAGGAACAAAACTAAAACTGGAACTCAATCTAACAGCTAATGAAAACAAAGAGGAACAATAAAGGGGGAAGAACAAAGCCAGGCGTAATGGGAGGAAAAATGGAATGAAAGAGAGAGGCCTGTAAAAATGAAGACCAAGGAACTGTGGGCCACAGAGGAAGGGGGGCAAACACCCTCAGGACCAGATTAAAGCAAGGGATGAGGGCAGTGGGAAAGAGAGCAAGAGGAAGCCACAAAAGGGGCTGAGGAAGACCAAGCTCTTCTCCCCGCTGTTTTTTTGTCTTTCATCTTGTTATTTTCCCCTTTCATATCACATGCATGCTTCCAGTGGTAAAAGACAGAGGGGGAGAGAGAAGACAGGATTCCTGACCTCAAGACTATGCTCATTTTATTTTTTTATTTCAAAACTTCTTATTTTATATTGGAGTATAGTCAATCCACAGTGCTATGATAGCATCAGGAGGACAGCAAAGGGACTCAGCCACACATATACAAGAAGCCATTCTCCCGCAAATACCCTCCCATCCAGGCTGCCACGTAACATTGAGTAGAGTTCCTTATTGGTTATCATTTTAAATATAGCAGTGTGTACATGTCCATCCCAAACTCCCTAACTACCCCTTCCTCTCACTTTAAATGCTTCTTCTCCAACCAACGTGGCACCTGAAAACAGTCCATCAGAAGGTGTCCTGAATTCTTATATCCCGAATTAGGTATTTTCTCCTCTCTTGAAAGGTAAAAGTCAGTAAATGTTCTATTTCAGCAAGTACTTTTGGTAATGCTGATTTTATATCCCTAAGTGCCCCCTAGTGACAAGGTCCAATTTCAAAATCTCTTTCACTGTAATTCTGTCTAAACATTTCCTTTTCCCAGCACAAATTTTGCTGTCTCAGGGACAAAGCATGTGACTTATTATCAGTTTAATTAGGCAGAGAAAAAAGTTTCTTGAGTAGCTGTAGGATGTTATAATAGTGAGTAATTGTTTTTATTTATAAATTAACTTACAAACTGGAAAAAGTGATTGTCCCCTATTATAACAGCAGTTTTCCCTCGGTTATACTATTGGCATGATAACCCACTTCAGTATTCTTCCCTGGAGAATCCCATGGAGAGAGGAACCTGGCCAGCTACTGTCAACAGGGTCGCAAAGAGTCAGACATCACTAAAGCGACTTACTATTACAAAACAAATCATTTGGGAATGGGATTGCTCACATACCCCTCCGTTAATTAAGACTCAGATTTCTGCGTAGCTACTTTTCATTCATCTTGTGAAACAATAAAAAAGCAGAACAGACAAGAGTGGCATGTCTCTTTATAACTCTTTTTCAGTTATGATTTCTGATCATGTCTGCTAGCCCTACAAACTGTGTGGTAACTAAGAAGAAAAATGTTACTTAGGCTTAAATCCTAATTTAATAACTTTTTGTGGAATATGGGACATGCTATGTAATTTCTTTAAATGTCAGTTTTGTATCTGCAAAATGGGAATAATAATAAAAGACTTATGGGGATTAGATAAGATATTACAAATTAAGCTCTTAGCAGCATATCTGCAAATAATTTGTTGTTAAGTCGCTCAGTCATGTCCAACTTTTTGCGACCCCATGGACTGCAGCACACCAGGCTTCCCTGTCCTTCACTATCTCCTGGAGTTTGCTCAGCCTCACATCCATTGAGTCAGTGATGCCATTCAACCATCTTATTCTCTGCTGCCCCTTCTCCTCTTGCCCTCAATCTTTCCCAGAATCAGAACCCCATGAACAGTAGGAAAGGCATATATTTAGGGCTACCCTGGTGGCTCAGCTGGTAAAGAATCTGCCTGCAATTCAGGAGATCTGGGTTTGATCCCCGGCTTAGGAAGATCCCCTGGAGAAGGGGATGCAACCCACTCCAGTATTCTTGTCTGGAGAATCCCATGGACAGAGGAGCCTGGTGGGCTACAGTCCATGGGGTCACAAAGAATCAGACATGACTGAGTGACTACACTTTCACTTTTATAAATGATAGTTATTAAGATGTGTAGCCCAAGAATCGATACAGACCAATCTTNTTAATATCTTCTGCTTCTGTTAGGTCCATACCATTTCTGTCCTTTATTGAGCCCATCTTTGCATTAAATGTTCCTTTGGTATCTCTAATTTTCTTGAAGAGATCTCTAGTCTTTCCCTTTCTGTTGTTTTCCTCTATTTCTTTGCATTCATAACTGAGGAAGTCTTTCTTATCTCTTCTTGCTATTGTTTGGAACTCTGCATTCAGATGCTTAAATCTTTCCTTTTCTCTTTCACTGTTTGTTTCTCTTCTTTTCACAGCTATTTGTAAGGCCTCCCCAGACAGACTTTTTTTTTTTTTTTGGCATTTCTTTTCCATGGGGGTGGTCTAGGGAATGTTAAACTTTACAATGATATAGGTTACCATTATTTTCTTCAATATAGATTGGAAGAATAAAACGCTTCAATAGGTCAGTAATTTGCTCAATTTTAGCCCCAACTCATACCTAATGGAGTCCTGTTTCTGCACGAGGGTTTTCTGATGCCAGATTCTGTGTTCCTAACCACTTCAAAATATGCAAATCTTTGTCCAAAATGCAATGTCAGAGATGGACAATGAAGTTCAATGGGAACAAACAAATGAAGTTCAACTCCTTTTCAGGGAAAATGTACCTGTGTGTGTGTGTGTGTGTTTGTGTGTGTGGTGAGTGGAAAAGTAAGTTACTACTGCATAGTCTTGTCAGGGGAGTGTATGCTCCTCAGTTCTTTGTCTCATCACAACAAAGATTTGGAGTGATGGACATTAAAGCCCCCTCGGTGTGTCATAGCTCTTGAGTCTTAGACCATGTTATAGCTCTCAGGTCTCGAACAGACCATGTTATGGCTCTTAGACAAATCAGTGTTATAGCTCATTGTTACAGCTCTATTTTATTTAGAAGATAGCAGGAAAGTCCATCTTCGAGGTGTAAGGGCACGTAGATCCAAAGACACGAAGAGAAAAGCACCCCAGCGCGTGGGAGGGGTGAGCTCTTTGGCTCCTTTTTATATGTTTTCTTTCTTCCACCTGGGCCTTTCCTATGCAAATCGGGCTTAGTTAGGAGTGCTGTTCTACCTGAAGTCCTCACTCTGGTCCTCAGACCTTCCTTTGACTTTCTTCTGTTTTATTTTCATGAGTTTTTCCCTTCCTTATCTTTTAGCTACTGCCATTTTGGACTCCTTTTCCCTATTCTAACTACCTAACACTCTGAAAATTCCAGACAATATTATAAGTAGAAGATTTGGCAAATTTTAGCACTTGGGAATGGGAGTTAAGAACAGGCAAGCTTTTTTTTGAAATCCTGTAGTCTTAGAGGGAAATGGAAGAGCAGAAAGGGAAATCAGAATGAAAGCACATCACAGAGTGAGGATTTAGATAAGAAAGATGTTAAAAAAAAAACAAAAAACAAAAAAAAAACATAGACCAGGTTGTTTGGAGGTAGGAGAGGTTAGGTTGAAACTGTAGGACTCAGTCTCAGGGGTTTCCAGGGTATATTGGAAATCAGGCAAATTTTGGATAGCAGTGACGTCTATCAGCCTCACTAGC
This sequence comes from Neotragus pygmaeus, assembly GCA_006410875.1. Classification (NCBI taxonomy): domain Eukaryota; kingdom Metazoa; phylum Chordata; class Mammalia; order Artiodactyla; family Bovidae; genus Neotragus; species Neotragus pygmaeus. The sequence goes on from SJYV01055799.1 coordinate 327,955, forward strand.
ATTCTGCAAGTGGATGTTCTCCTGGTTCTGAGTTACTACTTTATCCCCATGATTACAATTTTAGCAGCCATGCTACATGATCCTGCCAGCTGGACATTGTTCAGTCTCTCTTATGTGGACAGCCAACTTATAAAAGGTAAAGGTCAGCTAAAGGACAGGAGGTAGGTACCCAGGAGACCCTTATTCATTGCTTGAGGATAACATGCACTTTACACAGTTTCCTTTGAATCTGCTTTAGCCAGCACCTCACAGCTGAGATTCCCAGGGACATTTTCCACCTCTAGGTGCTCTTCGGCACCAGACCCTGAGTTAGTTAGTCCTAAGCAGGCGGGGCATTAATCCGGTGTTAGATCTGTGCATTGCTTTCCCTACCTTCCAACTGAGAGAGTAACAGGTAGGAAGATAACGGGTCCCCAAGTGGAGGAAATAGGCTGCAAGTGTAAGATTTTCTCTCTCTCTTTTAAGCAGCAGGAAGAAACAAATTACAAGTGTAAGACATTTTTTAAAAGGTTTCTTTTAAAACTTTGTGTTGTCATGATGGTACCTGGTTCCACCTCAACTCAACTTTTCTCAAACTTTGAGCTAACCAATGTGTTTTTTCTTATGGCAATGCTTTTCTTAAGCTATGTTAATGAACTATGTATTTACCTTAGTCTCTGTCTTTCAAGTCAGTTCTGCCTAAGACTGAGAAAGGATAATGGCTCAGCAAACCAGTGTGTTTTACTCATGGAAATGTTCTCTTAAGCTATGTTAATGAAACTATGTATTTGCTTGGAAACCTGCCTTTCTTCAAGATTCATGACAATTGTTTTATGGGATGACTCACCTTGGCCAATGCTACCTCAAAATGCATGTGGTGGGTGAGGAGCCTGGTGCCATTCTCTGAGTTTTGAGACATTTCTTTTCTCTAATTAGCAGCTTGCCTATATATATATATAATCTTCAAGCTAAAAGCTAGCATAGGGAGATTCTTTCTGTCCCCTTCTGATGTCTATGTCAGAAGCTTTCTCTATCTTTTTTGTACTTTAGTAATAATTTATTACACAAAAGCTCTGAGCGATCAAGCCTCATCAGTGGCCCCAGATTGAATTCCCCTTCCCTGGAGGCCAAGAATCCCAGAGTTGTTCATGGCTCATAGTGACAACCTTTCACAATCAAGACAAGTATAAGCTAAAGTTATTCATCTAGACCTAAGACTTAGGCTCCAGACAAGCATGGATACTAACCCCTACCAATATTTTTTTTCTTCTCAAAGTACTTAACACTAACATTGACCATGAATCCACCTGACCTTCCTTGTCCTCAGCCCATACACTCCCTCTTGGCTCATTTCCCTAAAATTGGATTTCTGTTACCTTGGAATTCTAAGCTGCTATTTTGTCAGGTTTTCTAGTGCTATGTTATAATAACAATTGTACACTGAAATTAAAATTTGTAATTGCACAGCATTGTTCCTCTTAGGACTTTATTCTACTGTAAATGGAGAATATTTTCTTCCAGAGCCCAGTAATAGTGTTCTCCTGCCCAGGGAGAGAGGTCCTAATGATTATGGCTTTTCTCCCCAGTCTCAGTATTGAACACAACCTCCCCATTTTAAAGCCCAGCATCCCACCTCAAACTTTGACTCTGATGATTATTTGAATTTTGACAAGCTCTTTCAAGGAGCTGATTCCCTTAATAGTCCCAGCCCACTTCACACTTTCCTCCAACAGCTGTGAATGAAGTGGAAAGAAAAATATCTCTGTTGACAGAGACAAAACGTGGGCTGTGTTCTGTTGCACACAATACTGAGAGGGTCTCTCACAGTTACAACTTGTACCTGCCTTTGGAGAGCTTACAGTCTAGCTGAGACATAACTAAATTTAAAACATTAGGTCACCTTACATTCATAAATACGAGAGAGTTCTAATAGGATTATAACTGTATGAGACTGGAAATGCTTGGAGGGTTTGTAGAAACTGCATTAATGGTGATGACTTCATTCTTTAAAGCCAGACACTGTTGAATGTTACACCTATAAAGAAGATGCTATTTTATAGATGAAACAGAGACTTAAAAGTTAACTAATTTCCCAAGATCACACAGCCAATTGGACTTAAGTATCAAAATTTTGCCATTTTCTGTAAAACTACCACCTCCCAAGCTCTTATGGAGGGGGGGAGTATAACAAAAATCTTAATGCTGAAATTGAAGAAGGATACAATTTGAATTGTTTGCTAGCATGAACAAAAGGAATATGATTGGAACCCATATGGCTTGTCAATGTTAATCAATCACTTGTGCCAGTCAATTTTCATTCAAATGGAATAAATCAGCATGTGATTTATTGAACATTCCTACTAATTCCATTAGGACTCTAATGGTGAGTACTACCTGACTACTGGAGCAGGAATCTGGAAACTCACGGGCACCAGTTCTTAGTAAAATGCAGCCCTGGATGATTGGGAAAGAAAGGCAGACCCATTCAGAGCAGAACCAATTAGTTCTTACCCTCCCCACATTCTCATCTACAAATAGCTTTTTCCCCTTTTCTCCAGCTGTTACCTGTTTATCAACTTGTACTTCCTCTAATGAGGTATTTGGTACCTAATCTTTCAGAATAAGAATGAGTATGAGTCTATCTCTCAGTAAAGGTGGGTCTTCTCTTGGGAGCATTCTGCTGGCTCATCAGGATACCAGGCTATTTTTTGTTAGGACTCCATGAGGCTGACTTCCATGAGTGTCTGACTTTGAAGTCACATTGCTTCCTAGATATGGGGCAGCCTGAGAATGGCAAGACTGTGAAGACGATTCCCTAAACTTGAAAAGATAATAGCTTAGAATCGTGTGCGATATTCTCAAGAGAAGTGAGATTCATGGCACAAACCATTCTACGAACTAGAGTTGCCAGCAAGATAAAATAATTTCCCAAGTTTCTAAAAAACCTGCCTGTACATATATACACCTTATTCTAAAGCTGCATATTATAACCATTAACTGCAATGCATATTTAAATATAAATAAATAATAATTAAACAAAATTTATAAATTCAATTCCTCAGTTGAAGCAAGCACATTTTCTGTGCACAGAAGCCACATGTGGCTAACTGCTAGTATTGGACACCACGGATATAGAGAATTTCTGTGCATGAGTACTCAGTCACTTGGTCACTCTTTGTGACCCCATGGACTGTAGCCTAGGCTCCTCTGTCCATGGGATTGTCCGGGCAAAAAATATCAGAATGGGTTGTCATTTCCTACTCGAGGATCTTCTCAGAAAAGCAGTAGAACTCAAGTCTCCTGTGTCTCCTGCATTGGCAGACATAGAATATTTCTAATGTTTCACAAAATTCTACTGGGCAACACTGTTCTAGAAGAAAAAGACAATGAACTTAGCATTCTTAATGACTACCCTAGTAGCTACATTAAGCACATTCCAATATAAATAATAAGTAGCTGGTACATATACTATCTAAACAAGGGAAAGAAATCTCACATTATTAACCAAACAGGCCATTTAAAAACCATACACTTACCTCCATGGGACTTAAGATAAACAGTACAATTCCCCAGACTGAATAAACCACTGTATACATCAAGGTTAATGAGCTGCACATCCCTCAACTCCTTTCACAGTGCAAGAATTAGTGAATCCTCTAAAGGAGTGCACCTCATGGTGTGAACTCAAGGTCACCTGCATCACAAAATAACCAGATTGTTTAATAATAAAATAAAAAGAGAGCTTGGGATCTGTATTTAATGAACATTCCAACGTATTTTTTCTTACAATTTGAGAATGTTTTTTGTATAGTCAGAGAAATAACCTCTTCATTTTAGTTCAGTTCAGCTGCTCAGTCATGTCCAACTCTTTGTGATCCCATGGACTGCAACACATTAAGCTTCCCTGTCCATCACCAATTCCTAGAGCTTGTTCAAACTCATGTCTATCGAGTTGGTGATACCATCCAACCATCTGATCCTCTGTCATCCCCTTCTCCTCTTGTCTTCAATCTTTCCCATCATCAGGGTCTTTTCAAATGAGTCAGTTCTTTGCATCAGGTGGCTAAATTATTGGTGTTTCAGCTTCAACATCAGTCTTTCCAATTCAGGGCTGGTTTCCTTTAGGATTGATTGGTTTGATCTCCATGCAGTCCTAGGGACTCTCAAGAGTCTTCTCCAACATGACAGTTCATAACCATCAATTCTTCAGTGTTCAGCTTTCTTTATAGTCCAACTCTCATATTGATCCATGACTACTGGAAAAACCATAGCTTTGACTAGATGTATCTTTGTTGGCAAAGTAATGCCTCTACTTTTTAATATGTTGTCTAGGTTGATCATAACTTCTCTTACAAGGATAAAGTATCTATTAATTTCATGACTGCAATCACTATCTTCAGTGATTTTGGAACTCAAAAAATAAAGTCTCTCACTGTTTCTATTATTTCTCCATCTATTTGCTATGAAGTGATGGGACAGGATGACAAGATCTTCATTTTTTTAATATTGAGTTTTAAGCCAGCTTTTTCACTCTTCTGTTTCATTTTCGTCAAGAGGTTCTTTAGTTCTTCTTTGCTTTCTGCCATAAGGGTGGTGCAATCTGTGTCTCTGAGGTTATTGACATTTCTCCTGGCAATTTTGATTCCAGCTTGTGCTTCATCCAGACTGGCATTTCATATGATGTATTCTGCATATAAGTTAAGTAAACAGGGTGACACTATATATCCTTGATGAAAATAACCTCCTGGTGCCTGCTATTCACTGAGCAAAAGACCAAGTCAAATTTCCTGGGCTTGAATATTGGCTCAGTCCCCTACAACTGCATTACCTTGGGCAGATGGCTTTTCCAGAAATTTCACAGTGGAGGTTTCCTCCAATATCATTGACAAGGTTTGGCTGTGTTGTATACCCTTGAATGAACTCAGAGTGGACAATCAGAATAAATTATCAAGATTTCTTAAGATAAGCTGTCATCCTAAAATAGTAGAAAGTGCCAGGGACTCCATGGTCACCCAATACTTAATTAAGGTTTGAGACCTTTATGAAGTAAGAAGATGTGTGGGATGGCTCTTAAGAAATAACCAGCGGTGTGTGGCACCAACATCTCTATTTTTCACACATGGGTTATTATGGCTATTTCTAGTGACAGATAAAGATAACAAACTAAAGAACTGTTTAAAATACTTACTCAAGTCTGCATAGCTTGTTGGTTAGGGATGTATAACTATAGTCACTGTCTCCTCAGTTAAGGATGCCTTTTTCCTACTGTTTTATGGCTTCTAATAGTTTGCCTTTCTCTTGCCATAATGATTTCCCTTATATATGTTGTATACATCATTCTTCTTTTTCTTTTATATTTTACATCAGGATTCCCCTCTGAACATTCTCCAACTGTCCCCTACCATACCTCCAGACATGCTACCAGACTTAAAAATATGCCCCAAATTCCTTCCCTCCCCCATTTTTAGCAGCAAATATTTTATCATTTGTCCACTTGATCATAGTTATTAGCCATATAAAATGATCATTATATATATATACATATATCAAAAAAGATAAAATGGATAAGAGACCCAAGCATCCTTTATTATCAGGCTTAAAGTCCAATTCCTAAGAAAGGCAATGCCAAAGAATGCTCAAACTACCACACAGTTGCAATCATCTCACATGATAGTACAGTAATGTTCAAAATTTTCCAAGCCAGGCTTCAACAATACATGAACCATGAACTACTAGATGTTCAAGCTGGCTTTAGAAAAGGAAGAAGAACCAAAGATCAAATTGCCAATATCCACTGGGTAATCGAAACAGCAAGAGAGTTCCAGAAAAACATCTATTTCTGCTTTATTGACTATGCCAAAGCCTTTGGCTCTGTGGATCACAACAAACTGAGGAAAATTCTTTAAGAGATGGGAATACCAGACCACCTGACTGCCTCTTGAGAAATCTGTTTGCAGGTCAGGAAGGAAGTTAAAGCTGGACATTGATAAGAAAAGGAGCACATCCAGGCTGTATATTGTCACCCTGCTTATTTATTTAACTTATATGAAGAATACATCATGAGAAATGCTGGGCTGCATGAAGCACAGGCTGGAATCAGGATTGCCGGGAGAAATATCAATAACCTCAGATATGCAGATGACACCACCCTTATGGCAGAAAGTGAAGAAGAAACAAAGAGCCTCTTGATGAACATGAAAGAGGAGAGTGGAAAAGTTGGCTTAAAGCTCAACATTCAGAAAATAAAGATCATGGCATCTGGTCCCATCACTTCACTGCAAATAGATGGGGAAACACTAAAAACCAGTGGCAGATTTTNCAAAGAGCCTCTTGATGAACATGAAAGAGGAGAGTGGAAAAGTTGGCTTAAAGCTCAACATTCAGAAAATAAAGATCATGGCATCTGGTCCCATCACTTCACTGCAAATAGATGGGGAAACACTAAAAACCAGTGGCAGATTTTCTTTTTTGGGGTTCCAAAATCACGGCAGATGGTGACTGTAGTCATGAAATTAAAAGACACTTGCTTCTTGGAACAAAAGCTATGACCAACCTAGGCAGCGTATTAAAAAGCGGGACAATACTTTGCCAACAAAGGTCTGTTTAGTCAAGGCTATGGTTTTTCCAGTGGTCATGTATGGATGTGAGAGTTGGACTATAAAGAAAACTGAGCGCTGAAAAATTGATGCTTTTTTACTGTGGTGTTGGAGAAGACTCTTGAGAGTCCCTTGGATGGCAAGGAGATCCACCNTGTGTCTCTTTTGTTGTCTCACATACAGGGTCATCATTACTATCTTTCTAAATTCCATATATATGTGAATTTTCAATATCTTTGGTAATTTTATTTTTCTCACTATGTCTATTAACACAGCTCTGCTTACAATTTTATGTTCCACATATGAACAAAGTTCTTTATTTCTGAGACAATCTTTCAAAGTGGCTTTCAGCCAACCACTTCGTTGATACTCAGAAAAATCTTAAGCTCTCTAGAGGTTAAGTGAATGTGTAATTGTATAATTAGGCTATTATGGCTTCTGTTTCTCTGGTAAAATTGTCTGGCTGTGCCACAAGACAAGGTCACTGAGCAGCTGTTGACTAAAAATGGAAATGAGCTGGCTGGAGAACCTGACAAGAATGACCTGCTGTGGACTTTCTGGTGTGGGCATGAACCCTCGTGAGATCACCTTCTAAATTAGACTCCCCTGCAGTTGCATTCAACCCTTTTCAGACAATTTGTTTTTCTCCTCTTCTTCACTTACTTTTACACAGAAGAGGAAGCCACCCAGGTAATCAGATTAGAAAGATATAAGAAAGCTGCCTGACCCAGGAGAAAATACATCTCAGAGTCTGCTCCAGAAACAAAATTCCACTATTAGTTTGCTCTCCCTTAATACTCACTAAGGACCCAGTGCTCAAATGAGAATCTAGGGAGTTCAGTGATAGGTGATCAGACTTGGGACATCCACTATCCACAGTCTTCTCCTAAATTACTTCTTTTATCCAGACTCATATTTTCCATATGTAAAAGTGAAATATGTATAATAATTATCTTGAAAAATGTTTCAAGGATCAAATCAAATAATGTATATGGATGGCTCATTATAAACTGTGAAGTTATAATTGAGGCATTGTTTCTCTAACCATTCCATTTCAAATCCCAGTGCCTCATGGAGGACGGTATCATTCTCACTCTGGTGGTATAATTTAATTAAATCATTTTCTTCTTGACATTTAAAGGCAGGCAGTGAGCTACAGTCCACTAAAGGTTGAAGAGGAGCAGAGAGAAAAAATTAGTGGGAGCAGATCCAAATATGGGAATATTTACTTTAAGTGATATGTATATATTTTGATGTATAAAATAGGAGAGCATAGGCATAGAATGTTGAGCCCACAGCTACTGTATATAAACTTCATCTAGTTTGAAGTGTTACCAAAGGGAAGTCCTGATTCTAACTAGTGATTTTTGTTGTAGCCAAGAAAAATAAAGTGAGTCTAATTTGCCACAATTTTTTTTTTTTTTTCAAATGGAAGACTTCTGTGAAAAAAATTAATTTTCTAGGGAATGAATGAGCCCCAGGAACATAATTCTGCCCTTGCATAAATCAAAAAGAAGAAAGAATAGAAGGGCAGACTTGCCAAATGCTTATAAATCAAATGTGCCCCCAAATAAACTGCATTCCTAATAAAGGCATGCAAATAGCCCCAGAAAGAGGCGTGCAAATCATTCAGAATGTAAATCACAGTAAGTGGGTGCTAATAAATTTCAGCTTGACTGAAATGGCAAAATTTCAGAGGAATTAGTGAAAGGTGGGGATATTTAGAAAGCAGATGGAATATCGTTAATCATTTGATCAAGTACAACTGGACCCAATAAATTATTTTAACACATTTTGTGTCATTTCTGGCATTATCAGGGAATCATTCCTATTCGAGGCCCATTTTCTAGGTCTCAATTAAACTTTACATGAATTCCTTCCATGTGAGAAAACTTCCCACTCTTTCTTCGGTGTCTCTAGTTCGGGATTAAGTCAGTTTTGCAGGTGTCTGTATTTATAACTTCCTTCCAATTTTTTCCCCCTAAATGTATTATTGATCCCCAAGAGTACCATTCTAAGCATGGAAAGTGTTCCAGTTTTTCACACCTCCCTCCTCATTTGATCCCCTTTATTTCCCCCTCAGCTATGACTGCATTTATTATTTAACTGAGTTAATAGTTGTCTTTTATTTTTTCCCCAGTTTTATTTATTACTTTACCATATAAGACATGGTTAAAGATGCCTGAAAAGACACAACTGCTATTTCGTCAGGTTTGTTTGCACTCACTTTAGTCTCATTTCTGTTCCTGGTGCCTATCTAAATGTTGTTGGTATCTTCATTCTTTTAAGTTTCTATGTAATAATAATATATGACATACTCGTTGGTATTTGATATGAAGAGCTGAGGAAAAGAGAGCTGTATTCCAAAAGGCTTTAATAGGGATTGATTTATATGAGCTTTGAGTCACACTTGAGTTTCTCTTTTAAACATGGTGCTCACAATTGGAACACATTTCCAGTGTTTGGATGGTTACCTGAAGGGAAAGATAGCTTTGCAATCAGCTCTTGATCACAAGAGTCATCTACTAACTGCCACAAGTGAGTTTTTATTTTCTCTGGCCCAAGCAGACTGAACTGCTTCACCTAATATTAAACTGAAACTGGGAGCAATTTGAAAAATAGAGAACTTTCTTTGTCTATGATTTCTAAAATGTTGAGGCTCATATATGTACAATCACTCCCTCCTTATAGGGATAGACAAGTGTCCATCTCTGCAAATGGCAGTGGTTTGTAAATGTCTGTCTGCATTGTACATATCACCTAAACTGCATGAATATATGCAACTCATATATTTACTCTGGAGGGAAAAAGAACACCTGAGATATGATTTACCCCCTGTTGTGGAAAAGTCTTTATTTGGGAAGAATCAATTCGATTAGGCAGTCTTGATGAGAAAGCTCCTTTGTTATTTCTGCTAACTCTTGTGTTGACCTATAAAAACACATTGGATGCCCCTCTGAGGTTGGCCCCCTCCAGCCCCTCAGATTATGGGATTCACAACAAACTAATTCCAACTCCTCAGACCAAAAGTCTGCCTTTTTTCACATAGTACAAACTTAAATAGATAATTTTATTGTTTTATTTAAGAAGAATTGATGCTTTTGATCTGTGGTGGTGGAGAAGACTCGAGACTCTCTTGGCCTGCAAAGAGATCAAACCAGCCAATTCTAAAGGAAATAAATCCTGAATATTCATTGGAGGGACTGATTCTGAGGCTGAAGCTCCAGTAGTTTGGTCTCTTGATACTAAAAGCCAACTCACTGGAAAAGTCCCTGATGCTGGGAAAGATTGAAGGCAGGAGGAGAAGGGGATGGCAGAGGATGAGATGGCTGGATGGCATCACCGACTCAGTGGACATGAGATTAAGCAAGCTTCAGGAGATAGTGAAGGACAGGGAAGCCTGTCATGTTTCAGTCCATGGGGTTGCAAAGAGTCAGACATGACTGAGCTACTGAACAACAATAAATAATGACTCACCTAACTCACTGCAGTAATTCACATACATGATACACATGCAATCAAATCAGTCTCACATGCTTAATGCCTGTGCCTTTGTATCTGCAGCTGTGGAAATGAGAAGAATCAACAATGTCTAGAAAAATCTCCACGCTCCATCTGGGTCTGGAGGAATAGCTTTGGGCATATCAAAAGAGCATATGAGCCAAAAGCCAAACAAAGAAAAATACAAAGTGAGTGAGAAGAATTATTAATAAAGCTAACTTCATTGACAACTGAGCAATGGCATTGCAATTGGGAGCAACAGGGTGGAATTTTGTTAGAAAGTCTCAAAGGAGGCTTCCCATTCCTTCATAAATAATGGGAAGATATAGTCATTTTGGGTAAAATGCACCTTAGTCCCTCTATCCAAAATGTGCCTGTTTGTTTGTAGAATATGGAAAAATCTAGAAATTTGGTGAAAGGAACAATAGAACTTCAACCCTGCTTAGATTTGAGTGTACATCTCAAGCTGACATGAATTTACTTTACCTGAGTCATAGGCCATATTCTCCCCCAGTCTCTCTGAAAAGTATACTCTTTTTGTCTTTTTGTCCTAAAGTTATTGTGTGTCTGATCAGTTATCCAGACTCCCTTAAATTTCTCATTTGTTATTTATGTAAATATTAATTAATTGATATGCTAGTTGACACCATGAAAATGAAATACAGTAGAGAAGTTTCAGTGAGAAGAAGGGGAAGCACAAAAATAAAAAATGCACAGTATGCAATGGAACAGTCAAGTACAAAATGATATATAAATAAAATTTTCTGTGAGGGTTAGGAAACATGTGAATGTATGACTTGAAATCTATCAGCTGGTGGGGTCAGAGAAGGCAGCTCTAATGTGATGGGTTAGCTGGCAGCTCTTTAAATTAGTGCCAATTTAACATAGGGATAAAGGAGGAAAGAAGGCTAGCTTTGCCTTCCTTACTTTTCTGACTAGGCTCACTTCTACTCTGGTTGACAAAGATCTTTTGTATTCAAACCTTTCTACTTTTTCCAATCAGTCAGACCGACCTCAATCTTGAAGGTTTTTCATATCACCCTATTTGAAAACTATTTCTTCCTTTCTTACATGTTTCTAGAAGAATATTTTTGCTCCTTGGAAAATAAAAACATGATTAGTGCCCTTCTATCATTGTGTTGTTTAAATATTTATTCTAAATTTATTTTATACATATGTATCATCTGTCTCCCAAATTAAACTGCAAGGTACTTGAGGGCAACGGCAATAACTCACTGCTCTTCATTCCCTGAAGCACTAAGACATCAAGCACAGAATTGTCACATGAAAGACTGATAATTCAGTTTGCTGATCTCTTAGCATGAAGGGGCATATGAACTTATTTTTTGACATGAAGGTCCAGAGCGTCAGTATTCTGTCTATATCTTGGCTGATATAACTCTGTTCTTGTTGGCTGACCTTCTAGTTCTAGGAAAAGGTATATTTTTTCAGCTTGGGCAACTCAGGTGGTCATGAGTGAAGGAGCCGGACTATCAACCATGCATTGGACAGAAATGTTGAATTATTTCACCTAGTCTAAACTAGAGATGTAGCTGAGAAATCTAGTCTCATGTGAGAGCTAGTCATCCATGACCAATTTCCTTGAAGAGACAAATGCTTTTCTGAAATAATTGAGAATTCTAAAGCAATACGGTCTATGTGTTGGCAAAGGAAACTAGCTTCTAGAAAGAAGACACATGCAAATGGCTGTGGTTTCTGCGTTAAATCAGTTCATACTAGAAAGTATTTACTGAGCACTTATGTATGGGAAGCTGCGTAGCAAATAGAAAATGTTAATAACCAATCCTTTTTTAAAAAATTACTTGGGAAGAGCTGACATACATCATAATTAAGAATGTACCCCACTTGAGCCATGGAACAATTTTATGACACACACATTATCATTATGAAATTTTGGAACTGTGACAATAACTGTGGTAGTGTTTCTAATATAATCACCCCTGTTTCTTATTAAAATCCAGATTTGGGGGATATATCTCACCTATAGTAGAGTGGAATATCTGGACCAGTGCCAGATGCCTGCTCATTATATATACCAAATTTTAAGAATCATTATCCTATTGATCAAAGTAGTATTTAAGGAAAACATAAGGGAAGATATAGGAGGAATGATTCTGAAGGCAGAATTCTGTTTCTTATGTCTCTTTGCTATCTTATTCCTTGCATTATTTATCAACCACAGACAATGGCTGGTGATGGACTAAGAGAAGACTATCCTGGCAATACTCACAGAATAGCTTTAATTTGATATATTATCTGGTCCCATCACTTCATGGGAAATAGATGGGGATACAGTATCAGACTTTATCTTGGGGGGCTCCAAAAATCACTACAGATGGTGATTGCAGCCATGAAATTAAATTACTCCTTGGAAGAAAAGTTATGACCAACCTAGATAGTATATTCAAAAGCAGAGACATTACTTTGCCGACTAAGGTCCGTCTAGTCAAGGCTATGGTTTTTCCTGTGGTCATGTATGGATGTGAGAGTTGGACTGTGAAGAAGGCTGAGCACTGAAGAATTGATGCTTTTGAAATGTGGTGTTGGAGAAGACTCTCAAGAGTCCCTTGGACTGCAAGGAGATCCAATCAGTCCATTCTGAAGGAGATCAGCCCTGGGATTTCTTTGGAAGGAATGATGCTGAAGCTGAAACTCCAGTACTTTGGCCACCTCATGCGAAGAGTTGACTCATTGTAAAAGACCCTGATTCTGGGAGGGATTGGAGGCAGGAGGAGAAGGGGACGACCGAGGATGAGATGGCTGGATGGCATCACTGACTTGATGGACGTGAGTTTGAGTGAACTCTGGGAGTTGGTGATGGACAGGGAGGCCTGGCGTGCTGCGATTCATGGGGTCTCAAAGAGTCAAACACGACTGAGCGACTTAACTGAACTGAACTGAATGTTAATTGTACCAGTCTATAGAAATGTGTTTAGAGAAAATTGTTTGATATGAAATATTTTTAGTAGCAGTAAGCATAATTGTCTTATCTTTAAGCACAGCTGCTACAAAGTCAGAAAAGAGGGAAATCAGATGCCTATGGCACTAACTTGCACACCTTTGCTTACAGTTTTCAAACTTCTGGCTTCTTATTTCTAGGTTGAGATGTATAAAAGATCACTTTCTAAAAACATAAATAACAATACACACATACACACACACAAACACAAAGAGTGGCCCTTGGACAGTGGAATTGGTGCCAACTCAGTGCCCAGTTAAGAAAATGGTATTTATAGGTGTGCCTCACACATGAGCACATGAGCAGATACCCATGCACACGCTTTTCTTTCCTTTTAATGGTCACACACTTTAGTCTAATTTCTTAGGTGAGTGAGATGCTAATCAAGCAGGTGAAGACAGAGAGCCTAGTGAAAATAATCAAACGTGAATATGTCCAGGGGGACTCTCAACTTTGAAGAAGGGAAGAAGAAATTGTCACATTGATTTCACTGGAGACAGCCTTCCTGTTACTAAGAGGCCCCTGGGGATTTGCTACCTGATTTGCTCTTCGTCAGGTTGGCATCTCAGTGACAAGGCAATTGTAATTAGAATGAATAAAATGAGAGATGTGCCAACTCTCTGCTTATAATGCAGACTGTGACATTAAAGAAACATTGAGGCTTTATTTTTTTATTTTAAAAAAAATTTTAAGGAGTTACAAACAGCTAGTAGGTCTTTGCCTACTGGGATGCCTTCCATGAAAATTGCAATTGTCTTGCTAAAGAAAGAAAATATGACGTGCTTGTTGTACTCCAGATGGTTATATCTTACCTTTTGGGATTTTTAGATTATCTTTGGAAATTTTCTTATTTTTTCACGCTTGTTTTTGCAATGCAAAGATTAAGGGTAAAGAGGAGACGTAAAGGAAAATTCCTGCTATCCTATTGCCTCTAAGCTTATTGCCGCTGGGAAAAGTTTGGATGAAGATAATGTGGACTGCAATAATAAAAACTGTAGCCACTTGAATACAATTAGGAACAGGCCAAGCTAGCGGTAGGGGATGGTGATAGAAGACCTTGGCTAATTCTTGAACTGGACCTTGATTTAGCATATAAATTGTACAAAATGCCCCCAAATTCTGAAGGTGCATTTCAATTCCTTGTCTCCTTCTATTGAAGACTGAGAAATTACAAAAATGTAGTAATCCCAGAAGGTTATTTATCAATCAGAACCTGGGTATACTTGAAATCTGAAAATTCCTAAAGCCATTAAGCTGAAATGTTTAGCTCCTCTGTTTTTTTGTCTAATCAGGACTCTTCAGAGAGACAGTGAAGAATTTCTCATTCATTTTCTTCTATCATATTTGGAGATAAAATATACTATTTTGCCCACTGAGAAATAAGATCCCCATTTATTATAATTGTGCTGTGACTTTCCTTTTTCTCTTGGTTGGTCTATGCTATGCTCTTGTATAACTGTGTGCTGGTGTATGTGTGTGCATTTCCTCTCTCCTTTGCTGAATTTTAACCATCCTTAAAGAGTAACTTAGCCCCCGTCCACCCCCATTTTATACATGTCTAGACTATATCCAAAGAGAAGGCAATGGCAACCCACTCCAGTACTCTTGCCTGGAAAATCCCATGGACGGAGAAGCCTGGTAGGCTGTAGCCCATGGGGTCGCGAAGAGTCAGACACAACTGAGCGACTTCCCTTTCACTTTTCGCTTTCATGCATTGGAGAAGGAAATGGCAACCCACTCCAATACTCTCACCTGGAAAATCCCATGGATGGAGGAACTTGGTAGGCTGCAGTCCATGGGGTCGCGAAGAGTCAGACACGACTAAGCGACTTCCCTTTCACTTTTCACTTTCATGCATTGGAGAAGTAAACGGCAACCCACTCCAGTGTTCTTGCCTGGAGAATCACAGGAATGGGGGAGCCTGGTGGGCTGCACTCTTTGGGGTGGCACAGAGTCAGACATGACTGAAGCGACTTAGCAGCAGCAGCAGCAGAGTATACCAAAGAAGAACTGTTTATTGGGTAGTTGGAGGCAAGACGGGAGAAAAGACGGGCTAGAAAAACAAGTTGTCAGTATGTGGGTGATATTTGAAATAATGAGACCAGATAAGATCACTAGAGTGAAATAAGCTTTTAATCAAATCACATCATATCTATGATTTCTTTATGTTTCTCTACATTATAGGTTCTCAATCTTTTTAGACTTGTTACAATTTTGAAGGATACACAATCATACTATACACTAGTTGCTTGGTTTAAATAATGCCAAATAATTTGATTTTTCCTCTAATGAAGTTGATCAATATTACGACTGAAGTAGTAGGCAACTGAGTTACATGAACCCATCTGTTGTGATGACAGCGTTGGTCACCACTTCCTTGTTGAAGAGAATATTTGCTAATCAACAACTTTTATTCCTAATCTCCAGTAGGGATTGCTATTTGTAGACACATTCAGTCACTCTGTTGAAAGGTGCCTACATGCTGCAACATTTTATCTCAGGCAGTAAGTCAATCATCTGCCATAGACTCAGTCATATTCTTATCAAGCTGTAATAACACAGGTTTCACTCATGGTATTATTTTTTCAAACAATTAAGATTACTTCTTTATACAAAGTGTAAAAGGAAACATGTCAAAATTTGGGAGGGAACTTATTTTTAGTGAGTTTGCCTTCTGAATAGTGACTATAAGTATAGTTTCGTGCTTTTTCGCTGTCTCAAAGAGTCGGACATGACTGAGCGACTGAACTGAACTGCATGGGAAGAAAAATAATNAAGGAAACATGTCAAAATTTGGGAGGGAACTTATTTTTAGTGAGTTTGCCTTCTGAATAGTGACTATAAGTATAGTTTCGTGCTTTTTCGCTGTCTCAGTCATCTTCAGGAACACAAATCATGGTTCTAGGCGGTCCAAGTCTGTATACCTATCCTCTGGGGATGGTCCTATATTCTGAATTCCATAGAACTTCTATTCTACGCTAGTAGCTCTACCACCTCCCTCTGCTGATTGTTATCACCAGTAACTCTTCACATTTATCAGCATATCTTCTGTGTTTCTAATCTGCTGTCTTACTTTATACACAGCTGTAAAAGTAAGGGCCTGAGGAGGCTATAAGTTGTTTCCCTTCTGCAGAATTAAAAGCATGGAAACTATTTTCCTTCCTGCTAAGAACCTTTGCTTAAAAAAAAAAAAAAAAAGTCCTCCCTTCCCTTATCCTTTTTTCTTTAGGAATGAAAAGAAAGAACTGAAATGGTTTAAAATTACCTTCTGGCAAGTGAGCCATTGATTTAACTGAAACAAACATAAGCCTTTGTACTTTTCAAAGGACTTTTGTATATGTTATCATGTCATACTGAAACAAACCAGATGCAGAAAAAAATGCATGCTGAAAAAAAGTTTCAATTCACAACAGCATCAATTAAGTAGAACTTCTGAATATTCAGTTTCTTGGATACTAAACTTTCACCTTTCATAAGATAATTTCCAACATCTAAAGTTTGAGATAAATTTTCCAGTAATGTTCTTAAGTATTTCAGTGTTTATATGACATGAATCTATCTCCTTCATCCTAAACAGTGTTTCACCAAAACAGATGTATTATTTAACTATTAACTGTGGTAGTGACACCTATAAAATGTGTGCAGTGAGTGGAAGTGACCCTCTGAAGTCACAGAGGTTCAGCCCTAACAGCCAGTTGTGTAACTTAGGGCACCTAAATTCTTTCTCTGAGCCTTAGTTTCCTAGTCTCTTGGAAACATTCATGATATAATATCACAGAATTAAAATGAATGCTCCATGAGTTACTGTTGATGAAGCACAAGGTTAGTGCTAGGCCCAGTAAAGTGTGCAGTATTATGAGAACACTTTCATTTTATAATGAAGGGATTTGTATTCCAGATATGTTAAGTGGCCCCTATCTGTTTCTTACTTTTCTTAGAAATGGGATCTGTGCATGGATTATTTCCTTAAATTCCTTTTAATTCTCACATTCTAGAATGCATAATAATATTCTTATCTTAAGAATAGTAATTAAGGCTCAGAAAGTGTGTGTAATTTATGCCAAAACACAAAGATCATTAGTTGCACATTTATTATTCAAAATCAATGCTTTATGCACCATTCAAAGCTGACTATGCTTCACCTATCACCACAAGAGTCTTTCACATCATGCTGCCCAAGCATCTCATTTTCAGAACTATAGAAGGGAGAGATACAGACAGAATTTGCTAGAACTTTGCATAAGTGGCAGGAAAACTTTGCCTCTTTCCCTTTCTGAGGAGACAGGCTTCAAAATAAGTAGGATAGCTTTCAGGTACCAGGAGAAAATATATATTCCAATATTTACCCATGAGCAAGAGAAATCGGTCATATTTCTTCAACCATCAGACAAAAAATGTAGAAATTTCTGCTTCTTACATCAACTGTTCCTTTATATCTACTTCACAGAAAAGGATTAAGAAAGAGCAAAGGTAAAGCAACAAACCTGATTCACAGCAAAATAAGTATCATTTACAAATATACTTTGCATTTAACTGAGAAAATGGGAAATGGAGAAGGCAATGTCAGATCACATTCTGAAAGACACGGGTGATGGGACATTGCAATGTGTTTCAATATAGACTCCAGGTACTTTGGTTTTGAAAATTGCAGAGCAATATGTGCAACTGAATTGGAAGGGTTTCATCTTCCCTGATGTATTTTCATTGAATCCCAGTCACAGGCATCAGACTTTAATATTCTAGCAGTCGATGGCTGTCACTTCTTTGCGAGTGTAGTTGGCAACCCCATTCACAGCGGAGGGAAAATATGTGGACAAAATCACAGGGAAGGTTGTGTATCAGAAACTGAATCATCAGGTCCTGGATCTCATGATCTTCCTGGATGATGCCAAATGGTAGATCAAAAGAAAAATCAGTAAATAAACAAACCAGAGAACAATACATCCAACTATTTATATTCTATTTAATTCTTGCTTTTCTTAATTATGAACTTTCTCATCAGTATTTCTGAATAATTGTAATTGTTTCCCCCTAAGCTATCAACAAGTAAACTTACAGATGGCACTAACCTCTCCAGCACCTTTTTCATTGCTCTGAACTTCTGGTGCCTCTGGAGAAGTCTGGCTTATGACTTTGTTTTGCGACTAATGAGTCTCCTCTCCTTTCTTCTTTGCAGTAAAAGTCATTTCTTCCCTCACCCCTTTATTCTTCCTCTGTGCTATGGTGTGTTAATTTTGAATAGTAGTTACCATATCCTGTGATTCCTATTCCTTAGCCTAGCATGATCATTATTTGTTAAATCCAGATAATTCTTTAAAGATATCAGGATCACCTGGGGAGAAACACCTTCACATGCACCTCGCACCTTGCCTGTGCCTGCCACTGATTCCCCACCAAGTCCTAATGCTGAAAATGTGGGAGCATTATTTACTCAATTCAATATTTAAAACCAAGTGCATCTTCTGCCCGGAGAAGGCGATGGCATCTCACTTCAGTACTCTTGCCTGGAAAATTCCATGGATGGAGGAGTCTGGTGGGCTGCAGTCCATGGGGTCTCCAAGAGTTGGACACAACTGAGCGACTTCACTTTCACTTTTCACTTACATGCATTGGAGAAGAAAATGGCAACCACCTCCAGCATTCTTGCCTGGAGAAGCCCAGGGATAGGGGAGCCTGGTGGGCTGCTGTCTTTGGGGTCGCACAGAGTCAGACATGACTGAAGCAACTTAGCAGCAGTAGCAGCATCTTCTGCCTTGCTTGAAACTCCGGAGGATATGAAACAGTTAAGGAAATAGAATTTGTCTTTTGAGAAGATACAATCACATACATAAAGGATAAAACACACACTTACATGTGGGTTGAACTGCAATATGACAAAGATACGAAGAGTAAAGCTAGTTTCTGGTGATCAAATTTAAATTCAGTTCAGTCGCTCAATCATGCCCAACTCTTTGCGACCCAATGAATAGCAGCACGCCAGGCCTCCCTGTTCATCACCAACTCCTGGAGTTCGCTCAGACTGACGTCCATCTAGCCAGTGATGCCATCCAGCCATCTCATCCTTTGTCGCCCTCTTCTCCTCCTGCCCCCAATCCCTCCCAGCATCAGAGTCTTTTCTGATGAGTCAACTCTTCGCATGAGGTGGTCAAAGTACTGGAGCTTCAGCTTTAGCATCATTCCTTCCAAAGGAATCCCAGGGCTGATCTCCTTCAGAATGGACTGGTTGGATCTCCTTGCAGTCCNCCACCCCCCGCGTCCTTCCTCCAGAGCTGGTTTCGTCTTGCATGGCCCTCCTACCGTAGCACCACCTGGCCCCCCAGACTGGAATTTTTTTTTTAACCTTAAGCAAATGGTACTCGATTTCACCCAACCCGTCCCAGATTCCTCCTCGGAAATCACTGGAAAACGAAATCTTCCATCCTTCTGTCTCCAGAGTTTCTCTCTGAATTCGTCGGGCAATCCCGGCGTCAAAGAGAGAGAAAATTTTTAAACCGACCTAAATAAATTGTGTGCAAATACTGTGAAGCTGTTGTGTCTGCCAGCCAGTGGCCATTCATTAAGCCCGGGTAAATAACTGGAAGCTGTAACGGAAAGGAGAGGCTGGCCAGAATTCCTGCCTATTAGTTTGCTCTTTGCTAAAAGAATGACAGCGATCTTTCTGGTCCACTGGCGAATGAGATGTGTTTATTATTTACTGCTTATCAATTCTCGCAGAATGCCAGGCATTGTACAGAACATACACAAAACACTACAAACTCTCCTCAAATGTTATGAGCGCTCAAAATAATTCAAAAGCTTTTAGAGGGTGGATAGGGATACAAAAAATTAAGACTCATCCCTAACACCTCCCCCTCCACACTGACAAAGGGGAACGAGCAATTTTTAAGTAATGAACATCAGAACAGTTCCTATACCAACAGGATTTCCTTTGAATTGACTGGCTAAAAAGGTACTGTACCTCTATTTTTTTGTCAGAGGTTTCTAAAGACCCTCCAAAGTACAAACGAAAACTGAACAGTATGTGGTAGCCTGAGCTGTTGAGAATTCTGCCAGTCTTCAGCCACTGTGTTCTCCAATGATGCATTCTGTCTTATTTTAACTCCGGAAGCGCCGCCTCTTTTTTTCTTTCTCAGTAGGGTTACTCAGCACCTCGGCGGTTCCAATGTCCTCAAAGCAATCTGTCTCTAAGTCTCCTGAGCCTGTGATAAAGAATCCAGCTTCACTGAAGAGAAAAGCCATTAGTCTCTTACTACAAAGGTGGGGAAAATCTATCATTTCTGTAAAAAGAGTTTAAGGACTCTTGATTACCCTACCAATAACCATCTAATTTCCTCTGGTTGGTACTAAAGCAGGTTTTAGGTTAGAATTTTTAAATTCTATAATTTTTATGATTTCTGTTAAAGCCCAGTGTCATTTTAGAGACAGTAATTTTTAGGTACACTTGTACATAAGACAAGAAACGAGCTTAGAGACATGTTTACAGCAAATATGCCACTTCTTATATTCAGGAATCACTTATTTTTGTGTTCTGTAGTTTGAAACAAAGAAGTGTAAATGTATCAGCTATTCCAAATTCTCTGAGTTTTTGAACTTTGGCTTTTTAAAAGGAAGTGATTGGGTGCTTCATTCCTTATTATAAGCTTCATATTTATCCACATCAAATCAAAAAGATTTATTAGAAATGTAATGCATGATAAACCCTATTAGGAATTAAGACCTACCCTGTAAGTTTTGAAATAGAATATAATTAACTATAATTAAACAGATATAATTAACCTTGGTTGCTGCTTACTACCCTCAGTGTTACTGAAACAGCAACTAACTTGCTAAAAAGGATTAACACTCCCAGTATCTGAGCTATCTCTAGCTGTGACAACTTAGAAAATAACTTTTATTGAAAATGATAAAGTGTAACACTGTTAACTAAAAAGTATCCCCCCCAACCTCTGTTTAACAAAGTACAATTTATCCAAGAGTACCTTCCAATTTTTAACATGTAATAATTCTTTTTTCTAATTTTGGAAAAGCTTTAAAGACGCACAGTACATATCTCTCTAGCAGACAGAGAGAAAGCAGGCTATTCCTGTTTTGTCTAGGGAAGACTTCCCAGAAGTGGTGAGTTATATAGAGATTTGAGTAGTACATGAGTAACAGATTACATCTCCAACTTCACCAGTGAAGGGATGGCAGAGATGAAACTATAACAGAAGCATTTCACAGAATTAAAAGAAAAAACAAGATTCCAGCTCCACCTTTTCCACCCAAATAATGGTGTGGGGCCATTCATGCAGACAGCTACAACTGCAGATCTAGAAATAACCAGGTATTCTAAGTATCTGGCACTTAACTGCTCATCAGAGATCTGCATTGTTCATGTTCACATAAAATCTCTTAAAGCATATGGCATTCAAATTCTTTCATAATAGACTAAAGGTGACCGTGAATCATTTGCCACTCTTTGCATAGAGAAGTGGGATCAGTGTCCCTCCTTTTGATTCTGAGGGGGCTTTGTGACCGACCTGACCAACAGGGAATGCCAGAAGTAACACTGTGTCAGTTTCTGGGCACAGACTATAAGAGACAGGCAATTTTACTTTCTGTCTCTTAGAACCATTGATTTTAAAGCCCTAAGCTGCTATGTGAGAAGTCCAGCTACCTCTTTGGAGAGACCATGTGGCAAGGCCTTGAGACTACGGGGGGAGGAAGAGAGGACCAGCTGGGCACAGCCTTCCAACTGCCTCCACCAAGGTGCCAAACATATGAGAGTAGACTTCTAGAAACCCCAAACCATCCATGCTACAAGCTAAATACCACAAAGTGATCCCAATCAGTACTTCATGGAACAGAAAAACTACCCAGCCAAGCCCTGCTTAAATCTCTGACTGTGTTTAACTTTTTATGACTTTTGGATAGTTTGTTATACAGTAATAGATAAGCAACACATCTTACTTCCACTCCTGCTGCTACTGCTAAGTCGCTTCCGACTGCTAAGTCGCTAAGTCGTGTCCGACTCTGTGCAACCCCATAGACGGCAGCCCACCAGGCTGCGCCATCCCTGGGATTCTCCAGGCAACAACACTGGAGTGGGTTGCCATTTCCACTCCTAAATAGCTGCAAGAAATCTTAGAGTCTTATTTAAGCAGAAGGGCGTTTCCACTGTGCCTGTACAATCCTGAGACATAACTGGGGCCTTTGCGGGGAAACTTGGGCGGGATTGATTAGGGAGGTAAAGCTACTTTTGTAACATGCGTGTATGCTCAGCCACTCAGTGATGTCCAAACTCTTTGCCACCCTGTGGACTACAGCTCACCAGGCTCCTCTGCCCATGGGATTCTCTAGCCAAGAATACTGGAGTGGGTTGCCATTTTCTTCTCCAGTGGCTCTTCCCAACCCAAGGATCAAACGCGTGTCCCCTTCATCCCTGCATTGGCAAGCAGATTCTTTACTGCTGAGCCGCTAGCTCAGTTGATTAGTATTAGTTGTTCAGTGAGCCCTAAATTTTAAAATGTGGTCAACATGAAGGCAACTTAGTCACACAAAGGAGAAAAAAGTTGCTCTCTTTCACCACTGCTGTTTTTGCAAGCTTCACCCCAAGCAGCTAAGTTGCAGGGAGGAACCTCAGCCTGAGGAATCGGGCAAGAGAACATGGATATTTCAGCATAACCATCACCACTCCTGCCCAAATAATTCTTAAGGGCATGACCTGGTGAGGACAGATCAGTAGCAACAAATCAAACCAGGTCAGCAATATTTGCAACATGCACAGCATCATGTTAGGTGTTTGAATATAAATCATGCATTCAAACGGAGGAGGCAATGGCACCCCACTCCAGTACTCTTGCCTGGAAAATCCCATGGATGGAGGAGCCTGGTGGGCTGCAGTCCATGGGTCACTATGAGTCGGGCACGGCTGAGCGACTTCACTTTTGCTTTTCACTTTCATGCATTGGAGAAGGAAATGGCAACCCACTCCAGTACTCTTGCCTGGAAAATCCCATGGACAGAGGAGCCTGGTAGGCTGCAGTCCATGGGGTCGCTAAGAGTCGGACACGACTGAAATGATTTAGCAGCAGCAGCAGCAGCGTGCATTCAAAAATATGTGTCCCACAGAATAGTGCCTGCTTTTGAAACCACACTTCTCTTTGCTTGTTCATATTCAGCTCCTCTTGATAACTCTAAGATCCCAGTCAGTCCGTGCCCAGTGTTTCTCCTCCCTATACTTTGATAACACTGTAATTAACCTTTCCCAGGCTTTGTTCCATTTATTTCTGACCACATCTCCAATTTACCAATTTCCTTTGATCCAGGTCAAAATTTTTTTAAAGTTACCTTTTGTTACTTCCATACATTGTTTTGGAAATGTTATATTGAGTAAACAGACTGCAAGCTCCATTATGAATCATTAGTCTGTGAAGGCGGTAGAATAATTCTTCTGAATGCCAACTCTCATGACACAGACTTCTGGATGTCAGCCCTTTGGGCCTCCTTGGGGACCTTAGTCCATCAGCAATGCCCTTTCTGTCTGAATCTTCAACCTTTCCCTCTCCATCCGTCATGAGTGTATTCAGGAATCTCTCCACTTAAATGAGGGGGGAAATAGTTCTTTCAAACTCCAGATCACCCCATCTACCCATTGCCTTCAAAATCAGGTTTTTGATTGATTGGTAGATTGGTAAGCAACTCACTTGGCTGTATTCTCACCACCCATTCACTCACTGCTTATATTCCGGGAACCTACTTCTGCTTCTGCACCAACGAGATCCTGACACACCTCTCATTGAAGTCTCCAAGGATCTCCCTGCTGCTAACTCCTCTCTGTCACACATCACAGCTGATTACTTCCTGTAAGGCTTCTCTTTCCTTAATCTCAGTGACCTCACCACACGGCTCTTCTGGCCCCTCTTTTCCTTCTCTCCAGCCTGAAGCTCCTCAGGTTTTTCTTCTCTGTCTGGATTGGGTTAGGGTTAGGTTACTTAATCATCTGCTTCTAAAAATTTTGCTTCTGATCTCTGCAGCTTTATAAGGTCTTAATTCCCAAGAGAGGAAGGCTGGGCTGAATGCAGAGGCTTCCAATTAGCTGTTTTGTGTTTTCTTAATTCTACCAGTTTGCCTGACGTTTTCCCACATTTGTTATTCAAAGTCTCATATCCCAGGAAACCCCCCAGTTCCAGGAATTCTGGGACAGCTGGTCACCCAACTAAGTTCCCTGAGACACTGAAATAATTCAACACATTTGCTGTAGCGCAGATCTTGTTTATGTCAGGCCCAACCCATCTCTGCTGTTGCTGCTGCTAAGTCGCTTCAGTGGTGTCCGACTCTGTGCAACCCCATAAACGGCAGCCCACCAGGCTCCCCCATCCCTGGGATTCTCCAGGCAAGAATACTGGAGTGGGTTGCCATTTCCTTCTCCAGTGCATGAAAGTGAAAAGTGAAATGAAGTCACTCAGTCGTGTCCGACTCTTAGCGACCCCATGGACTGCAGCCTACCAGGCTCCTCTGCCCATGGGATTTTCCAGGCAAGAGTACTGGAGTGGGGTGCCATTGCCTTCTCTGCAACCCATCTCTACTCTCCCAAAATATACCCTTGATGACACCAGGGCTTATTCTGTATCCCAGAGGGAACTGTCTGACAATGCCTTGCCCATTCATTCACTAGCTTCTCTTCACAAACATCCTGTTTACAGGGACAGTGCTTTCTTGGCAAGTTGAAGGGAAAACTCTGACTGTCATGCTAATGTGTGCGCTTTACTCATATTGTCCCGTATTTTCTAGGACATGAATGTGGTACTCTGATCTTTATCTTTTTTTTAGAATTCTCATTAATCTAATTTTTCCAGCAGTATGAATAATTTATGTTAGATCTGCAAGGGATGATAGAAATCATCTAATCCAACCCAAATATTTCATATTCATTTGCAATGCTCTGTTATTTAAGCTTTTTTACTTTTGTTTTAGTTTATGGTATGTCATGTTCACCAAGCATTCATTTCCTTAACTGACCAAAAATTATACTTACCCGTTTAATCCAGTAATTTATTTTTTGCTTGTATGATTGTGAGCTCTGACTTTTCTAGAAAAAGCTCAATGTTCTTTAGTATCTCATCAGAAGCCTCTCTCAATGAGGGTTTGTTGGTGAGGTACCCAATCTTCCAAGTATTTAGGGTCACTGTCATTTTAGGGTCACTGTCATTACCCAGACACAATAGAAAATCTGTTAAAAGATCTGTTAAAAGATCTGTTCACAGATGGAAGAGCTTACAGCACCAATCACAGAGTAGAACTCAAGATTAAGATTTATTTCATTTCATGTCAGAAACAACTGAGATAAAACAATATCCACCCACAAAACCTCTATTGGTACTACCCTCAACCATATAATGGGGTAAATAGATTGCTAGTCTTGTGTTATGCTCTTATGAATCAGTTCTTCTGACTTTTCAAGGACAACAATAAAGAAGAGCAGAATTTTCAAAAAACAATGAACTGTGAATTTAAATACTAATCAAGAAATATTTATCATGCTTAGAAACTCAGAGTCTACCTCCTGTGAAATTACTAGGAGAGAATGGAGATGTCTACTGTCAGCTAAAGGCCAATGAAAGAGATTTTTTTGTTTACCACTTCTTTCCTTCTTTGACTTTAAATTTTATTTTTCTATAACTTTATTTTCTGCTACTGAGTGCATCAGGACTGTTATGAGAGATCTGAATTCCCATTGGTTCAGGAGATTGAAAAGAAACTAAATTACAGGAGCATAAAGGTCAACAGTAACAAACTGCTTTCAGCTTCTAGCCTGGCAATAGAGGATATAATGTCAAGATTAGTGAACAGCTCAGATCCAAGCACAGATACTTCACTGAAAAGTTCAATGAATACTTTTGTCAAAAGTTATTTAGTATTGAGAAAAGGAAAATACCATATCTCTGAAAAAGAAAAAAATGTTTTGATTGAAATAAGTTCAAATCAACAACTGAGGTATTACACAAAGCATCAAGTTTGAATGATTCCTAAACTTCCTTCCAGTTTCTTTTCATAAATTTTGTAGTCAATCTTGTCCCATCAGTTGTAGGAATCTATTGTTGATGGCGAACAATTTTCAAATGACTTCAGAGCAGAAAGTAAATCTAGGCTAGAACTACAAGATTCTTTAGCAAGAAGTCAGAGAGGTTTAAGGTCGAGCAGATTCGATCCTTACAAACAGACAAAAGTTCTAAGGATTTTTAAGAGCCTGCCTTGTAGATGTTCTCTGTTTAAACAGTGAGGCTTCTAAAAATCAAAAGCCATTGTCCCACCACAACTTCACAGAGAGTCCAAGGTATATAATAGCTTGTTTGAAAGAGATTTATGGGCCTGGTTTTTTTTTTTCCCCTTAATATTTGTTTATTTATTCATTTGGGTGCATCCAGTCTTAGTTGCAGCAGGCACATGGGATCTTTAGTTGCAACATGCAAACCCTCAGCTGCAGCATGTGGGATCTAGTTCCCCCAGCAGGGTCCCCAGCCCGGGCCCCCTGAATTGGCAGCATGGAGTCTTAGCCGCTGGACCACCATGGAAGTCCCCTGACTTTTATATAGTGAAATAGATTATAAATGGACACTTGGGAAGTCCACAGAGTTTTTAAAGTAATTATATCAACATGTTCTAAAAAAGAAAGAGACCTATAGTACCTACCATGCCTTTACTAGCATTTCCCCAAGTGTAGTCCACATATTACATATGATCCACATCAGACCATGTGTTCTGAATTTTGGGGGAGGATGTGTGGAGGGAGGTCTATTTAGGACTTAATATTTTTCATAGGTAATCCTTATGAATGTTAAAGTTTGCTATAACCCTACTTGAAGTGAAGTAGCTCAGTCATGCCCGACTCTTTGCGACCCCATGGACAGTAGCCTGCACCAAGCTCCTCCATCCATGGGATTTTCTAGGCAAGAGTACTGGAGTGGGTTGCCGTTTCCTTCTCCAGGGAATCTTCCTGACCCACGGATCGAACCCAGGTCTCCCACATTGTAGACAGACACTTTACCGTCTGAACCACCAGGGAAGTCCCAATTATATTACTCCTGTGGCACTGCCTTCCAGTCCCTCATGTTAGAATACTACCACCTTCTATTCCTCACATATTATCTATAGTTTAAATCTTACACATTCTGGAAATTTTGCTATTTCAGCAATACGGATGGACTTGGAGGGCATCATGCTAAGTGAAATAAGTCAGACAGGAAAAGACACATACTGTATGATATCACTTATATCTGAAATCTAAAAAATATTCACTAGTTTGTTAACTAGTGAATAAAGCAAAAAAGAATCAGACTCACAGATAGAACAAACTAGTTACCAGTGGGAAGAGGGGAGGGGAAAGAGGCAGTATAGGGGAAGGAGGGGAAAAAAGGGTTATTAACGAGCTATAGAAATCACTTGTGTGACACTTTTGAAGCTTGTAAAGACCTGTAGAATTTAAAGAATCTTTCATTCAATAAAGAATATATTAGATAAACATTTTTATACTTTTTTTTCAGTAAATTAGTGGTGGATCAATTGGTCAAGGCAAGTGTGATGCCTCCATCATCATATACACAAAAAAAAACTTTTATTTCAAACAGATTATACCCCTAAATATGAAAATTAAAATAATGTTTTTAGAAGAAAACGTAAGAGAATATCTTCATAATCTTGAGGTAGACATTTGTTACATAAGAGAAAAAAGAGTAAACATAAAAGATTAAAAATTTCTTCTAAAAACTTCTTTAAAATGAAGAACTTCATTTCATCAAAAACATCATTAAGAGAGTGACATGCAAGGTAGAGCTGGGAGAAGATATTTGAAATAAATATAGCCAACAAAGTATTTATTTCCAGAATATGTAAAGAGCTCCTACAACTCTTAAAAGGAAAAGGCAGACATCCTATTTTTTTTAACAGACAAAATACTTGAATAGGCAGTTTACAAATGAGGTTATCCAAATGACCAATAATCATATAGAAATATGTCCAATATAACTTAATTATCAGAAAATTGAAAATTAAAGCTACATTGATTGGCAAATAAGAATTAAAGATGTTTGGTGTTATTAAGCCACTAAGAAATGGCAAATTTAAAACATAATTAGATCCCTCCACACACTTACTTGATAAAGATCCTAATGCTGGGAAAGACTGAAGACAAGAGGAAAAGGGAGCAGCAGAGGATGAGACGGTTAGATAGCATCACTGCCTCAATGGTGAGTTTGAGCAAACTCTGGGAGATGGTGGAGGACAGTGGAACTTGGCGTGCAACAGTTCATGGGGTCACAAAGGGTCGGACATGCCTTAGCAACTGAACAATAGCAACAGCATACCTTTCAAGATTGCACCAAGCGCTGACAAGGATGCTGAGCAACTGAAACTCATTGCTGGTGAAAACGCAAAATGACACACTACTTTGGAGAAGAGTTTCTTATAAAACTAGATATTCACTTACCTTATGCATTAGTTTCCTGCTGCTACTGCTAAGTCACTTCAGTCGTGTCCTACTCTTTGCGACCCCATGGACTGCAGGGGGCTCCTCTGTCCATAGGAATTTCCAGGCAAGAGTACTGGAGTGGGGTGCCATTGCCTTCTCCGTTAGTTTGCTAGGTCTTCCATAATAAAATATCACAGACTGATCGGCTTAAAACAACAGACATTAATTTTCTCACAATCTGGAGGTTAGAAGTCCAAGATCAAAATGTCAGCAGGTTTGGTTTTCCTAAGGACTCTTTCCTCAGCTTGCAGATGGGCACCTTCTTACTGTGATCTCACATGATCTTTTCCCTGCACTTGTGCCCTGACCTCTTCTAAAAGGACGCCAGTCAACTGAATTTGGGCCCATTCTAATGACCCCATTTTACTTAATGGCATCCTTTTGGACTTTAAGAATAAACATATTATCTGATTTTAAAAAATTAAAATGGAAAAGGAATAATAATTACCACTACACTTCTGAAACACCTAAAGACCAGCAATCCTAAATGTTGGCAAGGATGTGGAGCAACTGAAATATCCGCCTTCACTCAGTGGTGGGAGTATCAATCAGTTCAGTTCAGTCGCTCAGTCATGTCTGACTTTTTGCAACCCCATGGACTGCATGCAGCACGCCAGGCTTCTCTGTCCATCACAACTGCCAGAGCTGGACTTGGTAGGAGTATAAATTGGTACAAACACTTTGGGAAATTTATAGAACTTAAAACTAAATATGTTTATACTCTACAACCAGAAATTCCACTCTAATAAATATACCCAACAGGAATGAGTGCATATATACACCAAAAGACATGTACAAGAAGTTTCATGAGAAAAGCTAGAAGCAACTTCTAAGTCCATCAACAGTAAAATGAACTAAAAAATAATGTGTCCCCTGGCAGTCTAGTGGTTAGGATTCGGTTCTTTCGTTGCCATGGCCTGGGTTCAGTTCCTAGTCAGAGAACTGAGATTCTGTAAGCCATGTGGGTCAAAATTTAAAAATTAAAGTAAAAAATAAGCTTTTTAAATTACCAAAAATTAAACAAACCAATAAAANAGTCTAGTGGTTAGGATTCGGTTCTTTCGTTGCCATGGCCTGGGTTCAATTCCTAGTCAGAGAACTGAGATTCTGTAAGCCATGTGGGTCAAAATTTAAAAATTAAAGTAAAAAATAAGCTTTTTAAATTACCAAAAATTAAACAAACCAATAAAATAATCTTCATTATGCTGTATCCAATGAAATACTATAAAGCAACAAAAAAACCAAACTACTGTTACATGCAACCATGTAAATCAATCTCATAGACATGACATTGATTAAAAGAAGTTGGACACACTATACCATTCCATTTACATAAAGTTTAAGAACAGGTGAAACTAATTTATAGTGAGACTGATTATAATAGTGATTATCTTGTGGAGTAGGGCAGTGATGACTAGAACGGGACATCAAGAAACCTTCCAATAAGCTAAGAATATTCTGTATGTTTTTTCCCAGCTTTACGAGGTAGAACATTGTGCCTTGATCCAAGTGATAGTTACACTGGTATACACATATGTAAATTTTCATCGAGCTGTGTTGCTAGATTAGTGTTTTGCTGTACCTAAAATACACTTCAATTTGGAAGAGAAATAAAAAATAAAGACCAAACAAAACTGTATCCATATTTCTATGGGGGGAAGTACATTGGACTACAGATGATGAAACTGACCTTGTGTTGATAATTGTTGAAGCTCAGAGATCCATATATTGAGGCTCATTTTATCTCTCCATTTTTTTTCCTCTGAAGAGAAAGCTTTTATCCATTACAGGGCCATTTCAAAGCCACTTATAAGAAGCCATAAGATTTTCTTTCTTCCTTCAAGCTTCTAAAGCATTTTGCTCAGTTAGTAGAAACTCTCATTACCAGCCTCCTCTAAACTTGTTCTCCAAACTCAGCGGCTCTCTCCATTCTCTCTTTACTATTCATTGGTTTGTAACACCTGTGCCTATAGGCTACACACTAGCACACCCAAGAACATCTATGCCGGTGAATGAGTATGCTTACCACGGGTCAGTTATGTTTTCTCAAGTCAAATTTCTGTTACTGCATTTACATGATTTAATCAAATACTGAGTGCAAAAAGAACTGTTTATTAAAACTGCATCTATTACTTTGGAAAAAGTTGGTAAAGACAAACAGAAATTTTAAGGTCGAAATAAGTGTCTNTGAATCTATCTCCTTCATCCTAAACAGTGTTTCACCAAAACAGATGTATTATTTAACTATTAACTGTGGTAGTGACACCTATAAAATGTGTGCAGTGAGTGGAAGTGACCCTCTGAAGTCACAGAGGTTCAGCCCTAACAGCCAGTTGTGTAACTTAGGGCACCTAAATTCTTTCTCTGAGCCTTAGTTTCCTAGTCTCTTGGAAACATTCATGATATAATATCACAGAATTAAAATGAATGCTCCATGAGTTACTGTTGATGAAGCACAAGGTTAGTGCTAGGCCCAGTAAAGTGTGCAGTATTATGAGAACACTTTCATTTTATAATGAAGGGATTTGTATTCCAGATATGTTAAGTGGCCCCTATCTGTTTCTTACTTTTCTTAGAAATGGGATCTGTGCATGGATTATTTCCTTAAATTCCTTTTAATTCTCACATTCTAGAATGCATAATAATATTCTTATCTTAAGAATAGTAATTAAGGCTCAGAAAGTGTGTGTAATTTATGCCAAAACACAAAGATCATTAGTTGCAAATTTATTATTCAAAATCAATGCTTTATGCACCATTCAAAGCTGACTATGCTTCACCTATCACCACAAGAGTCTTTCACATCATGCTGCCCAAGCATCTCATTTTCAGAACTATAGAAGGGAGAGATACAGACAGAATTTGCTAGAACTTTGCATAAGTGGCAGGAAAACTTTGCCTCTTTCCCTTTCTGAGGAGACAGGCTTCAAAATAAGTAGGATAGCTTTCAGGTACCAGGAGAAAATATATATTCCAATATTTACCCATGAGCAAGAGAAATCGGTCATATTTCTTCAACCATCAGACAAAAAATGTAGAAATTTCTGCTTCTTACATCAACTGTTCCTTTATATCTACTTCACAGAAAAGGATTAAGAAAGAGCAAAGGTAAAGCAACAAACCTGATTCACAGCAAAATAAGTATCATTTACAAATATACTTTGCATTTAACTGAGAAAATGGGAAATGGAGAAGGCAATGTCAGATCACATTCTGAAAGACACGGGTGATGGGACATTGCAATGTGTTTCAATATAGACTCCAGGTACTTTGGTTTTGAAAATTGCAGAGCAATATGTGCAACTGAATTGGAAGGGTTTCATCTTCCCTGATGTATTTTCATTGAATCCCAGTCACAGGCATCAGACTTTAATATTCTAGCAGTCGATGGCTGTCACTTCTTTGCGAGTGTAGTTGGCAACCCCATTCACAGCGGAGGGAAAATATGTGGACAAAATCACAGGGAAGGTTGTGTATCAGAAACTGAATCATCAGGTCCTGGATCTCATGATCTTCCTGGATGATGCCAAATGGTAGATCAAAAGAAAAATCAGTAAATAAACAAACCAGAGAACAATACATCCAACTATTTATATTCTATTTAATTCTTGCTTTTCTTAATTATGAACTTTCTCATCAGTATTTCTGAATAATTGTAATTGTTTCCCCCTAAGCTATCAACAAGTAAACTTACAGATGGCACTAACCTCTCCAGCACCTTTTTCATTGCTCTGAACTTCTGGTGCCTCTGGAGAAGTCTGGCTTATGACTTTGTTTTGCGACTAATGAGTCTCCTCTCCTTTCTTCTTTGCAGTAAAAGTCATTTCTTCCCTCACCCCTTTATTCTTCCTCTGTGCTATGGTGTGTTAATTTTGAATAGTAGTTACCATATCCTGTGATTCCTATTCCTTAGCCTAGCATGATCATTATTTGTTAAATCCAGATAATTCTTTAAAGATATCAGGATCACCTGGGGAGAAACACCTTCACATGCACCTCGCACCTTGCCTGTGCCTGCCACTGATTCCCCACCAAGTCCTAATGCTGAAAATGTGGGAGCATTATTTACTCAATTCAATATTTAAAACCAAGTGCATCTTCTGCCCGGAGAAGGCGATGGCATCTCACTTCAGTACTCTTGCCTGGAAAATTCCATGGATGGAGGAGTCTGGTGGGCTGCAGTCCATGGGGTCTCCAAGAGTTGGACACAACTGAGCGACTTCACTTTCACTTTTCACTTACATGCATTGGAGAAGAAAATGGCAACCACCTCCAGCATTCTTGCCTGGAGAAGCCCAGGGATAGGGGAGCCTGGTGGGCTGCTGTCTTTGGGGTCGCACAGAGTCAGACATGACTGAAGCAACTTAGCAGCAGTAGCAGCATCTTCTGCCTTGCTTGAAACTCCGGAGGATATGAAACAGTTAAGGAAATAGAATTTGTCTTTTGAGAAGATACAATCACATACATAAAGGATAAAACACACACTTACATGTGGGTTGAACTGCAATATGACAAAGATACGAAGAGTAAAGCTAGTTTCTGGTGATCAAATTTAAATTCAGTTCAGTCGCTCAATCATGCCCAACTCTTTGCGACCCAATGAATAGCAGCACGCCAGGCCTCCCTGTTCATCACCAACTCCTGGAGTTCGCTCAGACTGACGTCCATCTAGCCAGTGATGCCATCCAGCCATCTCATCCTTTGTCGCCCTCTTCTCCTCCTGCCCCCAATCCCTCCCAGCATCAGAGTCTTTTCTGATGAGTCAACTCTTCGCATGAGGTGGTCAAAGTACTGGAGCTTCAGCTTTAGCATCATTCCTTCCAAAGGAATCCCAGGGCTGATCTCCTTCAGAATGGACTGGTTGGATCTCCTTGCAGTCCAAGGGACTCTCAAGAGTCTTTTCCAACAAGAAAGTTAAAGACTATCAGTTCGACTGGCAGGAGAGGTTTAATATTTAGCTGAGACAGGAATAATTTAAAGATGAGTTAAATTGGAGGTTGACATTGTTTAAAACCTCTTATACAATTAACGTCTCTGAGGCTTCAACAAGCTGAAGTCAAATCACTTTTTTGGTCCTTTGTAATTTTTTTGAACTTAGAATAATTTTCATTTGCTCTCTCACTTTTATTTTCATGAGTAGCATTCATCTTTTTTATTCCAATATATTACTAAAATTGTTTAATTACTTTGCAACTATTATTCTGATAAAAATATAAAAGTTACTCTAAAAATTTTATTTATTTTTTAATTATTTTTTTAATTTTATATTTACTTTATTCTACTTTACAGTACTGTATTGATTTTGCCATACATCGACATGAATCCGCCACAGGTGTACATGAGCTCCCAATCCTGAATCCCCCTCCCACCTCCCACCCACATCGTCTCTCTGGATCATCCCTGTGCACCAGCCCCAAACATCCTGCATCCTGCATTGAACATAGACAGGTGCCTCATTTCTTACATGATAGTATACATGCTTCAATGCCATTCTCCCAAATCTTCCCACCCTCTCTCTCTCCCTCAGAGGTCAAAAGTCTGTTCTGTACATCTGTGTCTCTTTTGTTGTCTCACATACAGGGTCATCATTACTATCTTTCTAAATTCCATATATATGTGTCAATATACTATATTGGTGTTTTTCTTTCTGCCTTACTTCACTCTGTATAATCGGCTCCAGTTTCATCCATCTCAAATGCATTTCAAACACAAAGGGTTAGTAAAAACAAAGTGCTATATCATTTTATAAACCCAAAGTTTCAAAAACAAAAAATTACTATATTTTCAATGCTTTACAATATGGCAACCTCTTTCACTGCTTCTCAACACTACAGAGGAGAAATGTGAATCCATGGGATCAGTGAGTGGAGGTCAGCTATCTCTAGATATAAAGGCAGTGTTATGTGGGGGAGAGGGGGAATCTGGATGAAAATAGCAGCATTTCAATCCTCATGTCAGGAAAATCACTTAAAACCTCACAGTATTCAATAAAATTTAGCTTCCATTTTTCAATTCATTCAAACAAGTCTCATCCATGGACATATTTTCCCAACTGGGTAACAAAGGTGTGCAAAATTAAAGCAAGTGTTATGTACATTTATTCATAATAACCAATTCATCTCTGATGATGGAGTCAATTAACAAAAGTAGATCCTGCTATCATTTTCTTTCTGTACAAATCAACTAGCCCTACTTCACCTCAAATGACATCATAAGTTAGTTGCACCTTGGTTTCTTTTGGGAAATGCTGAATTCATAGGTCTGAAGTCTCTTGAACTTTCTTCATTCATAGAACAAATTACATTATAAAACCAGACCCTTTTCAGTTTCTGCCAGGATGGTGGTGGCCAGAAACCAAAAAAGAAAGTCAAATTTTCATCCTCTATGTTCCCCGCAGGCTGTGGGGGTCTAAGGGCCTATTAGTGACTCCATCACTTCCATCCATCATTCTCTACACACTATGGTGTGCACACCAGCCAAGAGAACTTTAAAATAAGAAATAAAACTCAATGAACTCACATTCAATTAATATTAGCCATATTATTAATCCTTGCTTGTGCAGGGCTTATCAGGAGATAATTGACCTTGTCAGTGTTTCAAGCCTGCTGCATTGCTGTAGGACCTCTTATTCCTCTCATACTTAATTAGAATGCAATAAAACCAAAAGGTTTTCTTTTTCCTGCTTAACCATAAAGCGTCCATTTTTCTCCTCCTTTCTCCTATCCAAGAATGGGAAAGAGAAAATGTGGATATCATAGGTATATAATCTTCTCAATTAATAAAGTGAAAGAACCGTCATTGCTCCCCAGGGCTTGACAAATGCACCTGTTGGCAGAGCCAGACGACTGATGTTCCTTACGTGCCCAGACACTTCCTTCTTTTTTCGGTGTTCAAAGAAAATGTGATTTTAATTGGACTGTGAAAGAGACACAGGTGGAAAGGAGGGGGGATTTGTCAATTTACTTTCATGTAAAAGGTGATGTTTTCTGACACTGATCAACTAGGTATCAGACTCGGTATCATTTCTCTTTCTCAAATTTTCTAGAAGTCAGTGGTCCTTTATTCTTCCTGGGTTCAGGTTCCTCTTTGCTTTTGCTGCTATTTTACATTTAACATGCAAGCCTTGAATTTCTACTTTTTAAATATCCTCATTCAAGAATTTGTTATGTGGTCATCTATTCATGGAGTAAATGAATATTGTGTTTCAAGGCCAGGGATTAGCGAAAGTGATCCCTAAGGACATTTTCAAATGAAGAAGACTGTGATTAATTTTGAGGATGACAAAAGTAAATCTTTTGGAGTAGATGAGCAATAACTCTCCTTGTTGAAAATAAGGATCACGAAGATCAAAAAAAAAAACAAGTCTTCAGACAGTAGCCTAGCAATCTGGAGATGCTTCTGGTGCCTGCTCCTGTAACTAGCTTTGAGTAAGTCTTTGACGCACTTCAACTTGAAAAACTTTCACTCTGAGAGACATGCCATCTTCAGTGATAAACTGGCACACACTCATGGCATTGAAATATATAAGCAAAACTTTATCTGATAATGTGTGCACATGCTCTTTATGGGGTATGATTTCAGCAACAGAAAACAGCCTACTTAAGTTTTGTTTGATCAGGTATTTTATTTTTCAATTCCCTGGTCAGACAGAGGCTTTCAGTAAAACCAAATAATAAGTATCAGGGGAAGTCAGAATCATCTTAATTCTTCAACATGTACATATCTCATATTTACTATCTACAGCTACATAATTGAAAGCTCACTGAAAAGGCATAATCCACTTCTGTGCATTAAATGAAACCAAAGACAGATTATCAAATAATAATAATCTTTATTAAAAGTCTTTTATTTTGTGTCTAATACACTTAGGAATTTCTTTGTTGTTACGATTGATGTCTAAGTAAAGTATGCCATTTTACACAATAGGTAATATCCCCTTTGTGACCAATCCCATGACTTTTTTTTTTTTTTTNAATAATAATCTTTATTAAAAGTCTTTTATTTTGTGTCTAATACACTTAGGAATTTCTTTGTTGTTACGATTGATGTCTAAGTAAAGTATGCCATTTTACACAATAGGTAATATCCCCTTTGTGACCAATCCCATGACTTTTTTTTTTTTTTTTTAAGAAGGTCTGGTCATTTGTGATTGTTTTAGAATTAAATAAGCTTAAATCGATGTCTTGGATCACAAAGCATGATGAAAAGTGGAATAGGAAAAACACTTCATCTGTCACTATTGAGAGTCAGAAAGTAATCATGTCAGTGTCAGGGGCTGGGAAAATGAATTAATTTAGCACAGTTCTCTGATAAATATAAGGGGAACTTGTAACCTTTAGGCTGAATGTTCACAAATCAGCCTGTTCCACCCAGCCAGCCTGGCCAGAACTGTGGATTTGAATGG
Source organism: Neotragus pygmaeus (assembly GCA_006410875.1). Taxonomy (NCBI): domain Eukaryota; kingdom Metazoa; phylum Chordata; class Mammalia; order Artiodactyla; family Bovidae; genus Neotragus; species Neotragus pygmaeus. The sequence continues at coordinate 364,920 of SJYV01055799.1, forward strand.
CATTTTTACAAACTGATGAGGTAAACTCTCATTGTGATGTATGTTTTCTGGGCAATAAATACTCTTTTGTTCAGTCAAAAATATTTATTGAATGTTCTCTAAATTCCAGATACCTTTTCAATTATAGGGTTACATTATGAATAAAATAAAACTCAGCCCTCCTGAAACTTAAATTGTAGTGAAGAGAGAAATAAAATAACAGAAGAGACAAGTAATGACCTATCAAGTCCTTTGGCCATTCTTTCTACCTACTGTTACTTCCTGGAAGTGGACCAGGACCTTGCTCATAAGAGCCTTAACTTTCTAACATCTCTTCTTGGTGAGAGAGGTAAAACAAACAAACAAACAAATGAACCTATAATTCAGAAGATTCATAAAGAGGTTATATAGAGAAAAAATGGATAAGTACCTCCAAGATATAAAATAAGATATTCAAATATCTGAATACACTAGTAAGGTAATAACAACAGTAAGAAAGAGGAAAGAAAGAACACTAAGATCAGGTTGGTTGGGACAGATGCTTTGAGATAGATATGAGTTGCAATGGAACAAGGCCATACTGAACCTGCTTGTATAACATAAGCAAGTCCATGACATCTTCAATTTTTTTTTTCAAATCCTGTTATTATGATAGCGCAGATACAATTCAGAAATAATTGAGTCAGCAAAATTTTTCTACTTCTCTTAGTACTATTAAGCAGCTTTAATTCTGAGAATTGCAAACAGATACTATGATATACCCACATGGTTGCACACTTGAAATTGATTCGGCTCCACAGGTTGTTCTGAAAGGTTTACCATGCTGAATGCTATGGCCTTCCTAGATTTACTCGCAACTTGCTTTCCCTATCAGCAACTCATAAAGACCTACTGTATCAGTGTAATTTAGTTCAGTTACTTTTCCCCCTTCGTCATTTTTATTGATTACTGTGACTTAAACTTTACTAAACAATATGTTACATGCTATTAAACACAGAATCAGATGAGCGTGGGTTTAACAGTAGTATACATGATTTCATGAATAGAGTCTGAGGCTGTGAATAACTTGCTGCCATTGACATGCTCTCAAGAAATCTGTATGATCATCCTAAATGTGTATGATCATTCCAAAGATTTACCCAAGTGATTACAGTGAGAATGTCACAGATTCCTAGGGAATCCAAGGAAAGTTAGTATTAGATCTTCATTGTTTCTCTCAGATGATCAGATGTGGAAAAGAGAGAAGAAGAAAATTGTTCATGGAACTTGATACATGTTGTTAAATACATTTTGTTTCAAAAGACTTTTTCTAGTCATAAAAATGATGTTTGTGGTCAAAATTTGGAAAATATAAATCATGCATAACTATGTTAACAAAAAACCCTAATACTTTCATTAATTAACTTTACAAATATAAACATATATACACATGACTTGTTTAGTTATTAAGTTGTGTCTGACTTTTTGTGACCCCATGAACTGTAGTCCCCCAGGCCCATCTTTCTGTGGAATTTGCCAGTTAAGAATACCAGAATGAGCTGCCACTTACTTCTCCAAGGGATCTTTCTGACCCAGGATCAAACCCATGTCTCCTGCATTGGCAGGTGCATTCTTCAACATTGAACACTAGGGAAGCCCATACACATGAGTACATAAGTCAAGACCAGACCATCCTATAATCATAATTTTCTCTCAATTTTTTTGCCTACTATTATATTGTGAGATTTTTGAATATCATTGATCACTTTGAAAATACAATATTAAGAAGAGCATGACCTTGTATCAAAATGTAAATAATCTATCCCTTTCTATTAGATATTGACGCTGTTTCAAAATTTTGTGCTAGTATATATAAATCTCAGAAAGGCATTCTCATCTATCATAACTTGTCTTTTATTTTCTTTATATTATCTTGGATAGAGTTCCTAAAAATGAAATAATACAATGGTATGCTTCTGCTAAAAGGCAATCTATGTTTCAACCCTCCAGTGAGATATTGCATCATTTTTGTATAAATTTTCTTACCATTAATTCTGAAGTTATTTTGAGAATTGATTAAAAAAATTAAAGTTTTAAGCATGAAAATGTTATAGGAAGCAAAGTTGGTATGAATTGGTAATGTGACATGACAATAAAGTACGTGTTTTTATTATTTAGAAAATGAAACAGGTGTGTCTTTCCATCATTATGTCTGGAAAGTCAGGCTAAAGTACTAGAGTCTTCATTTTTAATTATCCTTTCATCTTTGAAAAGACTTCCCTCATAGCTCAGATGGTAAAGCATCTGCCTGCAATGCAGGCTCAGTTCAGTCATGGCCAGCTCTTTGTGACCCTATGCACACCAGGGTTCCCTGTCCATCACCAACTCCTAGAGCTTACTCAAATTTATGTCCATTGAGTCAGTGATGCCATCCAACCATCTCGTCCTCTGCCTGCCCCTTCTCCTCCCACCTTCAATCTTTCCCAGCATCAGGGTCTTTTCTGGTAAGTCAGTTCATCAGGTAGCCAAAGCAGGATTGGGAAGATTCTCTGGAGAAAGAAATCACAACCCACTCCAGTATTTTTGCCTGGAGAAATCCATGGACAGAGGAGCTATGGCTAACGCCCAAGGGATAGCGAAGAGTCAGATATGACTATGTGATCAACACTAACACCTAACATCTTTAGAAATAGTCTCTTTAGATGACTGCAATTTATTCTCTTCCCTGGGCTTTTAAAGCAGTCTGAAAAGGCCCTTCCATAAAAAGTGCTTAGAAGAGTCTCTGATGTTATATTACATAGCCAGCTGTTGTTAATATTGATGTTGACCTCCCTCACACCAACCAATGTTCTATTTAACATTTTACTTGTTGTTCATTCCCTAAGTCATGTCCAATTCTTTGCAACCCTATGAACTTTAGCACATCAGGCTTCCCTGTCCTTCACTATGTTCCAGAGTTTGCTCAAACTCATGTCCATCCAGTCAGTGATGCCATCCAACCATCTCATTCTTTGTCACCCCCTTCTCCTCACTCTGTCTTTCCCAACATCAGGGTCTTTCCCAAAGAGTCAGCTCTTCGCATCAGGTGGCCAAAGTATTGGAGCTTCAGCTTAAACCCTTCTAATGAATATTCAGAGTTGATTTCCTTTAGAATTGAATGGTTCAATCTCCTTGCTGTGCAAGAGACCCTTGAAAGCCTTCTCTAGGACCACAGTTCGAAAGTCTCAATTCTTCTGTTCAGTCTTCTTTATGGCCCAACTCTCATATCCATAGATGACTCCTGGAAAAACCATAGCTTTGACTATATGGACCTTTGTTGGCAAAGTGATGTCTTTGCTTTTTAATGCACTGTCTATATTGTCATGGCTTTTCTTCTAAAGAACAAGTGTCTTTTCATTTCATGGCTACAATCACCATGCACAGTGATTTTCGTGCTCAAGCAAATGAAATATGACACTGTTTTCACTTTTTTTTTTACCATCTATTTGCCATGTAGTGATGTAACCAGATGCCATGCTCTTTGTTTTTTGAATGTTGACTTTCAAGCCAGTTTTTTCACTCTCCTCTTTCACTTTCATGAAGAGGCTCCTTAGTTCTTCTTTGCTTTCTGCCATTAAAGGGGTATCATCTGCGTATCTGATTTTGTTGATATTACTTCAGGCAATCTTGATTCCAGCTTGTGAGTCATCCAGCCCAGCATTCTGTATAATGTACTCTGCATATAAGTTAAATAAACAAGGTGGCAATATACAGCCTTGACATATTTCTTTCTCAATTTTAAACCAACCCGTTGTTCCNCTTCAGGCAATCTTGATTCCAGCTTGTGAGTCATCCAGCCCAGCATTCTGTATAATGTACTCTGCATATAAGTTAAATAAACAAGGTGGCAATATACAGCCTTGACATATTTCTTTCTCAATTTTAAACCAACCCGTTGTTCCATGTCCAATTATAACTTTTCTTTCTTGCCTTGCATACAGATTTCTCAGCAGGCAGGTAAGTGATCTGGGATTCCCATCTCTTTAAGAATATTCCACAGTTAGAGACATGTGTACCCCAATGATCATCTCAGCACTGTTTACAATAGCTAGGAAATGGAAGCAACCTAGATTTTCATTGGCAGATGAATGGATACAAAAGCTGTGGTACATATACTCAATAGAATATTACTCAGCTCTTAAAAAGAACACATTTGAATCAGTTCTAATAAGGTGGATGAAACTGGAGCTTATTATACAGAGTGAATGACTCAGGAAAAAAAATACCAATACAGTATATTAGCATTTATATATGGAATTTAGAAAGACAGTCATGACAACCCTATATACAAGACAGCAAAAGAGACAAAGATATAAAGAACGGACTTTTGGATTCTGCAGGAGAAGGTGACTGTGGAATGATTTCAGAAAATAGCATTGAAACATGTCTATTACCATATGTGAAATAGATCATCAGTCCAAATATGATGCTTAAAACTGGGCACTCAAAGCCAGTGCACTGGAACAACCCAGAGGGATGGGATGGCGAGGGGAGTGAGAGAGGGGCTCACGATGGGGGCACATGTACACTCATGGCTGATTCATGTCAATATATGGCAAAACCCACCAAAATATTGTAAAGTAATTAGCCTCCAATTAAAATAAATAAATTAATTAAATAAAATAATATTCCACAGTTTGTTGTGATCCACAGAGTCAAAGGCTTTTGCTTAATCAATGAAGCAGATATTTTTGGAATTCCCTTGCTTTTTCTATGATCCTGAGGATGTTGACAATTTGATCTCTGACTCCTCTGCCTTTTCTAAATCCAATTTCTACATCTGGCAATTCTCAATTCACATACTGCTAAAGTCTAGCTTGAAGGATTTTGAGGATAATTTTGTTAGAAAATGCAATGAGTGCAATTGTACGGTAATTTGTACATTCTTTGGCATTGCCTTTATTTGGGACTGAAATGAAAACTGATCTTTTCCAGTCCTGTGGCCACTGATGTGTTTTCCAAATTTGCTGGCATATTGAGTGTAGCACTTTAACATCATCATCTTTCAGCATTTGAAGTAGCTCAGGTGGAATTCCATCACTGTTCTCAAGGGAAGTATGTGGGAGAGACAAGAGTGACATGTTCAGAAACAACTTTCATGGCAAACAGCTGTCCTTCCTCTATGCTTTTTCACATTTCACTATCATCGATTTTCAGAGGGTCTCATTCTGTGTATTGGTTATTGCATCACCATTATCATCATCATCACTCTTATGATTCTTTTTCATATGGTTTACTTTATTTTCTCAGTATCTCTCAAAAATGCATGTTCCCCAAATTGTGGTCACATTGCTTGATGAAGCTTAGGTATTCTATATGTCATAGAACATCATGAATTCTGTCTCATATCATTCTTCCAAAGTAAATCTAAATTATTAGAACACAAATCCGCATGAGTCATGTAAATATTGACTCTCTCTACCCCTCAGTACACATATACATTTCAAGTTAAGTCACTGGCTCAGCATATACAGTTACCCAGTATCAAATCTGAGAAAGATCTGAAAGTCTTAATGCTCCCAGAATATCATGTGCCTTCCTAGAACCCCTCCTCTGTGCTGCCTTATCTGAATCTTCCTCCCAGCGATGGTTCAGCCTTTCACTGATCTTTAATCTCATAAATGTTCTTGCCCTGGTCCTATCTCCCATTGTCTTATGGTCATTCTTTCAATCAGAATTAAACTGATTAATTAATCAGTAAATGGTATTAATGTCTAATAACATATTTGCTTTTTATAAGAGATATTAATATGTTAATTAACATAGATATCTAATGATAGGCATTCTGTAATTTTGGAATACCAGCAGAATGAATTCAAATAGAGAATCATCTGACTGCTCTCAAATTATGACCCTACCTGACTAAGCATGTGTTACAGAGTTGTAGGAAAAAAAAAAAAAAAAAGTGCCAGAATCTCTTAGAGATTTCTGACTGTATGTAATACTTGCTTAATAAGGGAGACCTTTTTATTTGGTGTACCTTTCAGGCCACGAGTACATACTAGTTAATGAAGTATGGCCTTTTCACCGTCTCAAAATACAAAGATTAAGATATTTGGAAATCAAGTTTGAAAAAACTGCTAATTTGTGATTCATATTCCTGCAGCCTTGTTGTGAGGCAGTCTGAGTTCTTAGAGCATTTTTTCTTATTAAAAATTACCTGTGGCCAATTCATGTTGATGTATCAAGAAAATCATCATAATATTGTAAAGTAATTATCCTCCAACTAAAATAAATAAATTCATTTTTTAAAAGGAAAAAACAAAACAAAACATTACACCCATGCCTGATTCATGTCAAAGTATGGCAAAAACCACTACAAAATTGTAAGGTAATTAGCTTCCAATTAAAGTAAATAAATTAAAATAATAACAATAAAAGGAAAAAAGTCCTAAGGACTTTAAGAATGCTTGGAGGAAAAAATTGGGGGGAAATATGAATCAATTTTTTGAAGTTCAGTAAAATAATACTTTATTCTTTCACTTACCTTTAACTAGGACTGAGATACAAGTGTTCTTGAATACACACAGTGGTTCACAACCTTGAAAAACACAAATTACATTTCATTGTATTGAAATGAAATGGAATTGTCTGGATTCTCTTCATATTCCTTCAGTTTTATTTAGCTTGTTCCATCTTAAGATAAAAATATAATACGATGGCAATTATCTACTGAATAGTGAATGGTAGATAACCAGATAGAGAAAATGGTAACAATGCAGGTAACAGATCCATATAGTGTGTAATTTCAAACTGAACATGGAAATTGTACTGCTGTGCTTTCAGAATGCATGTCCTCAGGAGCTATACAACTGTAAGTAAAAGCAAATTGGAGTGATTTAATCATTTAAAGTTTATTTTCACATAATTATTTTCTTTATGACATATAGACAGCTAAAAGATATATCAAAGCTCACCGTGGAGCCATCTCTGAGCAAAGCAACTCATGTTGATCCCCAACCTCTTTGACATTCTGGAGGATTTCATGCTTGCATCACTAAGAGAAATGAGTTATGACATAGTTTCTGTACTTTCACAGGACCTAGAACAGTTCTGGAAATAGTCACTCTTCTTCACTTACATCTAAATCCCCTGACACAAATACTTCTTCTTGGGGTTATCAAAAGCTCAAGGAGATTGGGTCACTAAGAAGTTAATGTTTTGACCAAAAATAAATTGAGTGTATATCAGAAACAGAGCTGATTAATCAGTTCATATATCTGATTTCTCTTTGTTTGTTTTCTCATCTCATGTTAATTCCTTTTGTCCAAGCATTCAAGTACTTCAGGGCTTCTCTCATAGCTCAGTGGGTAAAGAATCTGTCTGCAATGCAGGAGACCCCAGTTTGATTCTTCTGTTGGGAAGATCCACTGGAGAAGGGATAGGCTACCCACTCCAGTATTCTTTGGCTTTCCTTGTGGCTCAGATGGTAAAGAATCTTCCTGCAATGTGGGATACTTGGATTTGATCCCTGGGTTTGGAAGGCCCCCTGGAGAAAGGAAAGACTGCCCACTCCAGTATTCTGGCCAAAGAATTCTATGGACTGCATTGTCCATGAAATGAAGTGGGCTCAGTCATGTCCGACTCTTTGCGACCCGTGGACTGTAGCCCACCAAGCTCCTCCGTCCATGGGATTCTCCAGGCAAGAATACTGGAGTTGGTTGCTATTTCCTTCTCCAGGGGATTTTCCCGACCCAGGGATCGAACCCAGGTCTCCGACATTGCAGGCAGACGCTTTAACCTCTGCACCACCAGGGAAGCCATGGGGTCACAAAAAGTTGAACACAACTGAGCAACTTTCACTTTCAAATGCTTCAGTGTTTTTTCTCTCAAAAAATAAGAAAAATTGTCTTAAACAAGGTGAATTGGGGAAGCATATACTTCCCTAGTGGCTTAGACAGTAAAGAATCTGCCAGCAATGCTGGAAACCTGGGTTAGATCTCTAGTTTGAAAGTTCCCCCTGGAGGATTGAGAGTATCCCCTGAAGGAGGGCGTTGCAACCCACTCCAGTATTCTTGCCTAAGGAATCCCTGTGGACAGAGGAGCCTGGCCAGGCTACAGTCCAAGGGGTCTCAAAGAGTCGGACACTACTGAGCAACTAAGCACACAGCATACATAGTCCAAGTAATGAGAAATATAGGATCCCTAGAACAGGTGATAGAGTGATGCATAATAAGTTTCACTCTCAAATAATGAAATGACAGCCTCACGCAAGTCATGACGATATAGACCTTCTACTTTTTATTATTTGTAATTTGGAAATATCCTATTATTATGATTTTGTTAACAGAGAAGAGCCATATACCATTAGGAAATCCATTAGTAATCATTCATTCATCATATCGTGTTGAAACAGAATAAAACTTTTTGGGTAATGGGGCTTTACTGGTGGCTCAGATGGTAAAGAATCTACCTGCAATGCAGGAGACCCAGGTTCAATCCTTGGGTTGGGAAGATCCCCTGGAGAAGGGAATGGCAACTCACTCTAGAATTCTTGCCTGAAGAATCCCATGAACAGAGGATCCTGGTGAGCTACAGTCCATGGGGCCGCAAACAGTCAGACACAACTGAAATACCAAGTTTCACTATCTATGAGTAAAGGGAAAACTACTTTTGGAAAAAATCAAATTGAACAAAAAAGCCTTAGTTAAGGAGACAAAACAAACTTAGAGAGAACAGAGAATCTGTAGGTTATCCACTTTGATAATATCATTGTTGAATATTTTGTCTGGTGTACCGCAAGTATTAAATAATTCTTATTCAATAAGTAAATGAATTATTGCATAAAGCATGAAATATTAGATGTCTAGGAACTGTTGCACTCAACAAGGAAAAGACGGTATTGAAGAAGAAATGGAATAAATTTTAGTAGTTTCATAATTTTATCTGCAGCAAGAATTTATTTCAAATAATGCTTAAATGCAGGAATTCTTGTATATCTGCAAACTTAATTTATTCAGGTTTACATTTTGTTCCATTACTAAGAGTTAATAAAAAGTAACTTTATCTGGAGTTTCTAATATCATTTTTTATATATAGAATATTTCAAAATGCATGTCTTTGTATTGTTATGCTAAATAGGCAATTGCATATTTTGTTTTCAAACAGCCATGGCCAGTTCATTGTATTCCAGAATACCCAGCATACAAAAAGAAACCATTTGGCTGTAACAGCATAAATATGTAGTATAAAAAAATTTGCTGGAGAATATGTAATTTTTTTTTAATAATGGAATTTTAAGTATGTAACTCAAATTGAAACTTTCCTGTGTTCTTTCCCTTTGATGTGTAAATGTATTTAATGCAATAGAAATCAATATGTGTGTTTCCTTTGTTCCTTTTAAATCAAGCCTAGTTATGATTACAGGACGGATGCTGATGCCCCTGGGTGTATGAGCTTGTCCTCCTCTGTAGAGTAATTGTGAAGTGCAGAACTGCAGGACATAGCACTCAAAGCAACCCTGGCCAACAGGGGCATCCTTTTTCATGGAGATCCTCCCTGCCAAATGTATTAGAAATGACGCTACCTGAAGAAACATTTCAGTCTGTGGTCTTTGCACTTTTTAAAATATTTGAAATGTTATAATATTATTATAATTACTAGGGAAATTGAGTTCTCTATTTCACTAGGTAAAGTCAATATGTCTTCTGGAATTAGTATATTTGGTTGATTTTACTGCAACTTCTCTTATTTGAACTTCTTTTCAACTTAATCCCCATACAACTTGGTTTAATCCAATAACTCTTAACCTGCCCTCACCCCCTTCAGGGCACCTGGCAATGTCTAGGGACATTTTTGGATGTTACGAGGTAGGGAAGCATGAAACTGGCATCTAGTGGGTAAAGCCCAGGAATGGTTAAATTCCTATATTGCATCATGTACAGGAGAGCATCTCCCCACCCCAACAAAGACTAATGCAACCCAAAATGTCAATAGTGCCATGGTTTAGAAGCACTAGGTTATCTTATTTGCCCGAATAAGCTAAGTTTTGGGAAGACTTTTTTTTCTTTTTTTTTTTTAAATCTCTGTTCTATGCTTCATTCATCTTCACGTTCAGTCATAAAGCAAATGTTATTTGAATAAGTCTCAGGAGCCAGGCACTAAACTAGGAGATAACTCATTTGATGTGTGTGTAAGAGAGAGAGAAGAGGAGGTAGGGTGGAATGACTGTTGACTTCATGGATCTTCTGGGCTAGTGTACTGACCACAATATATGTTAGCCTACCAGTTTACCATTCTAATACTTTATTCCAACCTTTCAAGTACTCACTGTTCTAGCCCATCTGTGTCTACTAACCTTACTATTCTTCCCTACTACTATACAAGCAGTGTTCCCATGGGACTTTGCATTGCCTGCCTGTCAGCTGCACCAATCCAAATCTTTCATATACAAAGCAGCCTTACCCTTTATTAATGTTTATTTTGAACAGTTATAGCATTTATGTTTTCCCATATGAGTTTCTTACTTTTCTGGTATTCTTTTATGTATGTAAATTTTATCTCACCAATTAGACTGTGGGCTTCCCAGGTAAAGAATCCACCTGCCAATGCAGGAGACACAGAGATGCAGGTTCAATCCTTGAGTTGAAAAGATCCCCTGGAGGAGGAAATGGTAAGCCACTCCAGTGTTCTTTCCTGGAAAATTCCATGGACAGAGGAGCATGGCAGGCTACAGTACGTGGGGCCACAAAGAGTTGAACACGTCTGAAGTGACTTAGTATCAATTAAATTGTAAGATTTTGCAAATGGTCACCATGATTAATGACTTTTTGTAACCCTTGGACTCTTGAGAGTCCTTTGGACAGCAAGGAGATCAAACCAGTCAGTCCTATAGGAAATAAGCCCTGAATATTTATTGGAAGGACTGAGGCTGAAGCTGAAGCTTCAATAGTTTGTCCACCTAATGTGAAGAACTGACTCACTGGAAAAGACCTTGATGCTGGGAAGTATTGAAGGCAGGAGGAGAAGGGGAGAGAGTGAAGTGGTTGGATGGTATCACTAACTCAGTGGACATGAATTTGGGCAAACTCCAAGAGATGGTGAAGGACAGGGAAGCCCAGAGTGCTTCAGTCCTCGGGGTTGCAAAGAGTTGGACAAAACTGAGTAACTGAACAAAAACAAACCTTTAGACTAGCTGGCATTTTGTTTGAATAAGTCCAAGGGTTTATTAACTTTATAAAAATAATTCAAAGTATATTTTATTGAGGAATTACCTAGTCCAAACTGTGCAGAAGCCTTATATACCCTGTTCTATTTAATAATTATGACAATATCGTGAGATATGACTCATGAATACCCCATTTAATGGACGGGGACATTGAAGCATGAAGATATATAATCTTCAATAATACTTTGATCATACAAGGATGTGAACTTAGTTCTGTCTAATCACAAAGCCAAGTTATAAATGTGTTACTTTTAATAGCAGCAACAGCAAAAGCAGCTATTATGATAGGTTGATAATCGCTTCCAAAGATACCAAAACATAATTTTTGCAACCTGTACATCTGAAAAAAAAAAAAAATCTTTGCATATGTTATTAAGCAAAAGGTCTTGAGATCAATAAATTGTACCCTAAATACAACCACAAGGGTCCTTATAAGAGAGAGGCACATAGAAGTTTGACACATAGACAGAAGGGGAGAGGCAATGGAACTACTGTTCCTAGTATCCAGGCACAAGCATGGAAAGCTAGGGACTGCCACAAGCTGGAAGAGGCAAAGAAAACGTTCTCTCTATTTGCAATTTTTTAAGGAATCTCCACACTGTTTTCCACAGTGGCTGTACTAGTTTACATTCCCACCAACAGTGTAAGAGGGTTCCCCTTTCTCCACACCCCCTCCAGCATTTATTGCTTGCAGACTTTTGGATCGCAGCCATTCTGACTGGTGTGAAATGGTACCTCATTGTGGTTTTGATTTGCATTTCTCTGATGATGAGTGATGTTGAGCATCTTTTCATGTGTTTGTTAGCCATCCGTATGTCTTCTTTGGAGAAATGTCTATTGAGTTCTTTGGCCCATTTTTTGATCGGGTCGTTTATTTTTCTGGAGTTGAGCTGTATAAGTTGCTTGTATATTTTTGAGATTAGTTGTTTGTCAGTTGCTTCATTTGCTATTGTTTTCTCCCATTCAGAAGGCTGTCTTTTCACCTTACTTATAGTTTCCTTTGTTGTGCAGAAGCTTTTAATTTTAATTAGATCCCATTTGTTTATTTTTGTTTTTATTTCCAGTATTCTGGGAGGTGGATCATAGAGGATCCTACTGTGATTTATGTCAGAGAGTGTTTTGCCTATGTTCTCCTCTAGGAGTTTTATAGTTTCTGGTCTTACATTTAGGTCTTTAATCCATTTTGAGTTTATTTTTGTGTGTGGTGTTAGAAAGTGATCTAGTTTCATTTTTTTACAAGTGGTTGACCAGTTTTCCCAGCACCACTTATTAAAGAGATTGTCTTTACTCCATTGTATAGTCTTGCCTCCTTTGTCGAAGATAAGGTGTCCATAGGTGTGTGGATTTATCTCTGGGCTTTCTATTTTGTTCCACTGATCTATATTTCTGTCTTTGTGCCAGTACCATACTGTCTTAATGACTGTGGCTTTGTAGTAGAGCCTGAAGTCAGGCAAGTTGATTCCTCCAGTTCCATTCTTCTTTCTCAAGGTTGCTTTGGCTATTCGAGGTTTTTTGTATTTCCATACAAATCTTGAAATTATTTGTTCTAGTTCTGTGAAAAATACCGTAGGTAGCTTGATAGGGATTGCATTGAATCTGTAGATTGCTTTGGGTAGTATACTCATTTTCACTATATTGAGTCTTCCAATCCATGAACAGGGTATATTTCTCCATCTATTAGTGTCCTCTTTGATTTCTTTTATCAGTGTTTTATAGTTTTCGATGTATAGGTCTTTAGTTTCTTTAGGTAGGTATATTCCTAAGTATTTTATTCTTTTTGTTGCGATGGTGAATGGAATTGTTTCCTTAATTTCTTTTTCTACTTTCTCATTAATAGTGTAAAGGAATGCAAGGGATTTCTGAGTGTTGATTTTATATCCTGCAACTTTACTATATTCATTGATTAGCTCTAGTAGTTTTCTGGTGGAGTCTTTAGGATTTTCTATGTAGAGGATCATGTCATCTGCAAACAGTGAGAGTTTTACTTCTTCTTTTCCAATTTGGATTCCTTTGATTTCTTTTTCTGCCCTGATTGCTGTGGCCAAAACTTCCAGAACTATATTGAATAGTAGCGGTGAGAGTGGGCACCCTTGTCTTGTTCCTGACTTTAGGGGAAATGCTTTCAACTTTTCACCATTGAGGATAATGTTTGCTGTGGGTTTCTCATATATAGCTTTTATTATGTTGAGATATGTTCCTTCTATTCCTGCTTTCTGGAGAGTTTTTATCATAAATGGATGTTGAATTTTGTCAAAGGCCTTCTCTGCATCGATTGAGATAATCATATGACTTTTATTTTTCAATTTGTTAATGTGGTGGATTACATTGATTGATTTGCGGATATTGAAGAATCCTTGCATCCCTGTGTGTACCTGTGGTGGATTCATGTCGATGTATGGCAAACCCAATAGAGTATTGTAAAGTTAAATTTAAAAATAAATAAATTAATTTAAAAAAAAAAAAAAGAAAACGTTCTCTCCTAGAAATGCCAGAGGAAGTGTGCTCGGCTAACACCTTAATGTTGTACCCGTAATACAGGCTTCTGGTCTCCACAGTAGTAAAAGGGGAAACATTTTATGCTGTTATAAGCCACCAAGTTTTTGGTTATTTGTTATAGCAGCCACAGGAAATATATATGTCATCTATTATGTGCCCTTTTTTCTTTTTCAATCGAACAGGATCATAGGAATATACCAAGTCTAAAATCCAAGATGGAAGTTCTCATAAGATCTAGGAAAGTTAATAAAATCCATGAATTTTTGATACTGTATTATTGCTCCATTCTTTTAACTTCAAATTTAGTAAAGCCTCCTAAATACATGGGTTTCCTTTTCATCCAGTAGTATTATTTTTCCCTATCTTTTGAACTAATTCAGTGTCCATAACATAGGATGTCTTATGCTGCTTCTATACTTGTTCCTTAAGCAAGACTTCTTTTTAATGTGCCCTAATTTTTTAAGATTTTATAATACCCCTTAATTATATCATACTTATTTCTCATACAAGCACTATTAATTCTAAGTTTCAGTAACTTATAAACAACATATTTACTGGCCACAAACCATAAGAAGGTAATGTTTAACCTCCTTTTTTAAGCCAAGCATATATGGGCTTTACCCCTGAGAATCTTATAATTTGCTTGGGGAAACACAAGATAAGTATACAAAAGAAATATTTTAGTTAAAAGTTAAGACCACTGTAGAACACACTTTGTGGTTAGTTAACAAACGATTCATACAGGCCAAAAATGGAGTCGCTTTCAGAGGAAGATCACTAATGCACACTGTAGCTCTTCAGAGCCTTTCCTCAAGTAGAATTCTAAATGATCTGTCTTCTAATGGCAACATCCTTAAATGCTGGATAATTATGATCTTCTGGCCACTTTAATACAGGCTTGTGTCCTTCAATTCTGAGAAGCACTTGGTTTCTATAAAGAATTTCACTCTGAAGTCTCATGTTACCTGGCACAAACCTAACCAGAGCTTAGCCCTTTAAATAATTGCCTCTTCAAGTCCAATTCAGGACCCTGGACGTATATCATTTCCCTGATACCCAGTATGTTTAGTCATGTACCTTAAAGAAGACTTTCAAAAAATGAGAATTTAATGTAATTAAATGATGACAACATATCTTGTCAGTAAGGGCACAGAACAATTTGGTGACCCATTTGTTTCCATATAGAATTAAAAGTAGCAAATCATCCTCACAAGAGCTGAGTCTTTGTGATAAAGGAGGATTGATTCATTAAAAATTATCTAACCATGCTCATAATGGAAGCCACGCAGTGGTACAACTTAAGAGGAAAAGGTTTTAACAGGCCAGCTAGCGTCTTAAGAAAAAAAAATCTCCTCTGGAGCAAAAAGAATGAAGAAGTAGCTACACTTCAGTGAAATCTTGAGGAAACCAGCTAGAATTTCAATAGCATTTTTCTGAATAGGAATCGGTGGTCTCTCACACTGGTGTTTACCCCATCGTTTAGACATGAAAGCTACCTTTCTGAGGTAGCCATGTGAAGGAGAAAGAGAGATAGCAGAAGCCAGGCAGAGCACAAAGGAGCAACAGGAAACCCTTTAACTACAGAATAAAACACTCAATTGACTGGCTAAAAGAAGGAGGAGTGTCAGGTGAGTAGAAAGGGCAAGGGGATACATGGCTATAGGATGAAATAATCAAATGATTTCCATCCACCTCAAATGTGCCTTGCTCCTTTATCTCTCTGGGGTTTTGTACCTGCCTTAATTGTAATCTATGCTGTTGTCACTCTTACTGCCTCAAATTATAGATCCAGGCAGTTCCTTGCCTATTTGGTCCTATGGTTGTGATAATGAGTTTCTACAGCTCTTATTAAACTTTATACAAATTTATGTATTGTCTTCAGTACCAAACTCCTATTTTTTTTAAAGATTAGGTGTCATTCAGTCATTTAAAATTGCATATCAAAAGGTTATCTTATAAAAATTGTACTAAAATTAACTTCTAAAATTAAAATTGTACTAAAATTAAGTTTGTAGAGCACTGAGAGATTTTACAGTCTCTTAGAGGAGACAGAAACAAAGATTGATGCTTTGAACATAATAGTCAGGTACAGTTGATAAATTTTTTGTGGTTTAATTATATGACTTTATGTATTAGTATTTAATTTAAATCTCTTAACTTACATCTTGCTATTTTATGAGATGCAAGTCTTTTTATATCAATAGAAGGGTTGAAATGTTGAAATATAAGATAGAGTAAACTTTGTGGTAAAAATGGAAATGAGTAAAAGAAGGAAGAATTATTTATTTGTGTATAAGTGGGATATAATCAATGCACCATGAGCTGTACATATTAAAAGAGCATAATTTATTTAGGTTTGAGATATGTACACAATAGTGAAACAATCATGATTAATATTGTGAACACACCCATAATCTCCCAAAGATTAACTTTCCCCCTTTGGTACTGCCTCCTAATTGTTTCTAGGAAATCATGGATCTGCTTTCTGTCATTTTACATTGGATTGAATTTACTACATCTTTATTTTTTAGTGGAATTATATAGCATATATTCAAATATATATTATCATATTTACCCACATGTTATGAATCAACAGTACCTGATATTTTACTGCTGAATACTTTACATTATATCTATATAATTTGTTTATCCATTTACTTATTTGGATCATTCCCAGATTTTGTCTATTATAAACAGAGCCACAATGAACATACCTATACAAGTCTTAATATAAATTATCCCAGCCTGGAGGTACAAATGTTTAGTAATGAGCAGAATATTTGTTAATATGGTAGGCATGTGTTTAGCTTTAAAAAAAATAAAAAAAGCCTGTTTCCAAAGCAGTCATTCCAATTCTTCTATATCATTACCAATATTTGGCATTATTGGTATTTTCAGTTTTTGAAATTTTAATAATGTGCAGTGATATCTGGTAGTAATTATAATTTAGATTTTCTTGGTGACTAACTATATTTAACATATTTTCACATACTTATTTGCCTTTTGAATATCTGTTCAAATACTTTGCGTGTTAAAAATTCTTTATGAGCTTTGAGTATTCTTTCTATACTTAGGACACAAATTTGTTATTAGATATTTGTTTTACAAATTTATTTTTCTCTAGTGATGGCTTTTCCTTTCATTCTGTCAGTGTATTTTGATGAAAATAATTTTTAATATTGATTAAATACAGTTTTTCATTTTTAATCAATCATGTTTTCAACTAGAACAATTTGCTCAAATCAAGATTACAAAGATTCCTCCTATTTTCTTCATCAAGTTTCTTGATGATAAATTTGTAATCCATTTTGAATTACTTTTAATGTATGGATCAAAATGTTTGTTTTGTTTTGTTTCTTTGCTTTCTTTTTGTGAGTGTGTATCTGTGTGTATGTATGAATATAAAGCTGTTCCAGTGTCATTTGCTAAAAAACAACCCTTCCTCCATTAAATTAACTCAGTAACTTCAGCAAAAATAAATTTAGAGTAAGGGAAAAGATCATTTAAACTTCAAAAAAAATGAGGCCACTTGTTTATGAATTCCTTGCATTCATAAAGATGAGAAGATACAAGATGAGAGTGATCTGGTGCAATTATTTTTTATGTCATGACCTATTGCTAACCGCACAAGATCTAAACTTCATCTCACAGGAATCTCATTTTATACCCTGATATTATATTGAAGAGTTAGAACATGGATAGTAAACTGCAGTGATACAGGTAAACTAATAGTATACATCTTCTATCAAGTTGGCCCACAAATCCAAACATTGTTGAATTGGCAATTAATATATAGTTAGTTTATACAGTACTTAGGGTTGTTTATCTTGGATTTGAAGTACTTTACTGGACATCCTCTATTTCCCCCCCCTGGACTTATTATCTGTTCTTCTCACTCTGCAGTGTTTAGGGAAGATAACCTTTACTGAATTGGTCAACTGCTCTCTATTATCCTCTAGTTTCTGGTTGTTTTGTACAATTGAAGGAATTAACAGAAGACTAGAATGATTGAGCAGAGAAGAGTAGGGGGATATATTTTCCAGCTTGATTTCTGAAGGACCACAGGCATATAGTAACTGCATTTCTTGTCCAAAAGTGACCAGTTCCTGTGTGATGTACCACTGCATCAGTATAGCTCTCTTAGGTCTCATAACTTCTTCCTTACTTACACCTTAAGCTTAGAATTATTAATGGCTACTCTTGCTACCTACAGGAAGCTGCCCTATCTCATGCCATTTTTCTCCTAATCCTTATCACACCTTTAAAAATTGTCTTTAAAAATCTTTTCAATAACCATTTTGTGTGTTGAAGGGACCCTAACTAAAGCAAGCAAACAAAGCTAGTTGAAATGACAGAGATTCAGCTGAGGTATTGAAAAAATCTTCAGATGATGCTAATAAGTGCTGCACTCAATATGTCAGCAAATTTGGAAAACTCAGCAGTGATCACAGAACTAGGAAAGATAAGTTTTCATTCCAACTTCAAACAAGGGCAATGTCCCAAAATATTCGAACTACCATACAACTGCACTCATTTCACATGCTAGTAGCACTTTCCAGGTGGGACTTCTGGTAAAGAACCCAGCTGCCAATGCAGGAGACATAGGTTCCGGCCCTGAGTCAGGAAGATCCCCTAGAGGAAGACATGGTAAAACACTCAAATATTCTTGCTTGAATAATCCCACGGACAGAGGAGCCTGGCTGGCTACAGTCTATAGCGTCACAAAGAGCCAAAATGACTGAAGGGACTTAGTACGCATGCACATACATGATACTAAGTTTATGCTCATAAACCTTAAAGCTAGGCTTTCAGCAGTATATGAACTGAGAACTTCCAGATGTACAAGCTGGGTTTAGAAAAAGCAGAGGAACAAGATATTAAATTGATAAGATTTTTGGATCAAAGCAAGGAGAAAGCAAGGGAGTTCCAGAATAAACCTCCACTTCTGCTTCACTGGCTAAGCAAAAGACTTTGACTTGTAGATCACAACAAATTGTGGAAAATTCTGAAAGAAATGGGAGTACCAGACCAGCTTACCTGTCTACTGAGAAACCTGTATTTGAGTCAAGAAGTAACAGAACCAGACATGGAACTACTGACTGGTTCCAAATAGAAAAAGGCGTATGACAAAGCTGTATATTGTCACCCTGCTTATTTAACTTATATACAGAGTACATTATGCAAAATGCTGGGCTGGAAGAATCGTAAGCTGGAATCAAGATTGCCTGGAGAAATATCAACAACATCCAATATGCAGATTATACCATTTTAGTGGCAGAAAGTGGAAAAAAAAAACACAAAAAAACAACTAAAAATCCTCTTGATGAAGGTGAAAGAGGAGAGTGAAAAAGTTGGTTTGAAATTCAACATTCAAAAAACTAATAGTTTCTGGTCTTACATTTAGATCTTTAATCCATTTTGAGTTTATTTTTGTGTGTGGTGTTAGAAAGTGATCTAGTTTCATTTTTTTACAAGTGGTTGACCAGTTTTCCCAGCACCACTTATTAAAGAGATTGTCTTTACTCCATTGTATATTCTTGCCTCCTTTGTCGAAGATAAGGTGTCCATAGGTGTGTGGATTTATCTCTGGGCTTTCTATTTTGTTCCACTGATCTATATTTCTGT
>SJYV01055799.1:390419-440848 GCA_006410875.1 Neotragus pygmaeus
CTGATTAACACTTCTTTCCCTCAATGTCTTTCTCATGCTGATTTTTGTGTCCCGTTGTCCTTTGGACTCAAAAAAGAAATCATTTTTTAATATCTCAATCAACCATACCCCTCTTATAATTCATCTCTGCTGTGAAGCCATTTCCCAGAGTTATAGTCAATCACTGCTTTGTGCAAGCCTCAGTATGTAATGTAACATGTTTTACAACATAATTTATCCTTTGGTTCATGTATGTATGTCTTCCAAAGAAAATATCAAACCCTTGAAGGCTGAGGCTATGCTTTTCACTTTTTTAATCATTCGCTGTCTAGCATGTCATTAGTACTTGGTAAAAAGTCCCAGTGTAGCTTTTAGGTATGAAATATTTAAATTATTTAATGCAAGTTGTAGATTTTATTTAGAATATATAATTCCGTTTATTTGTCCTTAGCTTATTCAACAAATATTTATTGAGCAACTGACACAATGTTTTTATGTAGTAAATCTTAAATACATATTTAGGCATAGAGTAATATCCCTAATATTAGTGACTTGTCTGCAAAGTGAATGGAGCCTTTGCAGAAGAAGAGAAAATAAATAACTGATTTTTATGAGAACTCTTAGTATTTATTCTTCCAACAACCTTCATATATAATAAGCTGTGTTCTTAATAGTACTAATCATGTTGTACATTATATTCCTAGTACTTATATATCTTACACCAAGAAGTGTGCCTTTTGACTACCTTTACTTAATTCCCTCTACTCTCCATCTCTGGTAAACAACAGGTCTGATCTCTTTTTCTATGAATTTGTTTGTTTGGGTTACTTTAAAAAAGTAAGGAAGTGTTAATTGCCCAGTCATGTCTGACTCTTTGCAACCCCATGGAGTAACACCAAGGAGCCTGCTAGACTCCTCCATCCATGGTATTTTCCAGAGAAGAATACTGGAGTGGGTTGCCATTTCCTTCTCCAGGGAATCTTCCTGGCCCAGGGATCAAATCTGGGTCTCCCACATTGCAAGAAGTCCCTTTATCACCTGAGATACCAGCGAAGCCCTATTTTAAGTAAAACTAGCCTAAAATTCTATTTTAGTCCCAGGTGCAGAACATAGTGATTCAATGTTTTGATAGATTGTAAAATGGTCACCTTGATTAGTCTAGTTACTATCCATCACCATGCAAAGATATCATAGTATAGTTTACTACATTTCACATGTTGTGCATTTTATCCACTTGACTCATTTATTGTCTACCCAGAAGTTTACTCCTCTTACTCTTCCTGACCTACTTCTCCACACCCCCTGCCACCCCCATTACTTTCTCCTCTGGTAATCACCTGCTATCTATATCTATGGTTCTGTTGTTTTGTTTATTTTCTTGATTTGTTTTATTGATTCCATTTATATGTGAAACTACAGGAAAATTGTCTATCTTTGTCTGACTTATTTTACTTAGCAAGATACTGTCCAATTCCATTGTGTATATATTTACCACACCTTCTTTCTCCATTCATCAATGATGTACACTTTGGCTGTTTCCATATCTTAATTTTTATGAAAAAGAAATGCTACAATGAACATAAACATTCATATATTTCTTGGATTTAGTTTTATTTTTCTCAGAAAGTGGAATTTCTGGATTATGGTAGTTCTCTTTTTAGTTTTTTGAGGAACCTCCATAGTTTTTTGTTTTTTTTTTCTTGTTTTTCCCCATAAAAATCACAGTCCTACTAGCAGTGTACTAGGGTCTGTTTTTTTTTTTTTTTTTTTCCCCCTCCTTTCCAAAGCTTTTTTTTTTTTGTTTTTTTTTTTTTTTTTTTTNAACCTCCATAGTTTTTTGTTTTTTTTTTCTTGTTTTTCCCCATAAAAATCACAGTCCTACTAGCAGTGTACTAGGGTCTGTTTTGTTTTTTTTTTTCCCACATCCTATCCAAAGCTTGTTATTTATTGATTGTCTTTTTTTTTCTTTTATAATAGCTATTCTTACAGGTTTGAGGTGATGTCTCATTGTCATTTTGATGTGCATTTCCATGATAATTAGCATTGTTGAGCATCTTTTCATTGCCTGCTGACCATCTGTATGTTTTTTTGAAAAAAAGAATGTCTATTCATGCTCTCTGGTCACTTTTCAGTTGGGTTGCTTTTGGTTTGTTTGTTTGTTATGTTGAGTTGTATAAGTTATTTATATATTTAGAATATTAATTATTTATTGGGTATGTCATCTCCAAATATCTTCACCCATTCAATAGGCAGTCTTTTCATTTGATTGATAGTTTCCTTGGCTTTGGAAAAGCTTTTTAATTTGATGGAGTACCATTGTTTATTTTTTGCTTTTGTTTCTCCTGCCTGAGAAGACATAGTGAAAAAATTGATTAGACTGATATTAAAAAGTGTACTGCTTTTGTTTTTTTTCTAAGAGTTTTAGGTTTTCAGGTTATATATTCAAGTATTTAACCCATTTTGACTTTATTTTCATATATGGTATGAGAAATTCATCTAGTTTGATTATTTTGCCAAATAGCTGTCCGTTTTTCCCAACGTTTATTGAAGAGACTGTTTTTACAATTTATATTTTTGCCTACTTTGTCATAGATTAGCTCACCATTTAAATGTGGTTACATTTCAGAGTTTTCTATTTCATTTCATTGAACAGTTTGCCTATTTTAGTGAATATACCATACCATTTGTTGACTGCAACTTTGAGGTATAGTTTGAAATCAGGGAGCCTGGTATCACCAGTTTTGTTCTTTCTCAAGAATAGTTTGGCTATTCAGGGTCCTTTGTGTGTTCATACAAATTTTAGAATTATTTGTTGTAGTATGAAAAATGCCATTCTTTTTTGACAGAAATTTAATTGATTCTGCAGATTGCTTTTACAGAATAGCATGATCATTTTAATAATATTAATCCTTCCAATTCATGAGTATGGTGTATCTTTCCTTTGTGTGTGTATGTGTGTCCTCTTTGATTTCCTTTATTAATGTCTTATAGTTTTATGAATACAAGTTTTTTATCTTTGGTTAGGTTTATTCCTAAGTATTTTATTATCTTTTTGTGATTGTAAATGAAATTTTTTTCTTAAAATGTTTCTGTTAGCTTATTGTTAGTATACAGAAATAAAAGAGATTTATGTATATAATTTTATATTCTGTAACTTTAATGAAGGGGAAGGCAATGGCGAACTTTAATGAATTCATTTATTAGTCCTAATTTCTTTTAGCATCTTTATGATTTTCTATATATAGTAGTATGTCATCTGTAAACAGTAAGAGTTTTATTGTTCATTTCCAACTTGGATTCCTTTTATTTCTTTTTCTTGGCTGATTGTTGTGGCTAGGATTCTTACTACTATGTTGAATAAACATGGTGAGAGTGAGTATCTTTGTTTAGTTCCTGATTTTAGAAGAAATTATTTCAGCTTCTTACCATTGAACATGATGTTAATTGTACATTTGTCATGATCTTTATTATGTTGAGGCATGTTGCTTCTATACTTACCTTGTTGAGTTTTTATAATAAATGAATGCTGAATTTTATCAAAAGATTTTTCTGAATCTATTGAAGATGATCATAAGATTTTTATTCTTTAACGTGGCAATGTTGTGTAGCATGTTACTAGATTTACAGTCTGCTGTTATTGATCAGTTGCTCAGTCATGTTTGACTTTTTGCATCCTCATGAATGGCAGCACACCAGACTCCTCTGTCCTTCACTATCTCCTGGAATTTGCTCAAACTCATGTCCATTGAGTTGGTGATGCCATTCAACCATCTTATCCTCTGTTGGTCCCTTCTCCTTCCTTCAACAGTGGTCTAGCATCAGGGTCTTTAACAGTGAGTCTGCTGTTGACATCATGTGGCCAAAGTATTGGAGTTTCAGCTTTAGCATCAGTCCTTACAATGAATATTCAGGACTGATTTCCTTCAAGATTGACTGGTTTGGTCTCCTTTCTGTCAAAGGGACTCTCAAGCATCTTTTAATTTCATGGCTGCAGTCACCATTCACAATGATTCTGGAGCCCAAGAAAATAAAGTCTGTCACTGTTTCCATTGTTTCTCCATCTATTTGCTATGAAGTTACAGGACCAGATGCTATGATCTTTGTTTTTGAATGTTGAGTTTTAAGCCAGCTTTTCACTCTCCTCTTTCATCTTCATCTAGAGGCTCTTAAGTTCTTCTTCATTTTCTGCCACTAGAGTGGCATCATCTGCTTATCTGAGGTTACTGACATTTCTCCCGGCAATCTTGATTCCAGCTTATGCTTCATTCATCCATTTTTGCATCCTTGAAACTAATCATATTTGATGAACATGTGTGATCCTTTTGGTATATTGTTTAGTTAGATTTGCTAAGGGTTTTTTTGTTTTTGTTTTTTTGTTAAGGATTTTTTGCTTTGTGAAGGATTATTATTTTGTTAAGGATATTTCATATAGTAACACATTCATCAAATATATCGGTCTATAATCTTGTTTTTTATTTTGGAAATGTCTTTATTTAATTTTTGTATCAAGATAATGTTGGTCTCTTAGAATGAATTCAGAAGCATTTTTTCCATTTTTTGAATAGCTTAAGAAAAATAGTAGTTAATTCTTCTTTAAATAGTTGATAGAATTATCTAGTGAAAACATCTGGCCTTGAACTTTTGTTTTTTTTTTTTCTTTGTTATTGCTTTTCTTTTTTGGCTTGTTTGTTTTATTTTTATTACTAATTTAATTTCATTACAGGTAATGAAATTTTTCTCATTTTGTATTTTGCCCTGATCATCCTTGGTACTCTAGGAGTTTATCCATTTCTTCTGTTATCCATTTTTCTGTCATGCAGTTGCTCATAGTAATCTCTTGTGATCCTTTGTATTTCTGTGCTGTCCATTGTAATTGTTCTTTATATATATATTCTTCATATATATATATATATGATTCTTTTGTCTTTTTTTTTTTTTTATGAGTCTGGTCCAAGGTTTATTTTTGTAATCTTTTCAAGAAATCAGCTCTTAGTTTCTTTGATCTTTTTTATTATATTTTTAATCTTTATTTTATTTATTCCTGTGCTCAACTTTACTACTTATTTCTTTCTACTACTACTTTCCTTCTACTAACATTGGTTTTGCTGTTGTTGTTGTTCTTCTTCTTCTTTTTTTAATTTTTATTTTATTTTATTTTACTTTACAATACTCTATTGGCTTTGCCATACATCGACATGAATCCACCACAGGTGTACACGAGCTCCCAATCCTGAATCCCCCTCCCACCTCCCACCCTACAACGTCTCTCTGGATCATCCCCGTGCACCAGCCCCAAGCATCCTGCAGCCTGCATCGAACATAGACCGGTGCCTCATTTCTTACATGATAGTATACATACTTCAATGCCATTCTCCCAAATCATCCCACCCTCTCCCTCTCCCTCAGAGGCCAAAAGTCCGTTCTACATGTTTGTGTCTCTTTTGTTGTCTCACATACAAGGTCATCATTACTATCTTTCTAAATTCCATATATATGTGTCAGTATACTGTATTGGTGTTTTTCTTTCTGGCTTACTTCACTCTGTATAATAGGCTCCAGTTTCATCTTCTTCTTTTATTTTTTCAAGGTGTAAGATTAGGTTGTTTACTTGAAAGTTGTTTTTTTCTTGTTTTTTGGTTAATTTGTATTACTAAAGAGCTCCTTCATGCTATTTGAATGCACATTTAGTAAATACTTTTATTACTATAATAAATAGCGTCCCACTGGTATTATCTTCATTATGTAGATTAAGAAGCTAGATCTCAAATGAATTTATTTATTCAAGGGGCTCAATTCTTAGATATCATAGACTTACAGAAAATGAAAAACATTTTAAAATGTTAAATAGCATTTTTATTTTAGACAATTTGACTCATAATTCATAAATCTGTTATACACAAGTATTGAACATAGTATCATTTTTTAATTTTTATTTATAACAACAGTGAAAGAAATGATAAATATAAATTACTGATAATCACAGCAATCTAGTTTTGGTATAATTTTCATTCTTCTTTGTACATCTTGACTCCTTGTTCTTATAATTAATACATTTAAATATTTTATAAAAATGTAAATATTCTTGGATATTTTGCTTTTGTTACTTACCAAAAAACAAGAGCCATTTGTGTTAAATGTGGAGTAATTCAGTTTTACTGATAGTCTGTAATATTCTAGGCTCTGGAATGCAGTGATAAAAGACACAGCTCTTATCCCCAAAGGGTTTATGTTTCTACTCAAGTCATTCTCATAATATAGTTGGAAGTGTACTATCATGGAATGATTCTCAGTTGTACTGCATAATTCAGAATAGTGCATAAGTAGTTAGATGATGTTTATATTTGGACTTTACCAGAGTAGCAGTTCAAAAGAAAGATTGAGGAGGTGTGGACACAGAGGTAGAAAATAATAAAGTGAGGCTAATGCCTTTTAATATTATCTATGATTTCATCAGTTTGAAGTAATATGACATGTTTCCCTGCTGTCACTTCAGTCATGTCCGACTCTGTGTGACCCCATAGACGGCAGCCCACCAAGCTCCCCCGTCCTTGGGATTGCCATTTCCTTCTCCAATGCATGAAAGTGAAAAGGGAAAGGGAAGTTGCTCAATTGTATCCGACTCTTCACAACCCCATGGACTTCAGCCTACCAGGCTCCTCTCTCCATGGGATTTGCCAGGCAAGAATACTGGAGTGGAGTGCATCACTTTCTCCATTAGCCTTTTTTATTGGATATTTACTTATAACCAATTTTAGCTTTATAAGTAATGTTTCAATGAATGCTTTGGTGCATACAGCTTTTATCTTGTTTTGAATTATCCTGTTAGATTGTATTTCCAGGCATAGAATTATTGGCAAATATATGGGTATATATACAGTGTGTGTACACATTCCACCCTCCTAGCTGTTGTTTTATAATCCTGAATTGCTTTTGAAAAGGCTTATACCAGTTTACAGTGTCAAAAGTAATATATGAATGTACCAATTTCTAGTTTTTTGGTAATCTTCTAGTTCCTTAAATTTTGCTAATTTTATAGCTACAGAGAAGTGGAAGTACTTCTGGAGGATGAAATATTTGACCAAAAACATGAATGAAGGAAGGAACACAACACATTTAGGGTATAGTGATGAGTAGGAATAATATAAGTTTCCAAATGAAACACATTAATTATAAAAGTCATAAAATTTTAGCATATTATTTTGTAATGTGAAGCAAGAAATAAAGCTACTGTTTGAAAAGTACAGTTTGAAAGCAAAGCAAGATCAATATTCTTCACAGGGGTTTCAGATTTATGCATTGGATTGTGACACAATCCAACCTTCAGGAAAAAAATCACCATTGGTGTATTTTATTTCCACAGATATTTATGAACATTATACAAAAACTTTCAGCTGACCCAAGTCCTTGATCTTATTTATTCATTTCTCAGTTGGTAACATGGACAGTGTTTTCAGATGAGTCATGGACGTAGATGTTTTTCTTACAGTGAGTCCCACCAAGTTCTTAGTCACTTAGAAGTGTCATGCAGAAGGAACTCTGACAGGCAGCTCTGTCAACCTGAACAGAGAGTTTTAGATCAAGCCCGGAAACATTACTGTCAAAAATTACAACTTCAGCGTTGACATAAATGTTGACAACACCATTTTCACTGATAGTGGTATCAGAGCATATTATGATTCACAAAGGACTGTCCAACTAGCAATGATTTAGATGAAATGCTCCCAAATAAGTAAAGGGAGAGGAAGGGAAGAAACAAAATATAGAGTGCAGGTTACAAAATTTTATCATTCTATGGCAGCAAATATCTCTCCTTTTTCAAATGAGAGCTTGTTGGCAAGTTCATGTAAAGAGAAACATGATAATGGAAATTCAAGCTCTCCTCTGAGTCTGGCTGACCTTCTGACTCAGCCCTGTGATATACACAGTTTTGAAATATTTTGAAATAATTATAATAGTGCATAGACCAGATGACCAATCTTTCCTAGATATAAGAAGAGTGTTTCAGAAATCAAGATTATGTAGGAAAGTAAATCTCCTTTTGTTAAAGAGAGGGATATGACAATAGAGACCGGATTCCTTTTTAACCTATATAGAAATAGAATTAATTTACCAAGACTCATCTCAACTTACCCCAGTAATTTTCCTTAAACTCAGTAATTAATCTTTCTAATATTGTTGACACTTGGAGATATTCTACTGTGCAGTATTTTATAATATCTTCAGTTGTTTCAAAGCAGTCAATATTTAATGTTTCTAACTCATTTAAATTTTAATGCTTTTTTACTATTTTTTACTCAGGACACTTCACAGATGTTTGGGACTATAGGTGGTGGGGCTACACTGAAATATTTGAATTAAGATGTATTATCTTGTGGAAACCAAGAAACACCTATGTATGACTCTTACTTTCAGAAAAAGATTTGCTTCATATAAATATATCTTACAAAACAATCTATTTGAGAAATTATTGAGTAATTTATAAATTATGTCTCTAAATTCCTTGGGTAAATTGTCTAAACTTCAAGGTGAAGTTAAATGCAAATCAAAAGATTTTTTTGTTGTGGTTTTAAATCTCAAAGGTCTATTCTTGCTTTTAAATGTTATAGCAAATATTGCAAATGAATTTCTAAAGACCATTGTGTTTTTACAAGGTAGTAATTTCCTTATTGTGATTCATCTCAGTTACTTAAATATTGATATTAATTATTTTATTAAAGGGTATATATTTTGAACATCATTATTTTCTTCAACATCTAGGTATGGTAGCTGGAATATGAGAGGTATTTAATACATAATTTTGTAGCCAGTACACAAATGAATCCACAAGTCAATATTGTCTCCATAAATACTTTTGGAAGTAGGCATCAAAACAATAAAATAAAATCAGAAAATAAAATGTGGGATTCAAGAATAGGAAACTTATCAACTTTATTTATGAGGAAATAAAATTTTCTGACCTGTAGTCATCTCAAAGTAAACCATCAATTGAGTACAAATATTTTTATATAGTTTCGAAGAGAAGCTAGGGGACATGATGACATTCTATCCAATAACAACCAGAAATAATATTGAAGAGTGAAAATTCCCATTTAGTTTATTTCTCAAAGTTTGACTTAATAAATATTCACCTTCTAAGTAAAAGCTGTGGTTTAATTCACATGCTTTTGCAAATGGATATTAGTTCTACCTAGAATACTGTGCATTTTATTTTATCCTTGAATTTGACTTCTAGGAAAATTTATTACTTTTTCCACCTTTAGTTGAGTAATGTTATACATTCCATGCCATATGCTACATGTATTTTCTTTTATAAAAAGTGTGTTTTTTTTCCTTTCCTTTTTTCCTTAAAAAAAAAAAAATACAACTCCTAGGTGGGGGGTGGAAAAAAATGAGATGCAGGAAAATACAGTGAAAGAAATTAAAAACAATCAGAATCCTACTAACCAAGAAATTGCTAATCAACATTTTGCCACCTTTTTTTTTTTTTGCTTAATCTATTATTTAACCATTTTAATTTGATACTACTTTAGTCATTATTCCTTGTAATTGGCCCNCAGTGAAAGAAATTAAAAACAATCAGAATCCTACTAACCAAGAAATTGCTAATCAACATTTTGCCACCTTTTTTTTTTTTTGCTTAATCTATTATTTAACCATTTTAATTTGATACTACTTTAGTCATTATTCCTTGTAATTGGCCCTAGTAAGCATGTTCAACACACTTATGATCCTATGATTTGACTATGTGATTCCCCTTTGAGAACATTGGGGGAAAAAAAAAGTGAACTAGGAAATGTAGGACATATAGAATGGAGATAGAGTTAATAATGAGTGTGGAATTATGTGATGATAATAAAAACAACAGCAATGACTTACGGGTACAAGTGTCAGCCCCCATGCTGAATGATCTACATTGATCCTCACAAAGATGTTCTAAGTTAGATAGTATTTCCAAACACATTATAGTTGAAAGAAAAACAAAAGAAAGAAAATTGAATTGAAAGATTTCAGAAAATGTGTCCAAAATCATAGATTGCAATAAAAACAATACAGAGAGTCTGGCTATGTATATTTCTTTCAGAAATGAATACTCTTTATAACATGACTCATGTATTTTTGCTGATTATTGCATTTTGTTTTGTCTCAACTCAGTGAACTAA
The DNA here is from genome assembly GCA_006410875.1 of Neotragus pygmaeus. Classification (NCBI taxonomy): domain Eukaryota; kingdom Metazoa; phylum Chordata; class Mammalia; order Artiodactyla; family Bovidae; genus Neotragus; species Neotragus pygmaeus. The sequence goes on from SJYV01055799.1 coordinate 400,559, forward strand.
GAAGAAGTATAAGAAGTGAAAAAGTTAGAGGGCCTAGAGTTATCATAATACAGGAGTGAGCTTGGTGCACATCAGTGCAAATTTGGTGTGACAGATCAAATTTTAGAAATTCTGACAATTTAGGATTTAATTTCTCAGGCTATATTCCCTGATTAGAGGTGATAACTTACACAAGATCTCCATAGTCTGTGGGCCATAACTAATGACTATTATGAATTCACTTTTTAAAAATTAAATGAAATAGTCCCACTTTTCATCTGACTTAGACATGATTATGGTGCTTTCACTAAGAGGTCTGTCATCTTGACAGTGGTAGTCTTCTGATAATGAAAATGCACATGCACGGGCTGTGATCTGAAATGGTTGCCATGATCTGGGTCTCATGACCTTCAGTTCTAAACTTTAAAAGAGGCATGATCCAGCAACAGTTCTCTAACACTCCATCCTGGTCCTGTAAGATACAGAGCAGAATCCACCTCCCAGCCCCACTTCTGCCCTCCCCCATTCATATCCCATTTCAAAACAAACAAACAAAATAATCACAGCCTGTATGTCTTATTCTAAGCCTTTTCAGTCATTGATCATTATCTAGGGGAAAGAAGCTCTTCTACCTAGTGCCACACAGGTGAATATGTTTACCCAGGCTGACAACGGATGCCCTGCTAACCCCAAGAAGAAGAAGATAAATGTGTTTTTGCAAAATGGAACTTTTGTCTTAGCAATTCAGACGCCTGCGGACAGCTGCCATGTTGTGTTGATTCTCTGGGCACAGATATTCCCCTGAGATTTTGAGAGTGTTAAAGGTGGCAATTGATGAGATGGAATTTTGGTCATGGCAGGTGTAGGACTTAAGTGGTGTATCAGGAGATCATAAAGAGTGTGCACAGAGGGTGTCGGAGTGAACTGCTTCAAATAATAGAGCTACAGGAAAGCCAAACTCAGGAACCCAAATAAAGACCCTTTAAATCCTCCTTCTCAGAAGCTTTGTTCTATCTCAGCTGTTTTAAGGTAATTAATTCTTTTCTGGGCTTTCCAGAATGACCAGCCAGCTATCACCATCTGAAACTCTTTTGTATATGTTTTATTGTTTTTGGTATTCTTGATTATATCATTAACAATAATATGATATTTATTATTATAATCCTATTATTCTCATTTGTTTTTAGAAACTCAATATAGTAAATCCTAAAGAAGAGAAATAGATCTTGAATAGGATAAAACACAGCTGGATAAGAGGTGAAAGGAAGTACAAAGAACCTGCTGCTATTGTATTTGTTAATTTATCGAATAGATTTGGGTACAGTTCTTGCAAACAAAAGAATTTCTTGTTTTGTAATATTTTGCCTTCTCTTGATATATATGTGTGTATATATATATATATATATATATATACACATATATTTAAAGTGAACAAACATCAGCTATACATCGGTTTCCTATTGATATACTCTCTTTAAATATCAAACGGTGTCCATGAAATTGCAGAGCCACTTTTGACAATATTATTTTACCCTCAAATTGGACGAATTTTTTTTAAATTTGGCTTTACAAAATGTAAACTGAACCCTGAATTATCAGTATCGGGAGCCATGAAAGAATTGCACCTATTCTTTTTCTAAATATCCTATCTTCCTCCCTTCTCTCTTGCAAACAGCAAAAAATACCAAAGCTAACACAAAATAAAATTGGAAAAAGGATAAATGTTTGATGTGTTGTTCTATTTTCCCGTTTCAATCCACATGCTTATCTAACACTTACTGCAAATAATCCTGTTTAACATTTACAACAAGCACAGAAGTATACAGGCTGAGCTCAAATCTAAAATAAAGGAATAGAAAGAATTTGAAAAAAAGAACAGATACATGTATATGTATAACTGAATCATTTAGCTATACACCTGCTAGCACAACATTGTTAATCAACTAAATTCCAATATAAAATATCTTTTATTTAAAAGACAATGTAAAATATAGTGTACAGTGAGTGCACAATGTGCCCATTGTTATATACTGATGAATAGCAGGAGGAAATTTTGTATCATTGTAGAACTCAGGGCTTATAATTTCAGGCCATCTATTTTTTGAACTACCCATTACCATGTGTCTTCATATTTTCCATTGACTTTCTGTATGATTCTCACCCTCAGGTTGAAAACATTTTAACTCCAGGCAATTATATTTAGTTTTGTATTTTCCTTTTTTAATGAAAAGTTTTCATATTCAGGAACATAATATTTATAGAAAAGTGCTCTAAATATCACTTTTATCAAAGAATTTCCTTGTTGAGAGTGTAGTTTGAATAAGTCTGATGACTAATATAATTGAGCAGCTTGGGCCTTTTTTGGAAATTTTTAATATATTTTCTGAAATGTTTGTTTAATTATCATGCTTGTTTTTGTTTTGATGGATTTATTTTATTAATGTGTAAAACTGTATTATTTACTCAGACTTCAGTCCTTTGTGGTTAACGTGTTCCTGATGGTCTTTTTCCATTTTGTGTTTTGTCTTTTTGTCCTCTAAATGTACCTTTTGATGGATACATTTGCTTTTGATTTAGTTCCATATATCAATCTCCTTTGGGGGCTGAAGAATGGTTATTTTGTGCATCCGGTTGAAAAAATTGTTTTTCTATATCAAAGCCTTGGAGATTTGAAGATTTTCTCTTGTTTTATTACAAAGGGTGTATTGTTTTGTGTTCTCATTTAAATACATTAATCTGAAATTGATTTTTCTATATGGTATGAAGTAAATATCATGACTTTTTTCATGTGAATTCTAATAATTCCAGCACCATTTGATGGAACTACTGTATTTTTCTGTTGTCCAAAATTTCCACTTTTTTCTAAATCAGGTGTTAAATAACTCATTGTGAGGTCTCTAATTTATTCTATTTCTCTATTCCTCTATTATTATATCCATCTATTTTTCCTCCTCCTGTAATTCTCTATTAAGAATATTGCTTACACACAGAGACTGAAAATAGAATTTAACATGAATAACCCATGTTATGATCATGACGTTAATAGTCAATCACCTTAATCTTATAATAATTACTGATATTTGGTAGAGCAAGTTTCCTTATTTTCCCTTCAAGTGTCTCCACAATTCTTGCCACTTTATACCCATATAAGTTTTAGAACTGTATATAGCAAATAACTATATGGCAAACTGCATATAACAGAGACATATATGGAGAAAACACTGCTAAGATTTTGATTTAAATTATTTGAGAATTTTAAAACCTACTTTATGTCCCTGATAAAAGTGTCTATTCTGTAGTACAGTTATAAAAGTTGAACATACTAACTGTGTTCTTTAAAACTTATATCTTTTAATAATATTTTATCTTTGGTTACTCTATGAGGAATTGCATGAAATTATTTCCAATTCTGGCTTCATATTTATTTCTTATTTTTTGAGGCTATATTATTAGATCCATACAATTTAACACCTTTTTTCTTATGTATCTGATTATTCTTGACTGAGTCAGACATTCAATGTAAAATTATAGAAACTATTATTAGGGTCTAGGACTATTATTGTTATTATTATTTATAGAAAATTTGCTTTACTTCTGCCAGGTACCTGGTGCCACTAAAACACCAAAATCCTACACTGAAATTACTGCAGTTTCAGGAGCTGAGGAAATTAGAAACTTCAATCAGGGCTTGTTACTCAAGAACAAGAAAACAAGGCAAATAGATATTCAAAAAACTCATCACTGCTACAATAACAAAACCTAAGGATGTTTATCTTATTCATAAGTAGTGAATTTTGTATATCAGATCATAAAATAATTCTCTGGTGATGACGTTTAGATGTAAAACATATTTATAAATTTCTGGCAATTAAGAATCTGAAATGATGAATATTAGCTCCTGGTCTATGCATTCTGAAAGAAAATCAGTTATTCAAAAAATTTTGATCTAAATCACAGGTAGATTTTCTACTGTTGTTTACTTATTTCCTTAAATATAATTAAGAAAAACTTAGAAAATGTTTGTGGGAAAAGAAATGAGTAAAACAATAGAAAAGTGACCCTTTAAAGAAAAAGTAAATCTGTGAGGGTTAAAAAAAGAACTGAAAATGCTAAACACATATTTCTTTTAATNCCTTAAATATAATTAAGAAAAACTTAGAAAATGTTTGTGGGAAAAGAAATGAGTAAAACAATAGAAAAGTGACCCTTTAAAGAAAAAGTAAATCTGTGAGGGTTAAAAAAAGAACTGAAAATGCTAAACACATATTTCTTTTAATATTCTCACATAGACTTCAGAATATATGGGCATCCCATAAAAAATGGGATATATATAATGCTAAAGAAAAAGAATGAAAGAACAATAAAATATTTTGAAATAAAAATTCAATTACTAGTTTTAAAGAAAAGTGTAATAAAATGTAAGTGTCAAAAAAAAATTATTCTCCAAAGTTTCAAATAAAAGATAAGAAGTTCAAAAGTATAAAGTAAAAGTTGAGACAAAAAAATCTGCACTTCTATATGAATTACAGAAAGAAATAAAACACAGAAAATTGAATAAAGAAAGTTTTGAAGTGAAAATGGAAGAAGACATCCCAGAACTGGCTATTTATTCAATCTGAAAGGAGTCACAGTCTTTTAGGAGATGATGAGGTCCACAAAGTGGTGTAGCCTGGTGTGTTACAGTTAATGGGACTGCAAAGATCTTGACACAACCTAGTGACTGAACAACAAAAATCATAATTTTGGGGTGCTATGTTTGAAAGTTTGGAAGAGAATGTGAAGAAAACTTCTGAAATGCTGATGTTCTGTATCTTAGGAGTTGGTTAGCTGGGTGTGTTCATTTGTGAGAAAAAACAGAAAAACTTTAAGATAAGCTTTGTAATATGTGTACTTTAATGTATATTTAGTTAACTTTAATATAGATTGAAAAACAAAAAAAAAAGTAAAATAAGTTTTCAGAAGTCTGTGTTAATTAAACTAGAAAGCTATTTTGAGCTTTTTAATGGGTGATAATGACTTCAGCTGAGGAAATCAGTAATACAGGAAATAGTTTTAAAACCAAAAGCATACATAAACTGATTAATTATTATTTTTAAGATTATAGGAGACAGCTAGTAAACACAGGTCAAAGAGAAGAGATGTCTCTATTGAGGAGAAAATGATTTATCACAATGTTGAAATCCCCATACCTATGGACTATGGGTGATAGTATTCCTATGCATGAAAATAAAGATGGATGTTTGATTGAACATTGCATGAATGTGAATTTATGTGTTGTAATGAAGCCACATCATGAAAAAGAGGACACAGGGTTAGAAAGTTAAACGGGATAAACTCGTGTTGTGTGCTAATTTTGATGGGAACGACTTTGAAGCTTGAGTTTTATTAGGTAAACAATGGTGAACTAGAGACAATTAGAAAGTAGGGTGATGATATGAGGCAACTGGCATTTTAGGACTATCAGACAAGAAGCAAAATGTCACAGGAAATAGAGCAGGGAGAAAGGAGGCTTGCAATGATGTAACTGTCTCTATAGAACACTAGAGTACTCATTTTAGAAAAAGTCCTTTTCACAAGTCAGTGGTCTCCAAATATAGATTTTATATTGGTAGCTGCATATATGCCTAAGGATTTGGAGGATACCATACCTCACTATGTGGAGGACAGCTACCATCACTTCATTTGTTTTTTTGTTTTGTTTTTTTTTCCAGTTTAAAGGATTTATAATATTAGTTGCTGAATTTCAGGCATAGATGCAAAGACAGTTACCCTTCTCGTAACAGACTTCAGAAATCAAACATTTGTTGGGTCATTGTAAGGACTCAATTCTCCATCAAATAAATTGAACCTGGTGCTTCAGTTTAAGCAGAATCTAACATCTGGCTGTTGATTTCCTCCATTGATGCATTCAGATCACTTACAAAAGGAATGAGCCAATCTCTATCCTCCACCTATAGATTTGTATATGATATTACTGAAAGAACAAAGGCACTTCAGTTAAATTTGTAAATATTTGAATTTTAAAGAGACCTCAAAATCTCAACTTTTCAGTCATAAAATTTGACTTGGTCTTATGTGAAGTATTAAAAATGGAAATCCTTTAAAGTCAGCATTTAAAAATATTTCAATGTCATTGCTTTAGAAACAGGAGCATAAAGAAGGTGTTTGGATATGGAGACAAGTAAAAACAAACATAATTTTCTGGAATGCAATTTCTCCATGATGAGCCTAAAGTCAAAAGTGTTAATATTTAAAATAAGAATAGGAGTTGAGTGGTAACATATCTGCCTGCCAATACAGAAACCATAGGTTCAATATCTGGTCTGAGAAGATCCCACATGCTGTGTAGCAACTAAGTCCATTCATCACAACTATCGAGCCTGTGCTCTATAGCCTAGTAACTTCAACTATTGAGCCCACAGGCAGCAACCACTGAACCCTGTGTGCTCTAGAGCCTGTGCTCTGCAATAACAGAAGCCACCACACTGAGAAGCCCCAGCACCACAACTATAGACCAGACCCCCACTCTACGCAACTAGAGAAAAGTCCACCCAGCAACCAAGATCTAGCATAGCCAAAACCACATAAATAAAATAAGAATAAAATTTTAATTCATAACATCATTTTTATTGTGCAGTTACATGTGTGTGTGTGCATGCTGTCTCTTCAGTCCTATCTAACTCTTTGCAACCGCATGGATTGTAGCCTGCCAGGCTCCTCTGTCCATGGACATTTTTTAGGCAAGAATACTGGAGTGGATTGCCATTTCCTCCTCTAGGGGAATCTCACCCTAGAACTGAACCCACATCTCCTGTATTGGCAAGCAGATTCTTAACCACCGTGTCACCTGGGAGGCCCACTTCCTCATATAGACCTCAAAAATTGTTTGTACTGTCAAATGAAATATTAAACACTTATGAATGCAAAAGATTTTAAAATATAGACATACAGGGTTTATAAGCAAATTATACAAATTAATTTGTATGCTAAGAGTAGAGGTATTGGTACATGAATGATATTGAGTCTCTGGATTCATATGATTTTTATATATACAAATTGTACTGATAGTCATTTTCTTTACTTGGGACAACCAAGAACTCAGGATTGGAAGCTTCATCAACTTCTGGTGAGACAGTTCTCCATGGGTCTCTCATATTTCTGTATATTTTACAAGGAGAGGGGATGAGTACATTTTTTTCCAGATTATCTGTTCAACAGCTTTAGAAGCTCGGGTGTGTTACTTCAGAGCAGATTTGCTTTTTGCCTTGGGAGATATAGTATCTCCTTCTGGGGCGAATTGCTCAATACAATGAATTAAGGGTTCCCTTTGGAAACAAGATAAGTACATGCCACCTGTTATAAAACATCTGAATTCCTTAAACTCAGAACATCTTTACTGAAATGTGGCCCACTGTATACATAGGAGTCACCGGACCCTCTTTGCAGTCTCATATGGGAACTGGGGCTCAGAGAACTAGCATAAGAAAATGCTGATATTCTAACTATTGCTATTGACATATTTAAGAAGATCCTTTGCCTTTGACCCAACATCCACATGAGAGTGGCAGACAAAACTGTAAGTTTAACATTAAGGTAAAGTCTCAGGCCCTTCACATTTCTTGGCATGGCTTAACCCTGTATAACCACAGTCAAATAATTTTGGTGAGCAATGTGGTCTTTCTTCATGCAGGAAAAAGTCACCTGATTTAAAGCAAAACAGAAGCCAGAATGGTAAAAACCTGGCTGCCTAGAAGATGAGTTTGTAATAGCACAACGTTTTTTCTTCCTACTTTTCTACTATTGTAATTTTATTAATGCGACAACCCAAAACTGGAGTGTCCTCTTCCTTCCTCCCTGCTATGTAAAGTCTAGCTAATTACGGGGGTAGGGGATCCTAGCTGGGTCACTAAGATTTTCCAGATGGTTCCAACTATTTATATCTCCTAGCTATCAACCTAATGGTCACTTTTCATTCCTTGACCTCCTCAGTGTATCATTTGTACCTCAGTTCCCTTCTGGTTTGCCCTCTTCTATTTCCTCCCATCACACTAGGCTTCCTTCTCTTCTGATCTCTGCCTCTGTGTCAGTACTGCCTTTACTTACCCAATAACTCAACTGCTTCTGAGTTTTTAACTGCTGATATTTGAAAGAAATCTGTCTTTGAGATCCTCATTTCTTACTCTACTCATTCTCACCTATTCACAAGATTGCTGCAACATTATCTATATCTATCTGCCTTTCCATTCTTATTCTGAGATTTATATCCAACTTCTAAATAAGAAATATATATGGACTTAAAAATTATAAAACCTTACAATTCAAGTCATAAATATGTTGTTCAAGTAACAATCTAATTGAAATAGTGGCATCATCTGTATAATTATTTTAAATAATTAGAAAAACTTTTATATTAAAGGTTTTTGTAAAAGTATCTAGCCCATATTAAGTTCTCAGTAACTATAAAACTCCTAGAGGAGAACATAGGCAAAACACTCTCCGACATAAATCACAGTAGGATCCTCTATGATCCACCTCCCAGAATACTGGAAATAAAAGCAAAAATAAACAAATGGGATCTAATTAAAATTAAAAGCTTCTGCACAACAAAGGAAACTAGAAGTAAGGTGAAAAGACAGCCTTCGGAATGGGAGAAAACAATAGCAAACGAAGCAACTGACAAACAACTAATCTCAAAAATATACAAGCAACTTATACAGCTCAACTCCAGAAAAATAAACGACCCAATCAAAAAATGGGCCAAAGAACTCAATAGGCATTTCTCCAAAGAAGACATACGGATGGCTAACAAACACATGAAAAGATGCTCAACATCACTCATCATCAGAGAAATGCAAATCAAAACCACAATGAGGTACCATTTCACACCAGTCAGAATGGCTGCGATCCAAAAGTCTGCAAGCAATAAATGCTGGAGGGGGTGTGGAGAAAGGGGAACCCTCTTACACTGTTGGTGGGAATGTAAACTAGTACAGCCACTGTGGAAAACAGTGTGGAGATTCCTTAAAAAATTGCAAATAGAACTGCCTTATGACCCAGCAATCCCACTGCTGGGCATACACACCAAGGAAACCAGAATTGAAAGAGACACATGTACCCCAATGTTCATCGCAGCACTGTTTATAATAGCCAGGACATGGAAACAACCTAGATGTCCATCAACAGATGAATGGATAAGCAAGCTGTGGCATATATACACAATGGAGTATTACTCTGCCATTAAAAAGAATAAATTTGAATCAGTTCTAATGAGATGGATGAAACTGGAGCCTATTATACAGAGTGAAGTAAGCCAGAAAGAAAAACACCAATACAGCATACTGACACATATATATGGAATTTAGAAAGATAGTAATGATGACCCTGTATGTGAGACAACAAAAGAGACACAGACATATAGAATGGAGTTTTGGCCTCTGAGGGAGAGGGAGAGGGTGGGATGATTTGGGAGAATGGCATTGAAGCATGTATACTACCATGTAAGAAACTATGTTCGATGCAGGCTGCAGGATGCTTGGGGCTGGTGCACGGGGATGATCCAGAGAGACGTTGTAGGGTGGGAGGTGGGAGGGGGATTCAGGATTGGGAGCTCGTGTACACCTGTGGTGGATTCATGTCGATATATGGCAAAGCCAATAGAGTATTGTAAAGCAAAATAAAGTAAAAAAAAATAAAATAAAAAATAAAAATAAAAAAATAATGTGTAATACACACAGTTTCCCCTCCCCCCAAAAAAAGAACGATGACTATTTTATCCTTCTTACACATACCCTTCTTATACATTAGAAAATATTCTTACCTCTTCCTTTGTATTTCCTGTCTTAGCAAATGCCACAGTATGGAAAATTGAGAGCCACTTTTCCTTTCCCTTTTTGCTTATTTTCTTCATGCAGTGGGTACCAAATTGTACCAATGTTACCTCAGAATATGTCTGAATATCAAGAATCATTGTCCACTTGCTTTTGTGCTGCTTTAATTCCAGACACTCTCTACTTGTTTCCCTTACTTCTACGCCTTTAATCTCTTTCTATTCTATCCACTGTTCACACAACTGAGAGCTTTTACCTACTTTGCAACATCTCTGTGCTTCCAGGATATGATCCACTGTCTAGAGTAAAATATACAAGTCTCAAAATCATTCCAGCCTTCTTATGATCTGGTGTCACACCAACACTTATGCCCCCATCCCTCATGTCTTTTTTCCATCTACCTACAACTTCACCCATTTCCTTTAACATTCAAAATATCTCATGCATTGGTATCCATAAGTGTTGGTTTCTACATTTGTCAACATTTTTTTTTTCCCCCTAGACCTGTCTTTCCCAATCAAACTATCATTCAAGTCTCATTTAAGTAGATTCAAGGTGCCTCAGTGGTAAAGAATCCACCTGCAATGCATGAAACTTACAGAAGACCTGGGTTCTGTCCCAGGGAAGATCCCCTGTAGTAGGAACTGGTAACCCACTCCCATATCCTTGTGTGGGAAATCCCATGGACAGAGGAATCTGGAGGACTATAGTCCTTGGAGTTGAAAAAATTCAGAGAAGACTGAACAACTAAATAACAAAACAAGAAAATCATTTTATATATTTTTTTCCTGTTTTACTTCTGCCTTAAATTTAATCACTCCGTTTTTCCTATTCCTGCAGTCCTTTGTTGAGACTATGACTATCTTAATCCATTTTGTACTTTGTTATTAACCCTAAGACCTCCTTGCTCATGCTAGTGCTCAGCAGCTCAGTCCTACATGACTCTTTGCAACCCCATGGGCTGTAGCTCACCAGGCTCCTCTGTCCATGGGATTTCCCAGGCAAGAATATTGGAGTAGGTTCCCATTTCCTTCTCCAGGAGATTTTCCGGGCTGAGGGATTGTGACCAAGTCTCCTTTGTCTCCTGCATTGATAGGCAGATTCTTTACCGCTAAGCCACATTGGAATTCCAAGACCTCCTTTTCTAGATAGAAAAGGTAAAAATTTAAAAAAAAAAATTAGTGATAATGATAGCAACAAGAAAAAAAAAAAATGTTTTTCCTTTGTCCTAAGCTCTGTGCTAAATGATTACTTTAAGAATTTTACATCATCTTTAGCTTAGATCTCAAAGTAAAATAATATATTTAACTATTGTCATTTACATTTTGAAAATGGGAAAATTGAGCCTCCTGAGGCAGAAATGCCTTTCACAGTCACACTGCTAGTAAGTCGAATATATAATACTATAGTTACCTAATGCTACATTATGAATTACCCCAAAGTGTAGTAGCTTAAACCACAGACATTTTATTATGTCTCACAAATTTGTGTGTTGGCTGGAGCCAACTTGGAGGTTTCTCTGTTAGTCTTTCTCAAGGTCTCTCATACAGTTAGAGCAAAATGGCAGACAGCATCAGAGAGCTAGACATCTGGCACCTCAGAGTTCCTTTGGTTGGCTTCTTTTTTTATGACATATTTCACTTTCTAGGTCCTCTTTACTTGGTCTCTCTCTCCACCAGGATAGTCTGCAATTTATACATAGTTGAAGATTAGAACTTTTTTTTTTACCTTGCTTAGAAGTCCAAGAAGATCACTTTTTTAATATTGTTAGTCAAAGGAGTTACAGACATAGTTTAGATTTCAACATGAGAAGAGCTGCAAGTACATACAGAGCAGGGTGGAGAGTCTGACCAACTTTAGAGGCTCTATATCCCGTGACAGGAGCTGGGACTCATTGATTCTTCTCCATTTACAGCAGGAAGATTGAGAAAACGTGATTTTAATGGAATTGGTATACTTGAAGTACTGAACATAGAATTAACATTTCCTTCCTTCTAGTCTGATTTATTTTCTTATAAAGATATTTAATAGATACGAAATATATTTATTAAAAACCTGATGAAAACCATACTTGTATTTCTTACAAGAATGTTAAAACAGTGCAAAAGAAAGCAATAAGACTAATAATGTTTGTAGAGTTGGACCAAAGAAGAGAAGCTGCCCAACAGAAATTGTGCCATAGAAGAGGCAACAAATGCAACAATCACTGTGATGTAGGGGAAGAACTATGAGCCAAAGTATCCTAATGTGACTCTCTTCCTTTCGTTTAATCACCTGGTAGCAGCATCTCATTGACAGAGGATGAGTTATTTGGATAACACTGGTGATTCAATGGACATGACTTTGAGCAGATTCCAGGAGATAGAAAAGGACAGGGAAGCCTGGCATGCTGCAGTTCATGGGGTTGCAAAGAGGTGGACATGAGTTAGTGACTGAACAATGAACAACAAGAAACTTCTATTGGTGGAAACCCACTTATGTCATGAGAACAAGGATGTCTGATTGATATAGTCACCTGGGTCAAATTCCCAGGACAAATAACAGGGTAGAAAATGGAAGTGTTAAGGAAGATGGCAGTAAAGGAAAACCAGCATCTTGTTGACGGTGCTGCTGTTTTGTTGATGCCATTATTGTTATTCCATGTAAAGCAATTATCCTTCAACAAGAATGCCAAAATTAAAAAAAAAAATGAAAGTATAATGAAGATAAAGAAAGGAAAAAAATATTCTCAGCTTCTCTGAGGAACTAGACTGAATTAAAAAAAATTTTTTTTTTTTTTCAGACTTCCCTGGTGGTCCAGTGGTTAAGAATTCACATTTTACTGCAAGAGGCACAGGTTCGATTGATTCCCGGCACAGGAAAATTCCACATGTCATGAAGCAACTAAGGCTGTGGGCCACAGATATAGAAGCCCCATGCTCTGTAACAAGATAAGTCATCTCAATGAGAAGCCCATGCACCACAGCTAGAGAAAAGCCTCCACGCACTGCAACTAGAGAAAGCCCTCATGCAGTAAGGAAAACTCAGCACAGCCAAAAAATAAATAAGATTTTTAATAAAGAGAAATGTTTTATCCATCTCATTAGAACTGATTCAAATTTATTATTTTTAATAGCAGAGTAATACACTATTGTGTATATATACCACAGCTTGCTTAGTATGGCAAAGCCAATAGAGTATTGCAAAGTAAATTTGAAAAAAAATTAATTAATTAAAAAAATCCCCCCCAAATCATTTCACTATGTATGAATTTCTAGATAATTGAACTCTGGTTAATTGAGGTTGCATTTGCTTTAACTGAGCACATAATAATTAATATGGACTTAGATAATAATTATTTCCCTGTGGCTCAGATGGTAAAGAATCTGTCTGCAATGTGAGAGGTCCAGGTTCAATCCCTGGGTAAGGATGATCCTCTGGAGAAGGGGATGACAATCCAATCCAGTATTCTTGCCTGGAGAACTCCAAGGAGAGAAGAGCCTGGTGTGCTACAGTCCATGGGGTCACAAAAAGTTGGACATGGCTGAGCCACTAACACTTTCATTTTTTCTTAAAAACTATTAAGATTCTCTTCTTTGTTCCTCATTATTCTGCCACTCTGTTTCCACCTTCTTCCCTCTTATTATTTGCTCATCAGAGAATCTTGTGGTACAGAAGAGTTTATTCAGAAGGGGAACTCTCAATATTAAAAAAATAATAATAATAAGTTGAATATCCACACTTAGCTCCTAGGCTGAACAATGAACAGAAGACCTTTTTAGCTTTTTTATACAAGGAACTTCAGCAGTGTACCAAATATGGCTTTTGGGTGCTTGTCTAATCAAAGCATGTACTGGAAAGGAAATTGATACAAAGCTTCTTTTTTTCCCACTGTGATTTTTATTCTAGGTCACCATATTTCTCTTACACACAATACGTTAAACATTTCTGTCAAATTAACTTCTGAAATTAGAACAGAAACTGTCCTGGAACAACCTCCAGAGGTACAGTTTTTAACAGATTGGTGTCTTTAATTTAATTTCTAATTAATGAAATCCATCATGGCGATTCATGTTGCTTTAAGGTTTGGGCTTATCTTACCATTTTTTCTTGTTTTCAGTGCTTTATGGCATTCATTAAAAAAGACATAAATAAAATTGGAAATGGGTGGGAGGGTAATAAGTGGGATAAAATAGTATTTCCAAGGAGAATCCTTAAATCATTCTACACTTTTCCAGTAAATGTAATTATACTGTTGCTGTCCATCATGGAGTCACCAGTCTATATTCCTCAACTAAAATACCACATAAACCCTCCCTTTTCTACTTTATTTTGTTTAACATAGATCTCCACATCCATTGTTTCATTTTAGAATTTCCATTGTTGCTCCATCTAAGATTTCTCTCTTTTCCCATATAGAATTAATTTTGTAAAACTATACAAATGGCCCATGTCTCTTTAGTGAAATGATGCCCAGAATAAAGCAATCAACGTGTTAAAATAGATCATCTCAGAGGCATAAAGCAGTCCTGCATAAGTCAGCATAGCTTCCCATAAAATTCATGACTGACTCAGCACACACGGGCAGCCATTAGTTCTCCAAAGCATCTTTCTATTTCTTTTATGACTTAGCAGTCAGCTTTTAGGAAGTCCATAATCAGAGGAATCAAAATGGCTTCTTAATTACTGAGATCACAAAAGGCGTTGATGGCCCCATTAGGAATAAATGAAGCCTTGGCATATAAACTCATACAACAGGGCTACTCAGTTCTCAGGCTTCCCTTCCTATGTTTTATTTCTGAAACAAAGGTGCAACTTCTGTGATCTTCATACAATTCTATCCTGCTCTCTAGCAATACATAATATTATGCATGATGTAAGGGACAGATATGTAAGTTTGTCATTATTCTGTGTTCTTTTTCAACAGTCAAAGTATATTAACAAGATCTAACACAGGTATGATGAAAGTTCTTTTGGAAATATGGCCTTTATTTAGGAAGCTTTATACTATATATGTATGTACCAGAAAAAAGTTCATAATTATGCTGCTGCTGATGCAAGTCGCTTCAGTCGTATCTAACTCCTTGCGACCCCATAGACAGCAGCTCACTAGGCTCCCCTATCCCTGGGATTCTCCAGGCAAGAACACTGGAGTGGATTGCCATTTCCTTCTTCAATACATGAAAGTGAAAAGTGAAAGTGAAGCCGCTCAGTCGTGTCTGACTCTTAGCGACCCCATGGACTGCAGCTTACCAGGCTTCTCCATCCATGGGGTTTTCCAGGCAAGAGTACTGGAGTGGGTTGCCATTATGAGGCAATGAAAATCAATAATCAACCTGTAAGGCTTCCCTGCAGGCTCAGTGGTAAAAAAACAAAAACAAAAACAAAAAACCTCAGCTCTTAAGGCAGGAAACAGGAGCTCAATCCTTAGGTTGAGAAGATTCCTCAGAGAAAGAAATGGCAACCAATTCCAGTATTCTTGGCTGGAAAATCCCATGGACAGAGAAGAGTAGCAGGCTACAGGCCACGGGGTCACAAATGAGTTGGACATGACTTAGAGACTAAACAACAACAACAACAACATTGACCAGTATCTTCTCATTACCTTTGAACCCATGATCCAGGAATAATTCAAATATCTCCTTTGCCATAAAATTTTACAGTATTTTAAAATAATTAGGATATTTAAATTTGCATTACCAATCCCTGACTTTACTATTTAATTATAAGTGATGGGACCAGAAAGTGAACAGGACTAAAGAGCCTCTTGGTGAAAGTGAAAGATGAGAGTGAAAAAGCTGGCTTAAAATTCAATATTCAAAAAACTAAGATCATGGCATCTCGTTCAATCACTTCATGGAAAAATAGATGGAGAAACAATGAAAACGGTGACAGATTTTTATTTTCTTGGGCTCCAAAATCACTGCAGATGGAGGCTGTAGCCATGAAATTAAAAGATGTTTGCTCTTTGGAAGAAAGCTATGACCAACCTAGATGGCATATTAAAAAGCTAAGACATTACTTTGCTGACAAAGGTCTGTCTAAACAAAGCTATGCTTTTTCCAGTAGTCATGTATGGATCTGAGAGTTGGACCATAAAGAAAGCCGAGTGCCAAAGAGTTGATGCTTTTGAACTGTGGTGTTGAAATCTCTTGAGAGTCCCTTGGACTACAAAGAGAACAAACCAATCAATCCTAAAGGAAATCAGTCCTGAATAATCTTTGGAAGGACTGATGCTGAAGCTGAAACTTCAATAATTTAGCCACCTGATGTAAAGAACTGATTCATTTGAAAATACCCTGATGCTTGGAAAGATGAAAGGCAAGAGGAGAAGAAGATACCAGAGGCTGAGATGGTTGTTTGGCATCACCAACTCGATGGATATGAGTTTGAGCAAGCTACAGGAGTTGGTAATGGACAGGAAGCCTTGCTTGCTGCAGTCCATGGGGTCACAAAGAGACAGACATAACTGAGCAACTGTATTGAACTGAACTGATGGGACCAGATGCCATGGTCTTAGTTTTTTGAAAAGTTGAGTTCTTTCAACTTTCTTCTCCACTTTCCTCTTTCTTTTTCAGCTTTAGCCAGCTTCTTCACTCTCCTCTTTCACTTTCATCAAAAAGCTCTTTAGTTCTTCTTTAATTTCTGCTATAAGGGTTGTGTCATTTGCATATCTGAGATTATTGATATTTTTCTTGGCAACCTTGATTTCAACTTGTGTTTCATCTAGCCTGTCATTTTGCATGATGTACTCTGCATATAAATTAAATAGGAAGGGTGACAATATACAGCCTTGACATACTCCTTTCCGAATTTGGAACCAGTCTATTGTTCCACGTCCAGTTCTAACTGTTGCTTCCTGACCTGTATACAGATTTATCAGAGAAGTAGATAAGGGGGTCTGGTATTCCCATCTCTTGAAGAAGTTTCCACAGTTTGTTGTGATCCACACGGGTCAACGGCTTTAGCATAGTTAGTGAAGCAGAAGTAGATATTCTTTTGAAATTCTCTTGTTTTTTCTGTGATTCAACGGGTGTTGGCAATTTGATCTTTGGTTCTTCTGCTTTGTCTAAATCCAGCTTGCACATCTGGATGTTCTTGGTTCACATACTGTTGAAGCCTAGCTTGGAGAACTTTGAGCATTACTTTGGTAGTGTATGAAATGAGTGCAATTGTGTGGTACTTTGAACATTCTTTGGCATTCCCTTTCTTTGGGATTGGAATGAAAACTAAACTTTTCCAGTCCTGTGGGCACTGCTGAGTTTTCCAAATTTACTGGCATATTGAGTGCAGCACTTTAAGAGTATCATTTTTTTTAGGATTTAGAATAACTCAGCTGGAATTCTATCACCTCCACTAGTTTTGTTCATAGTGATGTTTTTCCTAAAGCTCACTTAACTTCACACTCTATGATGTCTGGCTCTAGGTGAGTGAAATAACTGGTACAGTCTAATATTTATAAGTACCATATGATAATATTGTTAATATTGATAAATATCATATTGTAACAATGTCTTGTTAATAAAACCACTTGGGTCTTTCTGGTGGTCAAGTGGATAAGAATCTGCCTTACAATGCAGAGGACACAGCTTCAAAATCTGCTCCCAGAAGATCCCACATGCTGTGGGGCAACTAAGCCCCTGCACCACAACTACTTATCCTGTGTGGCAAAGAGCCTGTGCGCTACTAGAGAAGCTACCCCAATCAGAAGCCCATGCACCACAGTGAAGTGTAGGCCCCATGCACCTCAATTAGGGAAATCCCATGCCCAGCCTTGAAGATCTAATGCAACCAAACATAAATAATAATTTTTTAAAATTATAAACTGTGAGGATGCTTTACTGTTATTAATATCATAATTGCTTATTGTATTTATTTTCTACATGTTTCCCTCATAACTTACACTTACTAGTGTAATTGAATTATTTTTTCAACATCCTTTTCAAAGTGTTGCTATCTGCTATCTCTGCCTTCCAGGAGGTCAAAATAATGGAATCATTTTCCAATTTTTCTTAAAGGAACTTTTTATTCAAAGCATTTTATTCTGATGTCAGCTGTACAAAACAGATGAAAATAAAGCTCTTCTGCCTGAAGAAAGAGTTAGACCCAAGAGCCCCATTTGGCTCCCCAGCCTCCTGTAAGACTTGTGAATATAATATTACCACAAATTGAAAATTGCTGCCCTGTGTCTAGAAAGGACTATTCAAATTAGTTACCTGAACATTGCCCACTGAAATGAGGGGACTTCTGGCCTGGACTTTATATTCACCTCACTTGCTGGTTTATTTTCTTGTACAGAGTAGCTACTCAGTGGTTTTTTGACTGGTTTGATTTAACTTTTCTTTGCCATTTCCTTACCAACCCTTTTTTTTCTCCTCTTTTATTCCTTGAACTGTTCCTTTTTTTTTTAATTTCTCATCAAACACACACACACACACATGTACACACATGTGTGCTAACACAGATTCACACATACATGAATGCACAGGAATTCATCATAAGTTTTCAACAATAGTCAGTTGGATCACTGTACCTGTGATGCAATCTAGTTGTTTCTAAAGGGGGCCAAAAGTACTTAAGTGCATTGCTTTACAATCTGGTAAATTTGATCATTTCAAGCCAAAGAATCACATCAACTTCTGGAAACACATTCTCAGGTTATCTGCCTAAAGTGGTTAATTTTGAAATCCACACCCACAGCAAGACTGAAAATGTCCATAATGACAACATATTGGGAAATGAAAAAGCCCCGAACATTCATGTTAGTGTAACCTAATGTATTTATACTAAAAGAGCTAGTCAAAAATTCAAAATGAAACAAAAGCTAAGAAAATCAGTATGTTTTTATATTTACAAACCTGATTAAGTTTTCACTGGCTAACACTTACAGTATTATATTAATAAATTGTGGAAAATAAAATATCATCTTATGTATCTGAATTAGCTAAGGAATGGTGTGTTGTGAATGACTACACTTGTCATCACTGAAATATTTTTTAATCATTTAAAGTGATTAAATGATTAACCTCATTCTTTAGTTAACATATCATGTGAAATTTTATATTTATGTTGGGGGGATTGAGTATCATCATTATGAATAAATCAAACAAACCAATCAAATCAATTGAGTCTTGAAACCACTGGCAATGACAACAAAGTGAAGTGGATATATGAACATTGCCACAGATAATAATTATAAAAATTTAAATAGAATATATTATAAAAATTAGTTAAGACACTAGAAAGCATTTCGAAGCAGGAAAAAAAAAAAACAAGAGAATAGTTAATTTTCAAAAAACTGAAAATAGAAGAGAAAAGTTCTACTGGTTTATGTCCTCCTGGCTTAAGAATGTTGTCCATCCCTCAACTTGACTTCAGTGAAAGTAGAAAAATAGAGTAATAGGATATTTGCCATAGCCTCAAATGATTCCCCCAAACATTAATTACTGTCATGATCTTAACACATACACTCCAGTTTTTTCAACATTATTCATTTTCGAAAGCAAACTTAATTCACCTTAATTTCTTTTCTTTTTAATGTGGACTGGACTTAGTGATTGATTTATAAAGAAATCAAGAAAGAAAAAAAAAATACTTAACAGTGGTGAAACCTAACAGATGTTACTTCAGCCAAATTGCAAAGTTAGCATCACTAGTTCTAAGTCATGATAGAGTTTACCTATTGGCATGGTATGATGGAAGGACACTTCATCTCTTTGCTATGCTTTCCTAAAATCCATAACCCCAGTCTAATCATAATAAGCATCAGACAAACCAAAATGAAGAAATATTCTGCAAAATTCTTGACTGATAATTTTCAAAAGTGTCAAAGTGATGTAAAACAAGGAAAGATGGAAAAACTGTCACAGATAGAAGGAGACTATAGAGTCATAGTAACTAAATGTAAATCAGGATCCTGATTTCAATCTGGAATAGAAAAAAATAGTATAAAATCTGATGGAATTCGAATAAAGCCTATAGTAGATGAATAGTACTTTGCCAATATCATGGTCATGTTAACATTGGGAGAGACCAGGTGAAAGGTATATGGTGAAGCTCTGTACTATTTTTTTTTTTNTATATATACGTATATACATTTATATACTTCAAGAACAAATATTCTAGAAACTCAGAATTCAGATGGTTAAAACGAAATTAATTTTTAAAAGTACTGAGGAAAAAAATCACAAAACAGAAGAAGTTAACGAATACAGGATGATGAAAATCAAAACATAAGTAGAAAATATTTCCACAAAGTGCAGTACTATAGTAATCTAAAAACTGAAATAAAATCAACTTAAAAATCGAAGTTTTCTTAAGTTAAAAAAAAAAAGCTAGAAACTCATATACAATATGTGTGTAGATACAAAACAGACACATACATACATACAAACAAAACACATACATGGCTAAGATGCTTAAAATGAAATGTTTCTTTTATTTAAATAAACTGAGGTAGTAGGCAGAGAGAGATTACCTTGCATACCTCCCTTTAAAGAACTCAAATTATTCTTTTGGGCAGCAGCAAATTGATAACACTTTTTTAAGTGGCAGAATAAACTTGGCTATTCCGGCACAGGTCCAAAGGATGGATAAAATGGGAGTATTTCAAGGAAAGGATACAACTTAGAAAGTCTTTCATAACTAGATGAGAAGTGATTAGGGTCTGAACTAAATCTGTGGCAATTAAACCAAGAGCAAGAATTTTAAGAGAGTCTTTCAAAAAGAAACGGATACAAATAACTCAAGTCATTAAAATGAGTACCCTGAGACGCTCTCATAAGATCCATCATCTGATGTTTATGTTGCTCTAGTTGTCTTCGAAGATCCTTCAGTCCTTCAAGCCTTGTCAATGGAAGTGCATCATAAGCACTTACTGAGAGAAAATGGTTAATTTCCTAAAAGAGAAAAATAGCTAAAAATGTAACTTTCTTTTGACATATGTTGGTTGAGTCTGTAAAATGAAATTTCTAAAAATCAGTTAATGCCATCCACAGACATTGATTACTATCAGTTACTACCAAACAAGGTAGAAATAAGTTACTTATTTCACTTCAAATCTTAGTGTTTTAATCATTTAAATTCTAATAGACTTTCTCATAATAAAATATTTAGAGTTTAAGATTGTTACAGCATACTCAATTAGAGGGAAAAAATTAAACTTGTATTTATTTATCACTACAATTCTAGTTTTATGTCTCAATATATTTAACTATATTTTCATATTGATTATAGTCAAATATAGAGTAAAATTATAGTAATATTTATAAGGAAACATTTGAACATACTTTTGAAATTTATAAGGGTTAAACAAGATTAAAACCTGAAAAACTCTTCAAAAAGTTACATGCCATCTCTAATTCAAGCATTATATTTTTCTTCAGAGGATCAGATAGTAATTTTGAGATATTAATGAATATTATATGTATATTTCATCAAGCATATTTTATTTTATACTTCTTTAATATTTAAATTCAGATCTTTACCAAGAATCTTTGATATTTACACTTCTACTGCAAAGCAAGAGTATATTTAAAAATTCAGTTTTTTCTCTGTTGAGTTCAGTTCAGTCGCTCAGTTGTGTCCGACTCTTTGCGACTCCATGAATGGCAGCATGCCAAGGCTTCCCTGTGCATGAAAAACTCTCGGAATTCACTCAGACTCATGTCCATCGAGTCAGTGATGCCATCCAGCCATCTCATCCTCTGTCGTCCCCTTCTCCCGCTGCCCCCAACCCACCAGCATCAGAGTCTTTTCCAATGAATCAACTCTTCACATGAGGTGGGCAAAGTACTGGAGTTTCAGTTTCAGCATATTCCTTCCAAAGAAATCCTAGGGTTGATCTCCTTCAGAATGGACTGGTTGGATCTCCTTGCAGTTCAAGGGACTCTCAAGAGTCTTCTCCAACACCAGAGTTCAAAAGCATTAACTCTTCGGCGCTCAGCTTTCCTCATAGTCCAACTCTCACATCCATANCTAACACCTTGGTCAGCAGCTGAAAAGGACAAGATTTAAATATTGGCAAAAGAACAGTAAAAGTCATGGTTATCTCCCAACTGGTCAAAGTATTACCAAATCAGAGTGCTAAAGAATATAGAAAAGGTAGTTAAATTGATCCACGTAAAGGGGGTCCCAAAGAGGTATGGCAGATTTCTTCTTTACGACCTAGATTGGTAAACTACCTCAATCCCATATTTATGTCAGAGAGTCCTAGGCCAATTTCTCTGTCTTCAAGGAGGTTGCAAGCTTGGCATGGCCCAGAGAGCAAAGGGATCTGCAGCTGAAGTTACTGTGACCGAAAACACAAAACTTTGTTGATTGCAGGTATGTCTCTGTCAGGCAAACAGTCACTGGATGTACTAACCAATTTTATGAGCATATGGATTCTTAAACATCATCCATAATTTTCTTAAAATACTTTTTTTTTTGCCCCAAAATAGAAGATAGAGTGAGCCAAGCAGAATAGAGACAAATAAAAAGACTTAATTAAAGGAAGTTGTTAATTTAATATTTGCTGAAAAGCAAAAGCAAATCCTGTAGAATTCTTGTTTGATATAATCATGAAGGTGGCTATGCCTCATCTATGTTATGGATATTTCCGCATTTTATGTTGTAAAGAGATAAAATATAGTTACGTCTCAGCAGCTCAATTATGAGGGATAAAAACTGCCAGTTATGACTTCTTTAGATCTCACAATAAGCAAATTATGGCAAGTTCTCTCATCTTGGGTTTCACAATTGAGTTCATATTATGTAATGTTAGCCCAGCTTTTTCATTAAAACAACAGTAAAAAGTGATTGTTAATGAGCATAACAAAGTATTTTTGGCATGGAAATAGCTATTTCTACTTTTCAAAACTGTTTGTTCTTTTAAGAAGACAAATAGTCCACCTTACAAACATGTTTGCAAAATGCCTATATTTAAGGTAAAGTCCAAGTCAACACATGCCTAGATGAGCACACTTAATAAATGATAGCTGAACTTTTGCTAATTTTTGCTAAGAAAAGAAGGAGAGGGAGAAAGACAGAAAAAGGGAAGAAAAAGAAAGAAAAGAGAGAGACAGAAAAAATTAAAGAAGAAGCAGAAAGGATGGAAGAAAGGAAGTATATATAGGAGGTAGACTGCTTTCTTTAGGGACCACTATGTATACTATATGTACATATATTTAGCTATATTATTCTCTTCTTCATTCAAAATTCAGAAGTTTGCAAACTAGAGAGAAAGATATACTTTTAAGCCACAAATCTTTACTTCCCAAAGAGGATGAGATAATGAAAGATGAATTAAAATCCCCAGATATTCACTATGCCTTCATACAGAACTCTAATATAATGAGAGGAACCAGAATATGCCATCTCAAATATGCCTGTTTGGTTTACAGATTATTTTTAACTAAACGACTTTGAGAACCAATAGAGGCAGGAAAAGCTCTAAAACCAGGGCACAAGTTTTCCTTTTGTAAAGAAAATTTACATGTTTTTAAAGAGATTTCCATTTGCAAAGATGTTTCCTTCTCCCTGACTTAAATAAGGAGAAATTAATAATTTATCAATGAAAAACATAATGGCTTAAATTTGCAACATGAATATTACTAAACAAGCCTAGTTTGCCAAACTTTTTCTCATCTTCTCCTTATAACTTACTTCCCCAGCACAGAAGTCCTTCTTTTACCTTGAAATAATATTTAAAAAGTTCTAACCAACTCTGAATTACTCATAACTGAGTGCTCCCATGTATAAGTGCAGGCTGCATGTGTCAACGTCTATTTTTCTCCTGTTAATCTACCTTTCCCCAGTGAAATTTATAGGGCTGTAGGAAAAGAACTTAAATTGGATAGAAGAAAAAGATTTATTATTTTTCTTATACAATATACAACATTCTACAGGTAACTTAGAACATGATTTTCATTTGAAAAATGCAGAACTTAGATGAATTCCTAGACTTAAAGGAATAAAAAAATTGTTAACATAAGATTTTCATCTATTTTCGGTAATAATTAGGACCTTTATTGCTGCTGCTTCTGCTACTAAGTCACTTCAGTCGTGTCCGACTCTGTGCGACCCTATAGACGGCAGCCCACCAGGCTCCCCCGTCCCTGGGATTCTCCAGCCAAGAACACTGGAGTGGGTTGCCATTTCCTTCTCCAATTCATGAAAATGAAAAGTGAAAGGGAAGTTGCTCGGTCGTGTCCGACTCTTAGCGACCCCATGGACTGGAGCCTACCAGGCTCCTCCGTCCATGGGATTTTCCAGGCAAGAGTACTAGAGTGCGGTCCCATTGCCTTCTCCTAGAATTTGACAAATATGCAATATGATGTTTTACCATTGTGAGAAGCATTGTGAGATGATTACCACAATCAATCTAGTTAACATACCCATATCCATCACCTATTTTTGGTGTGGTGAGAACACTTGAAATGTACTCTCATAGCAAAATTTAAAATATATAATACATTATTATTATCTATAGTCAAGAGTACATTAGGTTTATATAACTTTTCTGTGCTTTGACTAGCATCTCTCCATTTCCCCCAGGGCCGTTTTGTTGTTGTTGTTGTTCTAATTATTTCAACATTAAATTTCTCCCCTCACTACTTTCAGAGTCTGATAGATTAGGAGTAGTAGTGTAGAATATTATCATTGAAGTGTGCTGTTTGTTTACTGCATGAAATATTTTTAGACCCTGATGCTGGGAAAGATTGAAGACAGGAAGAGAAGAGGATGACTAAGGATGGGATGTTTTGATTGCATCACCAACGTGATGGGAATGATTTTGTATAGACTCTGGGAGCTGGTGATGGACAGGAAGCCTGGCATGCTGCAGCTCATGGGGTTGCAAAGAGTCAGACACAACTAAATGACTGAACTGAACTGAACTCTGTTTTTTTTCTGTTCAGACACCAAGTCATGACACCATGGACTGCAGCACACCAGGCTTCCCTGTCCCCAACCATCTCCCACAGTTTGTCCAACTTCATATCCACTCATTGTTGATGCCATCCAACCATCTCATCTTCTATTGCCTTCTTTTCCTTCTATTTTCAATCTTTCCCAGCATCAGGATCTTTTCCAACGAGTTGACTCATCACATCAGGTGGCCAAAGCATTGGAGTTTCAACTTCAGCATCAGTCCTTCCAATGAATATTCAGGGTTTATTTCCTTTAACATTGACTGACTTGATCTCTTTGATACCCAAGGGACTCTCAAGAGTCTTCTCTAGCATCACAGTTCAAAAGTAGCAATTCTTTGGTACTCTGTCTTCTTTATGGTCCATTGCTCACAACCGTATGTGACATCTGGAAAGACCATAGGTTTGACTATACAGACCTTTGTTGGTAAAATGATGTCTTTGCTTTTAAACACACTTGTCTAGGTTTTCATAGCTTTCCTGCCAAGGAGCAAGCATCTTCTAATTTCATGATGCAGTCACCATCTGCAGTAATTTTAGAGCCCAAGAAGAGGAACTCTGTTACTGCTTCCACATTTTCCCCTTCTATTTGCCATGAAGTGATGGGGCCTGATGCCATGATCTTAGTTTTTGTTTGTTTGTTTTGTTCTGTTTGCTTTTTAGCCTTTAGTTTTAAGCAGTCTTTTCCATTTTCCACATTCATGCTAATCAAGAGGTTTTTAGTTTCTCTTTACTTTCTGCATTAGAGTGGTAACTTTCACATATCTGAAGTAGTTGATATTTTTCCCAGCAATCTTGATTCCAACACGTAATTCATCCAGCTCTGCATTTCTCATGATATGCTTTGCATTAAATAAACATGGTGACAATACTACTTAACATACCACTTTACCAATTTTGTACCAGTCAGTTGTTCCACATCTGATTCTGTTACTTCGTGACCCTTGTATAGGTTTCTCAGGAGATAGGTAAGATAGTCCAGTATTCTTAACTCTTTAAGAGTTTTCTACAGTTTGTTATGATCCACATAGCCAAAGGCTTTAGTGTAGTCAATGAAATGGTGGTAGATCTTTCTTCTGGAATTCCTTTACTTTCTCTATGATCCAGCCAAAGTTAACAATTTGATATCTGGTTCCTTTGCTTTTTCTAAATCCTGCTTGGACATCTGGAATTTCTTGGTTCATGTAATGCTGAAACATAACATGCAGGATTGTGAACATAACCTACTGGCATTGGATATGAGTGCAACTGTCTGGTAGCTTGAACATTCTTTAGTACTGTGCTTCTTGGGAACTGGGATGAGAATTGATTCTTTCCAGTCCTGTGTCCACTGCTGGGTTTTCCAAATTTGCTGAAATATTAAATGCAGTACTTTGATAGCATCATCTTTTAGGATTTTAAATAGCTTTGCTGAAATCCCTTCATCTCTGCTAGCTCCAGTGCCTCCTAAGGGTCTCTTGAATTCACACTCCAGAATATCTAGCTCTGGGTGAGTGACCACACCATCGTGGTTATCTGGATCATTAAGCTATTTTTTTGTACAGTTCTTCTGTGTATTCTTGCCATCCCTTCTTGATCATTTCTGCTTCTATTAAGTCTTTACATTTTCTGTTTTGTTGTACTCATCTTTGGATGAAATGTTCCTTTGACATTTCCAATTTTCTTGAAGAAACCTCTGGTCTTTCCCCTTCTGTTGTTTTCCTGAATTTCTTTGCAATGGTCATTGAACAAGACGTTCTTGTCTCTCCTTGCTATTCTCCAGAACTCTGCATTTTAGTTTAGTGTACCTTTCTCTTTTCCCTTGCTTTTCACTTTTGCTCTTTCCTCAGATATTTGTAAAGCCGCTTCAGACAACAACTTTGCCTTCTTCTGTTTCCTTTTTCTTTGGGATAGTTTTTGTTTTTATTTTTTCCTGCCTCTTGTACAATAATATAGAACTCTGAACATAGGTCTTCAGGCACCCTGTTTACTAGATCTAATCACTTGAATCTATTAATCACATCCACTGTATATTCATAGGGCATTTGATTTAATTCATACCTGAATTCCCTAGTGGTTTTCCCCACTTTCTTCAGTTTAAGCCTGAATTTTGTGATAAGGAGCTGATTATCTGAACCACAGTCAGCTCCAGGTCTTGTTTGACTGTATAGAGTTTCTCCATTTTTGGCTAAAAGAATGTAATCAATCTGATTTCAGCATTGACAGTTTGGTTATGTCAAAATGTAAAGTTGTCCCTTCAGTTCAGTTCAGTTCAGTTGCTCTGTCATGTCCCACCCATTGCGACCCCATGAATCGCAGCATGCCAGGCCTCCCTGTCCATCACCAACTCCTGAAGTTCACTCAGACTNGTGGGGTGGGAGGTGGGAGGGGGATTCAGGATTAGGAGCTTGTGTACACCTGTGGTGGATTCATGTCAAAGTATGGCAAAGCCAATAGAGTATTGTAAAGTAAAATTTAAAAAAATAAATTTAAAAAAAACCAAAGTTTAAACAAAACAAACAAAAGCATCATCTCTTACATCACACACTGTGAATGAGACAAAGCTCAGGACTATCACTAGTATCTCAACTGCAAGGAGCTGGACCAAACTTCATCACTTCTGACTGCACATCTTTGGAGCAAGTGACTGCTACAACCAGGGTGTGAAATCCTCAAGATATATTGTGGACTTCATATTGGATGAGTTATTTACAATTTCACAGACAGCTAACACCTTGGTCAGCAGCTGAAAAGGACAAGATTTAAATATTGGCAAAAGAACAGTAAAAGTCATGGTTATCTCCCAACTGGTCAAAGTATTACCAAATCAGAGTGCTAAAGAATATAGAAAAGGTAGTTAAATTGATCCACGTAAAGGGGGTCCCAAAGAGGTATGGCAGATTTCTTCTTTACGACCTAGATTGGTAAACTACCTCAATCCCATATTTATGTCAGAGAGTCCTAGGCCAATTTCTCTGTCTTCAGGGAGGTTGCAAGCTTGGCATGGCCCAGAGAGCAAAGGGATCTGCAGCTGAAGTTACTGTGACCGAAAACACAAAACTTTGTTGATTGCAGGTATGTCTCTGTCAGGCAAACAGTCACTGGATGTACTAACCAATTTTATGAGCATATGGATTCTTAAACATCATCCATAATTTTCTTAAAATACTTTTTTTTTTGCCCCAAAATAGAAGATAGAGTGAGCCAAGCAGAATAGAGACAAATAAAAAGACTTAATTAAAGGAAGTTGTTAATTTAATATTTGCTGAAAAGCAAAAGCAAATCCTGTAGAATTCTTGTTTGATATAATCATGAAGGTGGCTATGCCTCATCTATGTTATGGATATTTCCGCATTTTATGTTGTAAAGAGATAAAATATAGTTACGTCTCAGCAGCTCAATTATGAGGGATAAAAACTGCCAGTTATGACTTCTTTAGATCTCACAATAAGCAAATTATGGCAAGTTCTCTCATCTTGGGTTTCACAATTGAGTTCATATTATGTAATGTTAGCCCAGCTTTTTCATTAAAACAACAGTAAAAAGTGATTGTTAATGAGCATAACAAAGTATTTTTGGCATGGAAATAGCTATTTCTACTTTTCAAAACTGTTTGTTCTTTTAAGAAGACAAATAGTCCACCTTACAAACATGTTTGCAAAATGCCTATATTTAAGGTAAAGTCCAAGTCAACACATGCCTAGATGAGCACACTTAATAAATGATAGCTGAACTTTTGCTAATTTTTGCTAAGAAAAGAAGGAGAGGGAGAAAGACAGAAAAAGGGAAGAAAAAGAAAGAAAAGAGAGAGACAGAAAAAATTAAAGAAGAAGCAGAAAGGATGGAAGAAAGGAAGTATATATAGGAGGTAGACTGCTTTCTTTAGGGACCACTATGTATACTATATGTACATATATTTAGCTATATTATTCTCTTCTTCATTCAAAATTCAGAAGTTTGCAAACTAGAGAGAAAGATATACTTTTAAGCCACAAATCTTTACTTCCCAAAGAGGATGAGATAATGAAAGATGAATTAAAATCCCCAGATATTCACTATGCCTTCATACAGAACTCTAATATAATGAGAGGAACCAGAATATGCCATCTCAAATATGCCTGTTTGGTTTACAGATTATTTTTAACTAAACGACTTTGAGAACCAATAGAGGCAGGAAAAGCTCTAAAACCAGGGCACAAGTTTTCCTTTTGTAAAGAAAATTTACATGTTTTTAAAGAGATTTCCATTTGCAAAGATGTTTCCTTCTCCCTGACTTAAATAAGGAGAAATTAATAATTTATCAATGAAAAACATAATGGCTTAAATTTGCAACATGAATATTACTAAACAAGCCTAGTTTGCCAAACTTTTTCTCATCTTCTCCTTATAACTTACTTCCCCAGCACAGAAGTCCTTCTTTTACCTTGAAATAATATTTAAAAAGTTCTAACCAACTCTGAATTACTCATAACTGAGTGCTCCCATGTATAAGTGCAGGCTGCATGTGTCAACGTCTATTTTTCTCCTGTTAATCTACCTTTCCCCAGTGAAATTTATAGGGCTGTAGGAAAAGAACTTAAATTGGATAGAAGAAAAAGATTTATTATTTTTCTTATACAATATACAACATTCTACAGGTAACTTAGAACATGATTTTCATTTGAAAAATGCAGAACTTAGATGAATTCCTAGACTTAAAGGAATAAAAAAATTGTTAACATAAGATTTTCATCTATTTTCGGTAATAATTAGGACCTTTATTGCTGCTGCTTCTGCTACTAAGTCACTTCAGTCGTGTCCGACTCTGTGCGACCCTATAGACGGCAGCCCACCAGGCTCCCCCGTCCCTGGGATTCTCCAGCCAAGAACACTGGAGTGGGTTGCCATTTCCTTCTCCAATTCATGAAAATGAAAAGTGAAAGGGAAGTTGCTCGGTCGTGTCCGACTNGTAGTATCCATGATGTACATTACATCCTACAAATTGTTTTATAACTGGAAGACTGTAAATTTTGACTCTCTTCTATATCTCCTTTATCCATTCATCCACTGATGGACATTTAGGCTGTTTCCATATCTTGGCTATTGTAAATAAGGCCACAATGAACATGGATGTGCATAATTTTTTCAAATTAATGTTTTCAAGTTCCTCAAATAAACAGTCAGAAATGGAATTGCTAGATGATATGACAGCTCTATTTTTAAATTTTTGAGGAACGTCCATGCTGTTTTCCATAGTAGCTGCACAAATTTACATTCCCACCAACAGTGTACAAAGATTTGCTTTTCTCCACCTCCTCTCCAACAATGATTACTTGTATTTTGGATAATAACCATTTTGGCAAGTATGAAGTGATATTTCACTGTGGTTTTGATTTGCATTCCCCTGGTTATGACCAACCTAGATAGCATATTCAAAACCAGAGACATTACTTTGCCAACTAAGGTCCTAGTCGAGGCTACGGTTCNACAATTGCACTCATCTTACATGCTAGTAAAATAATGCTCAAAATTCTCCAAGCCAGGCTTCAGCAATATATGAACCGTGAACTCCCAGATATTCAAGCTGGTTTTCGAAAAGGCAGAGGAACCAGAGATCAAATTGCCAACATCCACTGGATCATCAGTAAAGCAAGAGAGTTCCAGAAAAACATCTATATCTGCTTTATTGACTATGCTAATATTGCCTTTTGTGTTGTTTAGAAGTAGTGTTTTCTGTGACCAGTGAGCTCTTTTGGCAGAATTTGTTAACCTTTGCCCTGCTTCATTTTGTACTCCAAAGCCAAACTTGCCTATTACTCCAGGTATTTCTTGATTTCCTACTTTTACATTCCAATCCCCTACGAATAGAATATATTTTTTAGAGTTAGTTCTAGGAGGTCTTCATAGAACTGATCAACTTCAGCTCCTTCAGCATAGGTGATTGGGGCATAGACTTGACTTACTGTGATGCTGAATGGTTTGCCTTGGAAACAAACTGAGATCATTCTGTCATTTTTGAGGTTACACCAAAGTACTGTGTTCAGAGTCTTTTGTTAATTATAAGGGTTATTCCATTTCATCTAAAGATTCTTGTGCATAGGATATGTAATGGTCATCTAAATTAAATTCACCCATTCCTATCCACTTTATTTCAGTGATTCCTAAGTTTTTGATGTTTACTCTTGTTATCTCCTGCTTGACCACATCCAACTTACCTTGATTCATGGACCTATTATCCCAGATTCCTATGCAATACTGTTCTTCACAGAATCAGACTTTACTTTCACCACCAAACACATCCACAACCAGGCATCATTTCTGCTTTGGCCAACTGCTTCATTCTCTCGGGAACTATTAGTAATTGTCCTCCACTTTTCCCCAGTAGTGTATTAGACACCTTCAGACCCAAGGTTCCTCTTCTTTGCGTGTCATATCTTTTTGCCTTTTTATACAGTTCATGGGATTCTCATAGCAAGTATACTGGGGAGGTTTGCCAGTTTCTCCTCCATCCCCACCTCAATTTCCTAGGTTTCTGCTTGCTTAGATATTCTTTTACATCTTTTCTTACTATTGCAACCCAAAGGAAGTTTTATTTATTTAAAACCTTGAACTGTGTTTAAGATCTATACACTCTGGACATATCACTTAGCATTTGATAATGGCCCATTATATATACATATATATATATATATATTTGATGTATATACATTGCCAATCCGTTGAAATCAGCCTGAGTTTATTTTTCCATTGGACATGCAAGACTTAAATCTATTGTCATTATCTGCCATTAAGTCATAAGGTGACAATGGAGATGGACCAAATGTTTCATATTAGCATAATCAAAGTCATGAACAGGATAATTGGAAGTGATAGTATAAAGTATTGGCTACCACAAGGGTGAATTTTCTTGGCAGCAAAGTTGTACATTTTTTAAGTAATAAAAAGATAATTATTATAGAAAAATTCAAAGTTTGTTTAAATATTTCACAGTTTAAGCATTGAAGCCATCACTGGTTTCCCCATAACAAAATGCTAAGAAATAACTGCCCCTCTCAGCCAGTGAGCTACATCNGAGGAAGTAGTCACCAAATTGTGATTTAATTTCTGACCTTTCAAAGTTTGTTTAAATATTTCACAGTTTAAGCATTGAAGCCATCACTGGTTTCCCCATAACAAAATGCTAAGAAATAACTGCCCCTCTCAGCCAGTGAGCTACATCATTAATGCCATACATCAAACTTAGAGAGTCATTTCCTATTTAATCTTCTTGGATTTGCCATATAATTTCTCCCCAAATTTCCCATTGAGCTGATATTTTTTATTACTTCAGCTCAACACAAAAAGTTAACTTGGGTATAGGAAATATTCATTTTTTGAATGAAAGTACTTCGCTTGGAAAAGTCTTTGAAAAGAGCTCAAATGGATTCACCAAGAGCATATGCTTTGATATGTTGAAAGAAACCTGCTTCACAAATAAGATGAGATTTTTTTTAATGCAAATGACCTCATACTGATATATGTTTCAGTGCGTATATATTTGGATGATTTTTAAAAGAATTTCAGTATGGAAAGAAAGATCAGGAGAGTAGTAGAAAACCAAGGAATCACACACACACAATTCTAATAATCCTTAGCCTGAACAGTGTTGGAATCATGCTTCAGAAGTAGAGTGCCATTTCCAGAAGTAAAACTACTTAATGCAAGAGCTTCATATTGCATATAATAAAAAATGACAAAAAACCAACACATGAGCTGCCACTTCTTACTCCTGTAGACAGGACAGATAGAACATTAAAAATTTCTTAATCTTTGTATCTATCTCTAGCTATAAAAATTTCTTAATCTTTGTCTCTCTAGCTATAGTCATTTACATGCTTTCTCTATGGATATGTTTTTCTATGCTTTCCTTTTTTTTTTTCTGGTAGTTTCATAAAAATGAAATAGTGAAATTATATGTAGTCTTATACTCTGTCTTCTTCACTTAACATGATGATTTTGAGGTTTATCCTTATTGTATATGTTAGTATTTTGTTCTTTATTTATTGATCAGTTGTGCTCAATTTACATAAAACATTTTGCTTATACTTTAATCATTTGATGCACATTGGGATTGGTTCTAATCTGGGGCTATTGTGAATAATGTCCCCATGAAAGCCTTTGCATGCCTAACTGCTCTTGGTAGATTCCCAGGTGTGGAGTTGCTGGGTCATAATGGTAAATTTCTGCTTAATTTTCAAAAAGCTATCAGATTCCAAACTGGCTATCCAATTTAATATTCCCATTTAACCATCAATATAGGCACTAGTGGTAAAGAACCCATCTGTCAGTGTAGAAGACATAAGAGACACGCACTTGATCCTTGTGTTGGGAAGTTCCACTGGAGGAAGGCATGGCAACCTACTCCAGTATTCTTGTCTGGGGAATTCCATGGACCGAGGAGCCTGGGGAACTAAAATTCATAGGGTCTCAAAGTGTCAGACATGACTGAAGCAACTTAGTGTACATACATAAAGAAGTTGTAACTTTTATACGTATACTTGTAATCTGTATTTTATGAGTATGGTTATACTAGTTGGGTGTGAAATGGAATCCTGTTTTACTTTTTAATTTTCATAACTGCTAAAAATCTTATGACTCTTCAAATGTGCTTAATAATAGCCATTCCTAACAACTACTTTATTGACTATGCAAATCTATATGCAAATATTTTTTATTTGATTTTTCTCTGATCTAATTTAAAAAAACTTTTATGTTTTCTGTATGCAAGTCATTTATTAGATATATGATCTGCAAATAACTTCTCCTAATTGGTGGCTTGTCTTTCTTTTTTGATGGCTTGTTTTTCTTTTTTTCTTAGTTTTTTTTTTTTTTAAATGAATTGTTTTTGACATTGCACCTAACAATTCTATGAAATCCAAGTTCCGGAACATTTTCTTCAGCCAGTACCACACTGCCTTTACAATGTCAAAACTTCAGAAACAGTAAAATTAAAACTAAGCCAGTAAAGTAGTGTTTAGTAAGAAAGAGTTAATTGTGCACAAAAATACAGTTTGCAAACTGTGAGTCTTCAAATTCAAAACTGATGTCAAGGTGAGGGGCAAAATGTTACTGTATAATCTATAGATGAAAATGAGAAAGTTGTTTATCTTTTACAAAAATTGGATTACAATTTTTGTAATTACAATTACAATTGTAATTGTAATTGAGGGTTTCTATTTGTGGAGGTGGGAGTTAAAATGATTATCTTATACCATTTTAGGAAGATAACATTTTTTGGTAATCAGAGGAACAAAGAACAACCAAAGTTTCCCTAATGTTCATAAAATAAAGTAGGTTTAGTTTTGCTAAAGGGACTTCCCTGGAAGGTCAGCTGGTAAAGAATCCACCTGCAATGCAGTGGACCTGGGTTCTATACCCTTGGAAGAGGTCATGGTAACCCATTCTAGTTTTCTTGCCTGGAGAATTCCATGGACATAGGAGCCAGGTGGGCTACAGTCTTTAGGGTCACACAGCATCACACATAACTGAAGTAACTAAGCAGTAGCAGCATCAGTTTTGTTTCAGGGTTCAACTGGTTTGGTTCCTTGGGGGATTTTCAAACCACTTTAACAACTTATATATTTGAAATCAAGTATGTAAATTCCTTTTTCTCCTCTTCCTTTCCTTTTATTCTTTTTCTTCATTTTACTCAGCACTTTGAAAACACATTTACATTTGTTTTCTGCCTTCACTCTATTCTCACTCATGACATCTCATCCATTTTCCTTATTTTCTGTGAAGAAGTCTTTTTCTCAGGAAACTTTTTTTTTAATTTAAATTTATTTATTTTAATTGGAGGCTAATTACTTTTAAGATTTTCTCTTTATCTTTATGTTGTGTGTTTAATTTGTTTTAATCATGTGTGGGGTGCACCGAATCTGAATTTCTTTAACCTGTAATTTGATGTCTTTCATCAAATTCAGGCAATATTTCTTCCTATATATTTTTTTTCACCCCATTTCCTCTTCTTTTGATGCTTCTGGGTCTCCATATAAACAAATTTTTGGCTGACATATTTGTTTTTTACAGATACTTTGTTTTTTATTTTGTTTTGTTTTTTCCTTTTTGAATAATTTCAACTTTTCTGTCCTCAGATTCACTAATTCTTTGTTGTGCTATATCCATTCTGCTAAAAAACTCATCAAACTTATTGTTTACCTCTGATGCCATTTTTTTCATTCTAGAATTTTTAGCCAAAATTTCATTTTATTTTTCTATATACATTCTTTGTTATATCCTTTATTGTGCTTATTGTTTTAAAGTTCATCTTTGATAATTTCAACACAAGTGCTTCTGTTTCTACTGATCATTTTGATTTTTAATGACTGGTCACACTTTTTTTTTTCCTCATAATTTTGGTTGAACACAGGCATTATGTGAAAAAGACTGGAAATAATAAAGTACATAATTTTTGACTATGCAAGTGCACGCCTCTTTTTTGTTCAGACTGGCACCATGAGGAAGAGGTTGCTGAGTCAATCTAGTTTGCTGTGCTTGGTCTGGTTTTTGTTTGATCTATTCTAAGGTTGAGCATGGTCTAATCTCTGTTCTTATTTAAATTAAATTCAAATTTGTAAGTAATTTAATTAATTTGAGGATGGAATTTCAACCCTCCTTTTGGCAGAGTTTGGGATCTGAGTGCCTGAAAGTTTTATCTTTTTTCTTCTGTTCTACCTTCATATCCAGTTCATCCTGGGTATCCTCAAGCTATTCTCTCTAAAATCTACTCCATCTTCTCAGAAACAGACTTTCATTGCCTAAGTCTTAGTGTAAGTAAGAGACTGCCTAGGATTCTCTCTGAGCTCATGTTCTCCTCACAGATTTTAATGTGCCCAGGAACACCTGCCTTCTGGTGTTCTGTGACAGGGATAGTCTCCATCATTACTCCTTCACTACTCACTATAGTTACTATCTCAAAATTAGTCTAAAAACTGGAAGATTTACCCAAAGATCTCAAAACTCCTCCAATTGCTCTGTTTCTGAGGCATTTGCCATCCTCTTTATAAACATTTATCAGATTGCAATAATCTGAATAGTGTAATAATAATAATCTCTCCTCCCTCTAAATCCATAACTAATTCATTAATGTAATTTTACCTGACAATAAATCCCTATGTTTACTTTACCTTTCAAGTTTGTTAAAACACTTATATGTTCATGCTATAATAAATACATTAAGTACATTAAAACATAACATATATTATCTAAATCTAGGAAATCTATAGTCAAACACTTGTAAAAAAAAATAACTTGGTCAATACTTGTATCCCATCATCCAGATTACAACTAAATGCATATTTCATTAAAAACTCTCATTTCTTTTTGTGAACATGACAATTTTACTGAACAATGTCAAGTAATTGCAAAATAAAATATTTCAGTTAAATATATACAATATTTTCTCTATATTTTTACAATATCATTATTGTGTGATGAATGGAATAGTTGTGCAATAGATAATTGCTCATGAAATCTAGTATAATACAGAAATTTTGATTCTGTAAGCTATATTTTTTTGAAAACCAAAGATCACCAATTATTGAATAGTTTGATCTATAAAGAATGCTGCATATATTGAAAGGCATGAGACATGGCTACTGTAATCTTTTCATTTGTAAAAAAATTATGTTTTCTAATCCGAACTTCAAATGTTAAAACTAGAAAATGGAAGTCTAGTTTATAGATATCCATGTGTTGATTAGAAAATAAATATCACCAAAATGATAATATGAAAATTATTTTAAACTTTGTGTTACAGGTATTCTACTAGACCACTTAGACATTAAATCAATAGTAGAAGGTTTCTGATTGTAAGGATTACTTATAATTCTACATTTTGTGTAATATGCATTATACCAATGTAAATTAATTTCGTATTTATCAATGGCAGTGCCACTTTCTACACCTCAGACACATGTAAAAAAAAGAAATATCTTCTCCCTGAAATAGGCTTTTGCTCTCTCTTATATGAACTCGTTGGAGAAGGCAATGGCACCCCACTCCAGCACTCTTGCCTGGAACACCCCTGGATGGAGGAGCTTGGAAGGCTGAAGTCCAAGGGGTCGCTGAGGGTCAGACACGACTGAGCGACTTCACTTTCATTTTTCACTTTCATGCATTGGAGAAGGAAATGGCAACCTACTCCAGTACTCTTGCCTGGAGAATCCCAGGGATAGGGGAGCCTGGTGGGCTGCCGTCTATGGTGTCACACAGCCAGACATGACTGAAGTGACTTAGCAGCATATGAACTCATGAAACCAGCACAAGAACTTGAATATCACAAAGATAATGCAGTACCATAAAGTGACTTTATTTTGTAAGATTGCCATAATAGAGCACTATAAACTGAGTGGTTAGTTAGAGTAATGTATATTCTTTGCAGTTTGAAGTCTAGAATTCCCAACTCAAGGTGTTGATAGGATCATGCTCCTTTTAAAACCTCCACAGGAGGGTCTTTCCTTCTTTCTTCTAGCTTCTGGTAACAGTAGATGTTCATGGTTTTCAGCAACATAATTTCAATCTCTCCTATCAACCTCAAATGGACCTCTTCTCTGTCTCTTCACATTGTCCATATTTGTCTTGCTTTTTTGCTTGTCATGGTCCAAATTTCTTTTTTCTCATAAAAACACAAGTCATCTTCAGTTAAGGGTCAATGATACGTCAACATTACTTCAACTTAACAAATTAAATCTTCCACAATTCTATTCCCAAGTACAGTCATATACAGGGGTACTTGGATGAGAAATTCAATATATATTTTGAAGAGAAAATCCAACCCATAAAATGAATATTTGTGAATCATCAGTGTTCATTTCTGTCACAGGAGGTCAGTCTTATTTCCCAAGGGAAGATCTCTTGGGGGTCTTCTGTCATTCTCAGCTAAATTAATATGTAATAATCTGAGCTTCTCCACAGCAAATACCACCACAGTTCAGTTCAGTACAATTCAGTTCAATTGCTCAGTCATGTCCAACTTTTTGTGACCCCATGCACTGCAGCATGCCAGGCTTCCCTGTCCATCACCAACTTGTGAAGTTTGCTTAAATCCATCTCAATTGAATAGGGGATGCCATCCAAACATCTCATCCTCTGTCATTCCCCTTTCTTCCTTCCCTCAATCTTTTTCAACATCAGGGTCTTTTCCCATGAGTCATTTCTTCACATCAGGTGGCCAAAGCACTGGAGCTTGAGCTTCAGCATCAGTCCTTCCAATGAATATTCAGAACTGATTTCCTTTAGGTGGACTGGTTTGATCTCCTTGCAGTCTAAGGGATTTTCAAGAGTCTTCTCCAACACCAGAGTTCAAAAGCAACAATTCTTTGGTGTTCAGCTTTCTTTATGTTCCAACTCTCAAATCCATAAATGACTACTGGAAACACCATTGCTTTGACTAGAAATACCTTTGTTGGCAAAGAAATATCTCTGCTTTTTAATATGCTGTTGAAGTTCGTCATAGCTTTTCTTCTAAGGAGCAAATGCCTATTAATTTTATGGCTGCAGTCACTATCTGTATTGATTTTGGAGTCCTAGAAATAAAGTCTCTCACTGTTTCCATTGTTTCCCCATCTAATTGTCATGAAGTGATGTGACCAGATGCCATGATCTTAGTTTTTTGAAAGCTGAGATTTAAGCCAGCTTTTTCACTCTCCTTTTTCACTTTTATTAAGAGTTTCTTAGTTCTTCAGTTTCTGCCATAAGGTGGTGCCATCTGCATATCTGAGGTTATTGATATCCTTCCTGGCAATCTTGGTTCCAGCTTGTGCTTCATCCAGCCCAGCATTTTGCATGATACACTCTGCATATAAGTTAAATAAGCAGGGTCACAATATACAGCCTTGATGCACTGTTTCCCAATTTTGAACCAGTCTACTCTTCCATGTCCAGTTCTAACTGTTGCTTCTTGACATTCATACAAATTTCTCAGGAGGCAGTTCAGGTGGTCTGATATTCCTGCCTCTTGAAGAATTTTCCACAGTTTGCTGTGATCCACACAGTCAAAGGCTTTAGTATAGTCAATGAAGCAGAAGTAGATGTTTTTCTAGAATTCTCTTGCTTTCCTATGATTCAATGGATGTTGGTCATTTGATCTCTGGTTCCTCTGCCTTTTCTAAATGCAACTTGAGCATCTGGAAGTTTACAGTTTACTTATTGTTGAAACCTGGCTTGGAGAATTTTGATCATTACTTTGTTAGCGTGTGAGATGAGTGCAATTGTGTGGTAATTTGAGCATTCTTCGGCATTACCTTTCTTTGAGATTGGAATGAAAACTGACATTTTCCAGTCCCATGACCACTACCGAATTTTCCAAATTTGCCAGCATATTGAGTGCAGCACTTTCACAGAGTCATCTTTTGGAACTTGTAATAACTCAGCTGGAATTCCATCATCTCCACCAGGTTTGCTCAGAGTGATGTTTCCTAAGTCTCACTTGTCTGAACACTCCAAGGTGCCTGGCTCTTGGTGAGTAATCACACCATCATAGTTATCTGGATCATTATGATCTCCTTTTTATTGTTCTTCTGTATATTCTTGTGACATCTTCTTAATATATTCTGCTTCAGATATAATG
Organism: Neotragus pygmaeus; assembly: GCA_006410875.1. Classification (NCBI taxonomy): domain Eukaryota; kingdom Metazoa; phylum Chordata; class Mammalia; order Artiodactyla; family Bovidae; genus Neotragus; species Neotragus pygmaeus. The sequence goes on from SJYV01055799.1 coordinate 439,819, forward strand.
ATATAATGGTCATTTGAATTAAATTAACCCATTCTTTTCCATTTTAGTGCACTGATTCTTAAATTTGTCAACAGTAGGAAATAAGTCATTGAGGTTAGTTTCTTTTTAATATAACAGATTTATATTTAATTAATTTATATTAATCACATCCTACATTTAAATATATTTAAAATTTTATATCATACATTTTTATTAGATGTTCATAAGACATTTTGGAAAAACTGGCAAAAAGCATACACTACTAAATTTCAGAGTAGAATTCTTTTTTGTTTATATGATTCAATTACATATATACATATATAGATTTTTGAAATTGTTTTCCATTATAATTTATAACAAGATTGACTATAGTTCCCTGTGCTATACAGTAAATCATTGTTGCTTGTTGTGTACATCTATATATTTTTAAATTAGGAGTCTAGCAATCTATTTATATTAAGTCAAACAAATTAGGCAAAAATTCAGAAGTTTTCTAATATATATATATATATATATATATATTACATGTACACAAAAGCTTTTCTACTACTATGTTTGATAAAGACTTGAGAAAAGCATCAAAAAAAGAGATGGATAAGTTGGAAAACATAAAATAAATGAAATGGGAGCATTAAACATGAAACAGAAAAAGTGAAACAAACTAGATAAGAGTAAAATATCCCCATATAGTCCTTTTAAAAAATATATATGTATTTATTGAGGTATAGTTGACTTGAAGTGTTTCAGATGCAGAGCAAGGTGATTTAGTTATACAGAAACATATATTATTTTTAAAATTGTTTTTCATAATAAGCTATTACAAGATACTGACTATAATTCCCGATGCTATATGCTATATAGTGAACCTTTGTTGCTTGTTGCATATCTATTTTTAAATTAGAAATCTAGCATTCTATTCATACTAAACCAAACAAGTAGAATCAAAATGGCATAATTTTTATAGTTAGGCAAAAATTCATAAGTTTTTAAATACATATGTAGTATATGTTTATATATATATATATATATATATATATATATATATAAAAGC
>SJYV01055799.1:456193-504671 GCA_006410875.1 Neotragus pygmaeus
AAGGAGATCAGCCCTGGGATTTCTTTGGAAGGAATGCCGCTAAAGCTGAAACTACAGTACTCTGGCCACCTCATGCGAAGAGTTGACTCATTGGAAAAGACTCTGATGCTGGGAGGGATTGGGGGCAGGAGGAGAAGGGGACGACCGAGGATGAGATGGCTGGATGGCATCACTGACTCGATGGACATGAGTCTGAGTGAACTCCGGGAGTTGGTGATGGACAGGGAGGCCTGGCGTGCTGCGATTCCTGGGGTCGCAAAGAGTTTGACATGACTGAGCGACTGAACTGAACTGAACTGAGATAGGTATAGAAATAATGTGTGTGTGTGTGTGTGTGTGTGTGTGCGTGTGTGTGTGTATAACTTTTATATATAGATATGTGTGTGTGTGTACTCACATTTGCTTTTTAACTCTCTTCTCTGAAATGACTTGGAGTGTCACTGAAGGTCCAAATCTTGATTTCCATATAACATTTCCAATTAAAAAAAAAAAGGCAGAGAAAAGTAGAAAGAAAGTATAGAATAAGCTTGTACCATTTTTCTTGGCCAAAAAGTTAAAAAAAAAAGCGCTCAAATAATAAAGAAGGTAAATGAAAGGGAAAAAGAAGCTAGACTGAAAAGGTTTTTAGTAACCCCAAACTAAAGCAATTTGAGAATCTTTTAAATTTGTATCCTAAATCATTGGATAAAATGGAAATCCACAGAACCCACTAGGAAGAAAAAAGGAGAGAAAGAAAAAGACAGGCAGATAAAATTCACCTTTTAATAGAATGACAACTAATGTAGGAAAAGTGAAGTAATTGGAAAATCACTGTTCTGTTAGTACTAGAGGAATAATTAAATCATGAAAAAGACAACAGTAGTTATTAAGATTGTACAAATGAAAGCATTTGCAGGGGTGTATATTTATACAAGAATCTTAGGATACCTGAATACAAAATACTCATTGCATAGAATAACTTTATAGAGTAGAAAACTCTGCCAGAAAAAAAACAACAACAACTCAGTCAGATTGATTTGAACTTCCAGAAAGGAGCTTAGTGAGTCCTCTAGCGCCTCAATTTTTCAACTGCTCCCCAATGAACATCTTCAGACTTCCTGACTTTTGTGGCCAGTGGTGCTTACAGATCAGTATATATATGCATTCTTAAAAAAGCTGCTGCCTGAGAGTATGGAAGAATTTTCCAGACAAGCAAAAGGGATCCATAAGATTAAAAGATATAAAATGTGACAACAAAAAATGAATGAGGGAGTAGAATGTAGAGCTTTAGGATATGTTCAAACCTAAGTCATCTAAATGAAGTGGATTGTTAAAAATATAAATTTTATGTATGATCTCAAAGTAAGTGGAAAGCCAAACTTACAGTAGATACACAAGAGAAAATAAGTAGCAAATCTAAGTGTACCACTAAAGAAAGTCATCTACCTACATGGGCAGAAAGTAGTAAAAAAAAAAAAAAAAAAAGGAGAAGAAGAAGAAGAAGAAGTAAACAGAGGAACACCAATGCAGCCAGAAAACTAATATCAAAATCACAATAAGTACACATTCATCAGTAATTATCTTAAATGTAAATGAACTAAATTCTCCAATAAAAAGACACAGGGTAGTTGAGTGTATAAAAAATAATACTCATGTATATGCTGCATACAAAAAACTCTCTTCAGATATAAAGACACACAGATGAAAAGTTAAGGCATGGTCTTCCAGTTCAAGATGGCAGAGTAGAAGGATATGCACTAATCTCCTCTTGCAGAGCATCAAAATTGCAACTAGCTATTGAACAACCATTGACAGGAGTTTATTGGAACCCACCAAAAAATATACTCTATGTCCAAAGACAAAAAGTTTTGGTGAGACATCAGGAGGAGTGCAATTCTGATAAAATCAAATCCTACAGTTATCAGATGGGTTACCCACAGACTGGAGAACAATAATACTAAATAAATTCTCCCACTGTTGTGAAGGTTCTGAAACCCACATCAGGCTTTCCAGCCTTGGGATCCAAGAAAGGGTCAAGGAATTACCAGTGAATCTGGTTTCGAGTGCCAGTGGGGTTTGATTAAAGGACTTCCAGAGGACTGGGGGAAACACAGATTACAGCCTTTGAGGGAACAAACAAAATTTTGTAGGCACCAAGACCAGAGGAGAGGAACAGTGACCCCACAGGAGACTGAAACAAAAACACCTGCTAGTTTTGGAGGGCCTCCTGTGGAGGTGTGAGTTGGCTAGAGATCCATCTTGGCCTAAACCTTCTTGGAATTTGCCATGGAGCCTAACATAGACTCCAGGGCTGGGTGGCCTCAGGGAAAAAAACTGCCAAGGAGGGAGCAGCAACCTCACCCATTACCAGATAATTGGATTAAGCTTTTCTAAACAAGGCCCAGCCTGTTCAGAGCAAACCCCAGTTTTTCCACCACCAGTCCCTCCCATCAGGAAGTTTAAGCAAGCCTCTTAGCCTCAGCCATCAGAGGGCAGACAGAAGAAGCACAGTCTCACAGTGGCTGCAATTAAAACCATATTACAGAAAGATATTCAGCATGAAAAAAGCTTAAAGTTATGTCCCAGATGAAGGGATAAGATAAAACCCCAGAAAAATAACTAAATGAAGTGGAGATGGGCAACCTTCCAGAAAAAAGAATGCAAAATAATGAAAGTGAATATGATTCAGGATCTCAAAAAAAGAATGGAGGCAAACATTGAGAAGATGCGAGAAATGTTTACCAAACACCTAGAAGAATTAAAACCAAAAATCTAGAGATGAGTAATAAAATAGAAGGAATCAATAGCAGAATAATTAAGGCAGAAGAACAAATAAATAACCTGGAGAACAGAATAGCAGAAATCTCTGCCACAGAACAGTATATAGAAAGAAAAAGAGAGAAGAAATGAAGACAGTCTAAGAGACCTCTAAGACAACATTAAATACACCAACATTCACATTATAGGGGTTACAGAAGGAGAAGAGAGGAAAAAAGGACCTGAGAAGATATTTGAAGGAATAATAATTGAAAATGTCCCTAATATGGAAAAGGAAATAATCAACCAAGTCCAGGAAGCACAGGCAGGATAAACCCAAGGAGGAACATACCAAGACACATAGTAATCAAGCTGACAAAAATTAAAGACGGAGAAAAAACATTAAAAGCAGCAAGGGAAAAACAACGAATAACATACAAGTGAACTCCTTTCAAGCTATCAGCTGATTTTGGATAAGCTGATTTCTCAACTGATGGGTTTTTCAACTGATAGAAACTCTATAAGTCAGAAGGGAATGAGATGCTATAATTAAAGTGATGAAAAGGAAGAACCTACAACTTAGAATACCATGCCCATCAAGACTCTTCTTGAAATTTTATGGAGAAATCAAAAGCTTTCCAGACAAGCAAAAGTTAACAGAATTCAGCACCCACAAACTAGCTTTAACAAATGCTAAATAAATTTTTCTAGTCAGGAAATACAAGAAAAGGAAAAACCCTACATAAAATAAACCCAAAACAATTAAGAAAATGGTAAATGGATCATGTTTAGTGCTGTGCTTAGTTGCTCAGTCGTGTCCAACTCTTTGTGATTACATGGACTGTAGTCTGCTAGGTTCCTATGTCTATGGGGATTCTCCAGGCAAGAATACTGGAGTGGGTTGACATGTCCTCCTCCAGGGGATCTTCCCAAACCAGGGATTGAACCCAGGTTTCCAGTATTGTAGATTATTTACCATCTAAGTCACCAGAGAAGCCCAAGAATACTGGAGTGGTAGCCTTTTCTTTCTCCAAGGGATCTTCCCAACCTAAAAATAGAAACTGGGTCTCCAGCATTGCAATCAGATTCTTTACCAGCTGAGCTAACAGGGAAATCCAATAGGATCATCATACATATTGATAATTACCCAAAATTCAAATGCACCAACCAGATAAGACAAATGTTTTATCTGATCAGATGAAAACATTTGCATATATGTAATTCCACTTACCACATGACTCATCTTGACCCCTCTCCCCCAATTGTATGTAATTATTTTATATCATTAAGTTAATCATATTCCCATTATGGCTTGTGATTGTAATTATCTTTTAAATCTGGCTATTGATTGTGTAAAATGATAAACATCTTTTACTATTGTGACTATGTAATTATTATTCACTTAATACCATTATATCATGATTGGTCAACAGAAAAATAATAGAACTCTATATCAGCAAAACTAGGATCTAATAGAAAAACCAGTTCAGTTCAGTTCAGTCATTTAGTCCTGTCTGACTTTTTGCAACTTCAAGGATTGCAGCATGCTGGGCTTTTCTATCCATCACCAGATCCAAGATCTTGCTCAAACTCATGTCCATAGAGTTGGTGATGCCATCCAAGTGTTAGGTAGTTAGAATAGGAAAAAAGGAGTCCAGAATGGTAGTAGCAAAAAGACAAGGGAAAAGCCTGTGAAAATAGAACAAAGGAAGGTACAAGGACTGGATTGACAATATCAGGTAAAACAAACAGCCCTCCTGGTTAGCCTAATTTAAATACCTCAGGCTCAGGGGAAGAAAGAAAAATATATAAAAAGAGGAGTCAAAATTGAGTTACTGGCTTCTGTTTTCTTCCATCTTTTGGGTAGGCCACCGTTATGCCTCCAGGATGTATTTTCCCTAGCGTGCTAAATAAAGCTGAGCTGTAACATGGAGCTGTAACACTGTTCTGACCATCACTTCAAATTTTTGCTCTGGAGCAACAGAACTGAAGAAATTACAAACTCCCTCAACACAACCATCTCATCCTCTGTCATCTCTTTCTCCTCCTGCCTTCAATCTTTTCCAGAATCAGGGTCTTTTCCAAAGTGTCAGTTCTTTGCATCACATGGCCAACCAAACTATTGGAGCTTCACCTTCAGCATCAGTTCTTCCAACGAATATTCAGGATTGATTCTTTTAGGATTGACTTCTTTTAGGACTGACTGAATTAATCTGCTTACAGTTCAAGGGGCTCTCAACAGTTTTCTCCAACAGCACAGTTTAAGAGCATCAGTTTTTTGGTGCTCAGTTTTCTTTGTGGTCCAAATCTCAAATCTGTGCATGACTACTGGATAAATGATAGCTTTCATTAGATGGACTTCTGTTGGTAAAGTAATGTCTGCTTTTTAAATATGCTGTCTAGGTAGGTCATAGCTTTTCTTCCAAGGTACAAGTGTTAATTTCATGGCTGCAGTCACCATGTACAATGAATTTGGAGATCCCCAAAATGAAATCTCTCATTGTTTCCATTATTTCCCATGGAAATGATGGGACCAGATGCCATAATCTTAGTTATTTTAATGTTGAATTTCAAGCAAGCTTTTTCACACTCCTCTTTCACTTACATCAATTGGCTCTCTAGTTTTTCTTCTCTTTCGGCCATAAGGGTGGTGTCATCTGCATGTATGAGGTAATTGGTATTTCTCCAGGCAACCTTGATTCCAGTTTGTGCTTCATCCAGCCTGGCATTTCCCATGATGTACTCTGCATATAAGTTAAATAAGCAGGGTAACAATACAAAGCCTTGAGGTACTCTTTTCCCAATTTGGAATCAGTCCATTGTTCCATGTCTGATTCTAACTGTTGCTTCTTGATCTATATACAGATTTCTCAGGAAGCAGGTGAGGTGGTCTGATATTCTCATCTCTTTAAGAATTTGTCTGTTTGTTGTGACTCACACAATCAAAGGCTTTAGCATAGTCAAAGCAAAAATAGAAGTTTTTTGGAACTCTCTTTCTTTTTCTATGATTCAGTGGATGTTGGCAATTTTATCTCTGGTTCCTCTACCTGTTCTAAATACAGCTTGAACATATCAAAGTTCTCTGTTCATGTTCTGTTGAAGCCTAGCTTGGAGAATTTTGAGCATTACTTTGCTAACATGTGTGTTAAATGCAATTGTGCAGTAGTTTGAACATTCTTTGGGATTAGCTTTCTTTGGAATTGGAATGACTGACATTTTTCGGTCCTGTGGAATATTCCAAATTTGTTGGCATATTCAGTGCAGCATTTTCACACCATCATCGTTCATGATTTGAAATAGCTCAACTGGAATTCCATCACCTCCACTATCTTTGCTCATAGTGATGCTTCCTAAGGCCCACTTGACTTCACATTCCAGGATGTGTGGCACTATGTGAGTGATCACACCATCATGGTCACTTGAGGCATGAAGATCTTTTTTGTATAGTTCTTCTATATATTCTTGCCACTATAATAATTCAGTTCAGTTCAGTCACTCAACTATGTCTGACTCTGCAACCCCAAGAACCACAGCACGCCAGGCCTCTCTGTCCATCATCAACTCCCAGAGTTTACCCAAACTCATGTCCATTGAGCCAGTGATGCCATCCAACCATCTCATCCTCTCTCATCCCCTTCTCCTCCACACTCAATCTTTCCCAGTATCAGGGTCTTTCCCAATGAGTCAGCTCTTTACATCAGGTGGCCAAAGAGTTGGAGCTTCAGCTTCAACATCAGTCATTCCAATGAACACCCAGGACTGATCTCCTTTAGGGTGTACTGGTTGGATCTCCTTGCAGTCCAAGGGACTCTCAAGAGTCTTCTCCAACACCACAGTTCAAAAGCATCAATTCTTCTCTTTTGTATATAAAAAAGATAACTTCAAGGAAGAACATGATGAACAGAGTATTCAGAGGAAATTAATCTACAAGCCACACATATTACCCTATACCTACTTTATATAAGGGCTGTAACTTTTCTCTGCTTATTTTGTGCTCTTCTTTGATCTTCTCTGCATCTCTTGCGGGCACATTTATTTTTTTCCTACTTTAAATCTCTGGAAGCATTAATGAATACTCATAAGAGGGAGCTTAGGCTAGCTCAGGCCTTCATTTTTAGTACATTAGTTAAGAGGACACAATTCTGCTGTACTTGTGGGTAAACTCTGGGTTGGTTTTGTGTAAAAAAATTCTCAAATTGTGATCAGAAAATGGAGACTTTCATTCCTGAATATCAGTATTCATGAAATGAAGGGAAGACAAACAAACAAACAAACAAACAAAAAACCAAACTGTGAGTGAATGCCTTGAATTAGTTAAGCACTTACTTCTCTAGTTATTCACTAACAAGTCAGAAGACAGTGATACTGATATCACTAATATTGGGATAATATGTTATCCTTTGAAATGAATGAAATATTTTCTAGCTAAAAAATAATAGTTAAATGCATAGAGGTAGACATGGAACATGAGCATTTACAGTTCATTATCACAAATTGTGTTATATAAAATAATTTTAGAAATTGAGAAACATTATAACTCAAAATTCTCCAAACCAGGCTTCAGCAATACGTGAACCGTGAACTTCCTGATGTTCAAAATTGTTTTTGAAAAGGCAGAGGAACCAGAGATCAAATTGCCAACATCTGCTGTATCATGGAAGNACCCACCCTTGGCACCGTCTTCCATCCCACATGACCGTCCCCCCGAACAGGGCCCACGGTCAGTCTGGGCAGAGGTAAGATTAAAAGTTCAAAGCGTCAGACTTTTTATGCCCCGCTTGAAAGGGTTTCACCCTGACACTTTTCTAAATCCTGAAATTTGCATTAAATTATACGCACAGTTATACAGCATAGAATTCATTCCGTCACGGGAAGTGAGACTTCAGCTGCCATTTGGGGAGCACCACCAGGTCCATAACGAGCGCATTCAGGAGGGAGGTGTTTCCTAGCGCCACTGGCGGCTCAGCTGTGGCCCATCGCGTTCACGCGCCCACAGACCCAGCGCATTCCACGCAGCACCGGCTGCCAGCGCTTCCCTTCTCTGTCCGAGAAAAGTCTGTGCTGTTGGTGGGAGAAGCTGTGGGCCCCGAGGAGGGGAGGACTTCTTGGCTCCATTACCCGGCATTGGACACAGCAGCCCCCCAGGAGGGGTCCTCTGGTTTGGGGCATTGGTGTCATCCCCAGGGAAGTGTGGGGTGACCCACAACTGAGGTNTGCTGTTGGTGGGAGAAGCTGTGGGCCCCGAGGAGGGGAGGACTTCTTGGCTCCATTACCCGGCATTGGACACAGCAGCCCCCCAGGAGGGGTCCTCTGGTTTGGGGCATTGGTGTCATCCCCAGGGAAGTGTGGGGTGACCCACAACTGAGGTCAGGGGGCAGGGTGGGCAGATCCCGGATGGGTCTTCCAGCACCTTCCCTGGCCAGGGCCTCAGCACTGCTGCGTGACGGACCTCCGTGTGGATCAACTGCCTAGCTGAGGAAACACCCTGCATTTTTTCCACATCGTGAGCAACACCCAGTTCTGATTCTCCAGCTAAGATTTCCACACATGTTCCTTCAGGCTGGTTGTTACAATGTTGCAGTGGCCACTGAAATGGAACAAAGCTATTCAGGGGTTGGCAGAGCCTGGGAACCCTCTGAGAAAGCGTGATAAGAATCACAGAGAGGCAGAGAGGCAAGCATGGCCAGGACCCTGTTCTCTGCAGGAAGAGAGAGGGAGGGAGAAAGGAAGGACGGAGGGAAGGAGGGAAAGAAACTCTGTCTCAGCGGCAGCTTGGCGATAAGATGCAACAAGCAAGTGGCCTTGAGCAACCTTGGACATGGATGGGGTAGGATGTTTCCAGCCAAGGGTCATCGTTATGTTCCTGCCACAACACACGTTTTCAAAACTCATATTTTATTCCAGTAGGCTCCACGGGTTCAGTCCTATTAAGAAGCTGGGGCCAAGAAGACATTNGGCATAGCACATTGACCTTAACTGTAAATAGGTAATTCTATGAGCATGACAAATAAGATGCTATAATTAAAGATAAAGTATGTGAAATAAATAAAAGTATATTTTAACTTCTAACAGTAAAAACTAACAAATGTGATAAAAGTGAACACAATGAAGATTTCCAGTTAATGATAGTTGAGTCAAGATATTTTTAGGCTACTCAACTCCATGAAATGAAATACTAGTTGAAAATAGCAATCTACCTTCAAAAGCCTACATACACACATGCAGTGTCCACTAAGTACACTGAAACGTGGACCAAAACTAGGAAGTTCTAGTTTTGAGACAGTAGCTATTCCTCTAGATCTCTTGTGAAGATTTCTCTAAAAACAAATGACACAGCCTTTCAAGATTTAGTCATGTAGGCAAACTAAAGAATCATCAGAGAACATTTTTACAAGAAACCATTCCATATTACTGGTCAGTAGGTGAGTCAAAGCTGAAAGGCAGACTCCTTAAAGATGTCCTCTTTACTTCTGACTCCATAGAAATGAGGAAGGCAGCAAGAGAACACGACAGCACATTCCAGGTAACCAGAGACTTATCCAGCTAAACGTCATGAGAAAACTTCTTACAGCAGCAATAGGGAACTAAGAGATAGCAGGGTTCTTTATAACTGCCTATTCAGTGTAAAAATATAATCATTTTCAATTTCAAAATTAAAACACACCCAAGAGAAAATCAAAAGAGAAAAAAAAAANAGCATATTGAAAAGCAGAGACATTGTCAACTAAGGTCCGTCTAGTCAAGGTTATGGTTTTTCCAGTGGTCATGTATGGATGTGAGAGTTGGACTGTGAAGAAGGCTGAGTGCCAAAGAATTGATACTTTTGAACTGTGGAGAAGACTCTTGAGAGTCCCTTGGACTGCAAGGAGATCCAACCAGTCCATTCTGAAGGAGATCAACCCTGGGATTTCTTTGGAAGGAATGATGCTAAAGCTGAAACTGCAGTACTTTGGCCACCTCATGTTAAGTGTTGACTCATTGGAAAAGACTCTGATGCTGGGAGGGATTGGGGGCAGGAGAAGAAGGGGACGACAGAGGATGAGATGGCTGGATGGCATCACGGACTCGATGGACGTGAGTCTGTGTGAACTCCTGAAGTTGGTGATGGACAGGGAGGCTAGGCGTGCTGTGGTTCATGGGGTTGCAAAGAATCAGGCACGACTGAGCAACTGAACTATAACCTTAATGTTATAATGGTCTTCCCTGAAAGCTCATTTGGTAAAGAATCTGCCTGCAATGCTGGGGACCCCAGTTCAATTCCTGGGTCAGGAAGATCCACTGGAGAAAGGATAGGCTACCCACTCCAGTATTCTTGGGCTTCCCTTGTGGCTCAGCTGGTAAAGAATCCACCTGCAATATAGCAAACCTGGGTTTGATCCGTGGTTTGAGAGATCCCTTGGAGAAGGTAAAGGCTACCCACTCCAGTATTCTGGCCTAGAGAATTCCATGGACCATGGGGTCACAGAGTGTCAATCACAACTGAGTGACTTTCACTCACTTTCAATATCATAGTGTATCATATTTGTTATATATAATAATAATAACTCATATTTATCAAAAATTTAATCTGTGGCAATTACTGTTGTAATTGTCTACTTAGCTATGACTGTACACAATGAAACCCTTAAATATAAGGAATATATAAAGGGCATGCTTGGATGCTCAGTCATGTATGACTCTGTGGCCCCATGGACTATAGCCTGCCAGGATCCTGTAGCCATTGAATTTACCAGGCAAGAATAGTGGAGTGGGTTACCATTTCTTTCTCCAAGGGATCTTCCCCACCCAGGGATGGAACCTGAGTTTCAAAAAGGGCAAACAAAAATTAAGACATGGAAACCCACTCCACTACTCTTGCCTGGAAAATCCCATGGATGGAGGAGCCTGGTAGGCTGCAGTCCACGGGGTCGCACAGAGTCGGACATGACTGAAGCAACTTAGCATGATGAAACTATATATACATTTTTATACATACATGTTTCTTATAAATTTGCATAGCAATATTTTGATTGAAGAAAAATAGAAAAGTTATAAGTAATAATATTCCTTCAAGTCACATAGTGTCAATATAATGTTCACTTACAATGTCCCCTTTGTAATGCCAATTAAAACTTTAATCTGCTGTCTCACTAACTAATAGCCAGAGTTGATCAAAAGGATATTCAAGTTGGAATATGACATTCAATCAGTGATTTTCCAAAGATTTTAAGAAAATGTTTCAGAAATATCTTAGTAACTTATAAAAATGCATAAAAGTAAATTTTCCTTATTTATTCTTGAAAATAGAAAAAAAAAAAAAAACCTAGCTGGCTACCCCTACCTTTTTTGGCTGTTTTGGGGTGGAGTTTGGGGAAGAACATTTCCAAGAAACAGATTGGGGTGAAAGATAATCTCTGAGAAATATAAGTTGTAAATCACTAAACTAGATCTCCAATATCTTAATCAGATCTAAATTTCATGATCCTCATGATTCTAATGTCTTGGTGTTAATGATATTTGGTCATTGGAAAGCTCCAGGAGGGCATGACAGAGGAAAAAAGTTTGCAGTTAGAAAGTTTCTAGGCATTGTCTAGACTATCAGTTTTAATGAGTGTTGATCCCAACACTACCTCAGCATTATTTTATCAGTCCAAACTATCTTTCTTATTTATTTCCTGGTATCCAAGACCTTACACAAACTTCAGATTAATTATAATTAGCCCTATGATCTATGGTGGGACTTCTCTTGTGGCACAGATGGTAAATAATCTGCTTGCAATTCAGGACACCTGGGTTCAGTCCTAGGTTGGAAAGATTTCCCAGAGAAGGAAATGGCAAATCACTCCAGTATTCTTGCCTGGAGAATTTCATGGACAGAGGAGCCTGGCAGGCTATAGTCCATGGTATCACAAAGAGTTAGAAATGACTGAGTTACTAGCACTATGGTCTATGATAACTAGAAAGATATAGAATCAAGTTTTTTTTTCATTCAGTCACTCAGCCATGTCCAACTGTTTGTGATCCCTATGGACACATGGTGTCATACCAGGCTTCCTTGTCCCTCACCATTCTAGGCTTCCTTGTTCCTCACCATCTCCTGGAGTTTGCTCAAACTCATCTTGATTGAGTCGGTGATGCCATCCAACCTTCTCATCCTCTGTCATCCCCTTCTCCTCCTGTTTTCTATCTTTCCCAACATCAGGGTCTTTTGCAATGAGTCAGGTCTTCAAAAGAGGTGGCCAAAGTGTTGGAACTTCAGCATCAGTCCTTCCAATGAATATTCAGGGTTGATTTTGCTTAGGATTAATTTGTTTGATCTCCTTGCTGTACAAGGGGTTCTCAACATTCTTCTCCAGAACCAATGTTCAAATGCATCAATTCTTTGGCACTCACCCTCATTTACAGTCTAACTCTCACATGCATACAGGACTAGTGGAAAAACCATAGCTTTAACTATACAGACCTTTGCCGGCAAAGTAATGATTCTGCTTTTTAATATACTGTTTATGTTTGTCATAGCTTTTCTTTCAAGTAGCAAGCATCTTTTAATTTCATGACCACAGTCACTGTCAACAGTGATTTTGGAGTCCAGAAAGTAAAGTCTGTCACTGTTTCCATTGTTTTTCCATCTATTTGCCATGAAGTGATGGGACCAGATGCCATGATCTTAATGTCTTTGATTATTGTTAAGCTAGCTTTTTCACTCTCCTCTTTCACCTTCATCAAGAGACTCTAGTTCCTCTTAGCTTTCTGCCATTAGAGTGGTGTCACCTGCATATCTGAAGTTACGGTATTTCTCCTGGCAATGTTGATTACAGCTTGAACTTATTCCAGCTGTACATTTTCTACTTGTATTTAATCATCCTTGGTGTTTATAAAGGCAATGGGTAAATTAGGTGTTGTGTGTGTTCACTCGTGTCCAATTTTGTGTGACCCTGTGGAGTGCAGCCAGCCAGGCTGCTCTGTCCGTGGGATTCTCCAGGCAAGAAGACTGAAATGGATTGCCGTGCCCTCCTCCAAGGGATCTTCCCAAACCAGAGACTGAACCTGCATCTCCCGTATCTCCTTCACTGGCAGGTGAGTTCTTTGCCACTAATGCCACCTGGGAAGCTGTATTGCTGCACCTGCAATTGTCATTATATCTCACTGTGCACACTATCCACTGAACCCAGGGTAGGCAAAGCACAAACTAAGAAGATAAGAAGAGGAGGAGCTGTAGGAATTGCAGACACATTTATTCTTCCCTGGCTGATGCAGCAGCCATAGCATAAACTAACACAACCTCTCTCTAGGCTGACCCAACAGCCATAATAGTATACTCTCCTGGCTGATGCAGTGGCCATGGTAGTAGACATGCTATATCTCTCCTCTAATGGCTAACCCAAGGGACAGAGCTGTGATGTAGCCATAAATGCTGCCACTTTCTAGGTGGAGTTCACAGTATCCCTATAGCACAAAGTAGTTTGTGATTGAGTATCTCATGATGCACATGTGCATTGCTATAAATGATTTCAACTGTTACATAGTCATTATATAGTTATTATTTACAAAATGTGAGGTGAGAGAGATTGAACATGCTATCTTGGCTAATTTTCTCTTTCCCTACAGAAGCCCAAGATACAAGGCTTTGAAGTACCTAGGCATAATATAGCTAGTTTTCTATCTGGAGATGTCTACTTCCAGGATTTATGATGTATCCCATGTATTTAATTTGTTGCTTTGAGGTTTGTGCATTTTTCTGGGGGACTCTCTAACCCTGGGTCCCAAGGAAATTAAGAATTTCAGTGGAGTTCTGATCTAAGTCCTCCATGGAGGGGCTGCATATTAGTATATCTACATACTATAGAATAGCCCCTCCTTTTAAGTGTATTTCCCTCAGTTCCTTTCCTAGTGTTATATAAATACTTATGGGTAAACCAACATGTTTAATACAAATTTGTCAACTGTCAAAATTACATGTTGGTTATGTGTAGTATACTAAGATAGTTATTATCTACTCTCTGCTGCCATCCTAGAAGAGCCTCATTTGTTGTTTGTTTGTTTTTGGAAGAGTCATTGTCCTTATTTGGACAGTTTTTAGTGGGTTTGCTTTACTTATATTGTTAAATAAGATGCACTAAGTTCACATTTATTAATAAAACAAAAATGAATATTTTTAATGATAAAAGGCCCAAAGAAGATAGACATCATCAACCATTAGCACCTTGACAACAAAGAAACAAGATACATAAAGCAAAAATCAGAAGAAATATAAGAGAAAAGAAAAAAATATAATCATAGTGAGACATATTAACATTTCTCTGAGAATACTCTTTATAAAGTGAAGAAAAAATAAGAAACGAGCATCTTAACTGATGTCATCAATAATTTATATATAACAGATTTATATTTAATGAATTTATATTTATCATATCTCACAAAATTTATTTAAACTTTTGTATCTCATATATTGTTATTAGATGTTCTTCAGTTCAGTTCAGTCGTTCAGTTATGTCCGATTCTTTGCGACGCCAAGAATTGCAGCACGCCAGGCCTCCCTGTCCATCATCAACTCCTGGATTTAACTCAGACTCACGTCCATTGAGTCAGTGATGCCATCTAGCCATCTCATCCTCGGTCGTCTCCTTCTTCTGCTGCCCACAATCCCTCCCAGCATCAGAGTCTTTTCCAATGAGTCAACTCTTCGCATGAGGTGGCCAAAGTTCTGGAGTTTCAGCTTTGTCATCATTCCCTCCAAAGAAATCCCAAGGCTGATCTCCTTAAGAATGGACTAGTTGGATCTCCTTGAAGTCCAAGGGACTCTCAAGAGTCTTCTCCAACACCACAGTTCAAAAGTATCAATTCTTCGGCACTCAGCCTTCTTCACAGTCCAACTCTCACATCCATACATGACCACAGGAAAAAACATAGCCTTGACTAGACAGACCTTAGTCGGCAAAGTAATGTCTCTGCTCTTGAATATGCTATCTAGGTTGGTCATAACTTTTCTTCCAAGGAGTAAGCANTACTTTGGCTACCTCATGCGAAGAGTTGACTCATTTGAAAAGACTCTGATGCTGGAAAGGATTGGAGGCAGGAGGAGAAGGGGACGACAGAGGATGAGATGGCTGGATGGCATCACCGACACGATGGACATGAGACTGAGTGAACTCCAAGTGATGGTAATGAACAGGGAGGCCTGGCATGCTGTGATTCATGGGGTTGCAAAGAGTCGGACACGACTGAGTGACTGAACTGAACTGATATACATATACATTATATATAAATTATTTACACACGTATACAAAAGCTTTTATAGTAAACATGAGAAAGGCTTCAGGACAACAAATAAAAAAAGAGAGAAATTGGGAAACTCAAACTAAATGAAATGGGAGAACTGACTATGAAATAGAAAAAGTGAAGCAAACTGTAAAAGTAAAATATCCTCATATAGTCCAGTTGTTTTTAAACATGACTCCTCATTAGAACCATATCTAAAGCTTGGGGCAGAAAAAAAAAAAGTAATATTTGGACATTTGTATTTTTCAATAATTCTGATATATATCTGTGTTTTAAAATTTGATTACAGACTTTTCTATTAAATGGTAGTTTAGGTGACATACAATTCTATAATTTTCTGTGGACCAATCATAATACAATGGTAATATGTGAGTAACAGTTACATAATCACAATAATAAAAGATGTTTATCAGTTTTCACAATGAACAACCAGACAAAAAGTAAAAGAGACTTATAATTGCAAGCCATAATGGGAAAATAATTAACCTGACAATATAAAATAATTACATACAATTTGGGGAGTCAAGCAGAGTAATGTGGTAAGTGGAAGTGTATAGGTGCAAATGAGTTTTCTGTTCAGCCAGTCTATGTCATTTGATCCATTTACAATTAAGGTAATTATGAATATGTATGATCATATTCTAAGTTCTCTTAACTTTTGCTTGTCTTGAAAGCTGTGATTGCTCCATCAAATTTGAAGGAGATTCTTGGTGGGTATAGTATTCTTGGTCGTAGGTTCTTCCCTTTCCTCACTTTAAATGTATGATGTCATTCCCGCTGGCTTGTAGAGTTCCTGTTGAGAAATCAGCTGATACCTTGAGAGGAGTTCCCTTGTATGTTATTTGTTGTTTTACTATATTATCTCTTTCTTTACTTTTTGTAAGTTTGATTACTATGTGTCTCAATGTGTTCCTCCTTGGGTTTATCCTGCCTGGGACTCTCTGTGTTTCCTGGACTTGGTGGATCATTTCCTTTCCCATGTTAGGGAAGTGTTCAATTATTGTATCTTCAATATTTTCTCAGATTTTTTCTCTCCTTTCCCATGTTAGGGAAGTGTTCAATTATTGTATCTTCAAATATTTTCTCAGATTTTTTCTCTCTCTCTTCTCCTTCTGGAATCCCTGAAATGTGAATTTTGGTGTGTTTAATGTTGTCCCAGAGGTCTCTTGCTGCTGCTGATAAGTCTCTTCAATCATGTCCAACTCTGTGCAACCCCACAGAATGCAGCCCACCAGGCTACCCCATCCCTGGGATTCTCCAGGCAACAACACTGGAGTGGGTTGCCATTTCCTTCTCCAATGCCTGAAAGTGAAGTCACTCAGTCGTGTCTGACTCTTAGTGAGACTGCAGCCTACCAGGCAAGAGTACTGGAGTGGGTCACCAGTGGCTATCTTTATTTCTTTTCATTCACACACATATATATATTCATATTCGTTCTGTGGCAGTGACTTCCAACACTCTTGCCAACAAAGGTCTGTCTACTCAAGGCTATGGTTTTTCCTGCAGTCATGTATGGATGTGAGAGTTGGACTGTGAAGAAAGCTGAGTGCTGGAATTGATGCTTTTGAACTGTGGTGTTGGAGAAGACTCTTGAGAGTCCCTTGGACTGCAAGAAGATCCAACCAGTCCATTCTGAAGGAGATCAGCCCTGGGATTTCTTTGGAGGGAATGATGCTAAAGCTGAAACTCCAGTACTTTGGCCACCTCATACAAAGAGTTGACTCATTGGAAAAGACTCTGATGCTGGCGGAGATTGGAGGCAAGAGGAGAAGGGGACGACAGGTGATGAGATGGCTGGATGGCATCACTGACTCGATGGACATGAGTCTGAGTGAACTCTGGGAATTGGTGATGGACAGAGAGGCCTGGCGTGCTGTGATTCATGGGGTCGCAAGGAGTTGGACATGACTGAGGAACTGAACTGTACTGACTGAACTGATCCTCCATGATATTTATCCATTTTTCTGCCTCAGTTATTCTGATATGTATTCCTTCTAGTGTATTGTGCATCTCTGCTTTTTCTTTAGTTCTTCTAGATTAAACATTTCTTGCATCTTCTCAATCTTTGCTTCCATTCATTTCCCAAGATCCTGAGTCATGTTCACTATCATTATTCTGCATTCTTTTTCTGGAAAGTTGTCTATTCCTTCATTTAGATGTTTTTCTGGGGTTTTATCTTGCCCCTTCATCTGGGGCATAACTTTCTGCTTTTTCATATTAACTTTCTGTAAGTGGTTTTGTTTTAGTTGCTGTGATATTCTTGCTTCTTCTTTCTGTCCTCTGTTGGCTGAGGCTAAGATGCTTGTGTAATCTTCCTGGTGGGAGGGATTGTTGGTGGGAAAAACTAGGTCTTGCTCTGGTGGGCAGGGCCTTGCTCAGTAAAGCTTTAATCCAATTATCTGCTGATGGATGAGTTTGCACTCCATTCCTATTAGTTATTTGCCCTGAGATAACCCAGCCCTGGGGTCTATGTGCTCTATGGTGAGATTGATCGGACCTCCAAGAGTATTTAAACCAAAGAGAACCTTCCCAGAAAGTTGTTGTCTGTGAGGCCCTGCTGATCCATACCTTCACAGGAGGTATTAGGTAGGTTTGGTTCAGTTTCCTGTGGATTTACTGATCCTTTCCTCTGAGTCTTGGTGCTCACAGGGTTTTATTTATGCCCTCCAAGGCTGGAGTCTCTGCCTCTCCCAGTCCTAAGTCTTGTAATCACATTCCACTATGCTTCAAAGTCAGATTCCCTGGAGACCACCAGTCCCTTTGTTTGGTCCTCAGGCTGGGAAGCCTCACATGTGGTTCTGAATCTTCACAACAGGGGGACAACTTCTTTGGTACCATTGTTCTCCAGTTTGTGGCAGGTATGGGATTTGGTTTTATTGTGATTGTGCCCCTCCCACCATCTCTCTGTGGCTTATTCTTTGTCCTTGGACATGTGATATATTTTCTTGATTGATTCCAGCATCCTCCTGTCAAAGATCGTTCAATATCTAGTTGCAATTTTGTTGCTCTTGCAGGAGATGAGTGCACACCATTCTACTCCACCATCTTTAACCAGATCCTCTTGTTCACATATTTTTAAGAAACTAAATCTATGGGCATTATTTCTTTCAGCACCTTATCATGATAACAGTAGTATTCATATGTCTTTTAACTAGAGGGAAATGTCCATGCAAATTGATAAACATTTGGTTTAAGTAAAGATATAATAAACAATATCAGACACAGTAAGATTTACAAGTACTAACATTTATCATTACTCATCAAAAATTTAGGAAAAACCAGTCAAGTAGACTTTGTAAAGTAGATTTTGTCTTTTAATCATCATCTTGGGTATCAATAGTTGATGATTTCTAGTAATTCTGTGCTGATCTAGGTTCAAAAAATAATTTAATATAACAATTATAGAGAGTTTTCAATCAATTCTGTTTGCAATTCTCTGAGTTCTTTCCTTGTTTAGTGCATTGCTACTGTCTAATTCTCTAGCTTTTCCAACAAGACTCATTTATTAAATCCTAGAGTTTAGAACAGCCTATCATTAATACTTCAATTGCAAATAATGCAATTTATTTTGAGGGGACGAACAGGTCTCTCTTCTGCATACATTCAGGCAAGAAATTCTGAGAACTGCCTATGTAATCCTGGAACCTGCTCTGTTCTCTCTCTGAGGGGTTCTCTTCCTCTCTCTTTAACAGTCTACTGATGAATATATAAATAATAGATAGAGAGAGATAGACATATAAACAAGTAAACTTCCTCCTTTCTTTTTGTCTTTCTCTTCTCACTCTTCCTCACCTATGATCTAAGAGATAGTTTTTAATATTAAAACAGACTGTAAAATTCTTCACATTTTGGAGGTGGAAAATAATATCTCAATTGAAAAAGACACTCTAATCTAACAAAAGTCTTTTAAAAGAGTTTGATCAGGTGTTCTTCATATTATTCTCAATATTCAACTCCCCACTCCGTAATCTATTGCACCCTAAGACTGTCTGTAACCCCTAACACATAGGCCACTCATCCTTAATTTTATTTCAATTGGTGTTCATACTAGTTCCCTGGAATTTTCTCTTTTCAAAGAGGACAAAATGAAGTCTTAAATAAGTTATCAATTGCTCAAAGTCTTATATTTTGTCCACTCTTACATTTGCCAAACTTTTAGCATTATGCCATATCACCCAAAGTTTACACTGTGTATGGATTTTGATGTTTCAATCAATATGACTCACCATTTTCAGTAGGTTTTTAAGATGGAAAAAAGATGATCCAGATAATCTTGGGGGAAAATAGTGTGTGCCAGAAACAGGATAGAAAAACAAAAAGTCCTCGATGCAACAGGGAAAATGAGTTATATCAGATGAACAGGGGGAAGACCTAAATTGTTCATGGTGAGCTGTAGAATGGAAGGATGGGAAGCTGTGGTTTCTGCTGAGGAAGAGACCACATGGCTGAGGATTACTTTCCTTGTGGACAGTGGCAGAGTTCTAGAAACAACAATGAGATAACCACACACCCAGCTGTGGGGCACTTTTATATATGTAGGTGATGGAAGAAGGAAAATTTTGGCAAGGGGGCAGCTAAAGGTTTGTAAAGACAATAATTAAATATCATAGAAAAATCATTAGAACCTAAATTACAGACTGTGTTGTAGAGACTAAAAAGATAAAATGGAGACTTTTTTGCTTCAATATCACACTATTTATAAAAAGCACAGAAAATTAACTTTTTTCCAAGGGGATGAGGAAGTATCCTCTAAGATCACGCTTAGTCTGCCCTTTTTATGGTCTGCAGCTTTTAATGGTGCTACTTCAGTTTAGCAGGAAGCACTACACTTTATGTCTGTGCTGTCATTTAAGTGTTTCTTCCCTACACACAGTGTGTTTTATACCCTAAGTTACCAAAGGTATTGCTGCTTGGTAGAATCTTTTTCATAAGTCATTTAAAGTGTCCTAGGTATCATTTTATGACAACTTTACAAGGTTTTTGTAGGTTATCATAGTTTCCTACGTATGACCATAGTTATCCACTGAAGATATAACTAATGATTTTACTTCCTCATCCTCAAATTTCTGTGAATTCACATTGTAATGAAAGCCATAAAACTCACAAGATTTGTAATGAAAGTAAAACTGGTTGTCTAGAAGAAAATCAAATGTCAAGATAAAGTCTCTGGGACATTACAATACAGCTGTATAAAATTTTTCAGATATCATGTAGGCTGCTACTTACACAGAATTCATAAAATTATGAATTATCATTAAGAGGACAAAATAAAGTTAAATGGTAAGGAGGCAATGGCTGGCTCTTTAGAGGTAAACAGTGAGTATAATCTCAACAATTGTGTCTTGAAAACAAGCAGAAAAAACATGAAGCATGAATTCTTATGAGATCCCACACTGTTCTCCAACACTAATAAGGTTTTTAAGAGAATATTCATGTGACAAATACATAATAGCATACAGCTTAGTAAGCTCTTTGCTAGGCACCATGAGGAATGCAAAAGCAGTTTACAATTAGAAATATAAATCTATATGTATTATTTATGAGTTAGTAATGGGAAGTAGAAAATACTGGAGGAAAATATATTATGTCATGTTGAATTGAATATAATTGACAGGAGAGGATATAAAACTGAACAACAACATATCAAAAATAAACTCAAAATGGATTAAAGATCTAAACATAAGACCAGAAACTATAAAACTCATAGAGGAGAACATAGACAAAACACTCTCTGACATAAATCACAGCAGGATCCTCTATGACCCACCTCCAAGAATATTGCAAATAAAAACAAAAATAAACAAATGGGACCTNTCTCCAGTGGACCAGGTTCTGTCAGCCCTCTCCACCATGACCTGCCTGTCTTGGGTTGCCCCACAGGCAAGGTTAACAGTGGCCATATCAAAGAGATGGTGATCTTATTAACTAGAAATCAATAAAAGTGTGGATTTTTAAAATTACTTATATGTGAAAATTAAATATCACATTCCTGATCAGCCAATGGGTCAAAGAAGAAATCAAAGGGGAATTAAAAATTTTATATATCTTGAGATAAACAAAAATGTAGACAAAATATACCAAAACTTACAAGAAGCAGTAAAAGTAATTATAAGGGTGGATTTTGTAGTTATAAATGCTTACATTAAGAAAAAATAAAGAGTTCAAATAGCCAAACTAGCTTTATATATCAAGGAATTTGGAGGGGAAAAAAGAGAATAAATTATGACCAAAGAAAGCAGAAAGAAGGAAATAAGGTAGATTAAATCAGAAATATAAATTTAAAAAAGAGAGGGAGACTAGAATAACAATAAAAAAGACTAACAAAATTAAGCTGGAAAAGACAAATTAAATTGACAAGCCTTTCATTATAATAAGAAATAAAGAGATGATTCAAAAAAAATCAGAAATGAAAGAGGAGACATTAAAACTGACACCACAGAAATACAAAAGATTGTTGAAACTATCAACATTGCATAACCTAGAAGAAACAGATAGATTTCTAGAAACAGTAATTACCCAGTCTGAATAGTGAAGAAATGGAAAATCTGTACAAACCAATAATGAACAAAGGGACTGGAGTAGGTTGCCATTTTCTTCTGCAATGCATGAAAGTGAAAAGTGAAAGTGAAGTCACTCTGTTGTGTCCAACCCTCAGGAACCTCATGGACTGCAGCTTTCCAGGCTCCTCCATCCATGGGATTTTCCAGGCAAGGGTACTGGAGAGGGGTGCCATTGCTGTCTCCAAAATAAATAATCAAGAATGTAGTAAAAAAGAAAAGTCCAGAATCAGATTGGTTTTATTTGTTAATTCTACTAAACATTGTAAAAAGAACTAATATCAATCCTTTTCAAATATTTCCAGAAGCTTGAAGAAGATGGAGCACTCCTAAACTCATTTTGCAAGTAATTACCCTGGACATAATAAGACAGAATAAGACAATAAGAAAAGAAAATGATCAGACAATAATCTTGATGAATATAGTTGTAAAAATTCTAAAAAATATACTGATGAAACTGAATTAAACAACACTTTAAAAGAATTATATACCATGATCAAGTGAAATTTATCCCTGGAATGCAAGGATGGTTCAACATATGCAAATAATAATAATAATCAATGTAATATATTACATTAATAGAATGAAAGCTAAGACCAATGAAATTCTCCCAACAAGAATACTGGAATGGGTTGTGATGCCCTCCTCCAGGGGACCCTATCAACTCAGGGATCGAACCCTTGTCTCTTGCATTGCAGGCAGATTTTTTACCACTGAGCCACCAGGGAAGCTCCAAATCAATAGCAATAGTTAATCTATAATCTGATGTAAAAATAGGAAGAGAACCTGAATAAACTTTTTTCTAAAAGAGACATAAAAATGGCTAACAAATACATGAAAAGATGTTCAACATTCTAATCATCAGTGAAATGCAAATCACAACCACAATGAAATATAACTTCACACCTATTGCAATGCTTACAGTGTTAAAAAAGAAGAAAAAAATTGCTGGTGAGGATGTAAAGGAAAATGAATCCTTTTACACCACTGATGGGAATGTAAATTGTTCTGGTTACTATGAAAAATAGTATGTAGATTCCTATGAGTTAAAAGTGAAATTAATGTATGGCCCATGGTTCTACTTATGGGTATGTATCTGAAGGAAATAAACTCATTACATCAATAAGACATCTGCACCCTCATGTTCATTGCAGGATTATTCACGGTAGCCAAGACACAGAAATAACCTAAAGATTCATTGACAGATGAATAATCAACATGTTGTATGGATAGCTATAAATGAAATATATATTTAGTTATAATTACAGTGGCAACATATATATTGGAAAAGGAAAATGCATCCTTGATATATTGCCAGTAATTTAATAAAATATTATATTCATGTCATTGTATTTTGCTGCATATATTTTTATAGTATTTTAGTCAAGGAGAAGAGAGAAGGCAATGGCACCCCAATCCAGTACTCTTGCCTGGAAAATCCCATGGACGGAGGCGCCTGGTAGGCTGCAGCCTATGGGGCTGAGCGACACGACTGAGCGACTTCACTTTGATTTTTCACTTTCATGCATTGGAAAAGGAAATGGTAACCCACTCCAGTGTTCTTGCCTGGAGAATTTCAGGGACTGGGGAGCCTGGTGAGCTGCTGTCTATGGGGTCGCACAGAGTCGGACAGGACTGAAGTGCTTAGCAGCAGCAGCAGTCAAGGAGAAAATGGGAAACACTGATATGGCCTTTTCTTTAGTTTAGGCTCATTTGATTTGACTGCACTGGTAACCCTGCAATCTGGTACATATATTGGCTTGTTGCTTATAATACTAGAATCATTGACAATTGACTCACAGTGTGTGATGCATGGATTAGTGATCTAGCATAGTTTGGTACTTGGGACCATGTGACCTAAGATAGACCTTTTTGCTGTGTCTATAAGTAATCCTGTGTGTATGTTGAGTCACTTCAGTCATGTCTGGCTGTTTGCAAACCAATGGACTGTAGCCTGGTAGACTTCACTGTCCATGGGATTCTCCAGGCAAGAATACTGGAATAGGTTGCCTTGCCTTCCTTTAGGAGATCTTCCCAACCCAGGGATCAAATTTGCATTCCCAGGGTCTCCTGCATTTCAGGCCAATTATTTACCACTGAACCATCAGGCAAGCCCCCATGAGTAATCCTATGAGCTACTAAAGGCATAAAAAAGAAAGAATTTTAATTTACTGTTATTAATTATTTAAAATACAGTTATTAGTAGCCCACTATTTTATATTATTTTAAAATAAGTGTGCACACACAGATTATCAATATAAACTTTCAGCCTACTTAGTCTTGGATAATGATTTACAATTTTAATTTACTAATATATACAAATTATAGATGATTATATCTTACACTGTCTCAGTTTTATGTTTTCAGTTCAGTGGATGAATTTAATGTATACAGGAATCTCTCATATATTGTGCTTTTTAAAGTACACAGGTAAATCAGAAATTTGCCTTGTGAGGTTGGAAACTTGCTTATAATAGATGAGAATACAGAAACACAAATCAGTTGATTTGATTCCAAAATCATATTGAATCATATTGGAACTGCACTTCAGGGAGGCTGAGCCAAGTTGGACATGTTCAACAGGAAAACACCTTGTTTAAAATCCTTGGACTTGTTTGGGTGAAGCCAGCTGGGAGTAGGTAGATGTAATTGAAAAAGAGAGATTAAGGTACATTTTTTTCCCCATGAGCTCTTTTGCCATGCAGAAGGAATTAGACCTATATCTTGGGAAATGGAGTTACCTGCTGGTCTGGGGATAAAAAAGAATGTTGCTGTGGAGAGACATATTTGTTAATTATCTCCAGGAGAGTTTAAAAATCAGTAGACATGAATTCATGTTTTGTTTGTTGCTAACATTAATAATGGCGTATTTTTTTTCTTTTTTTTTAAACACTGATTTGGGGATTTTGTTGTTGTTGTCCTCCTTTCACTAGCAGCTCTCTTTTAACTCTCTAGAATTGTTTCTGTAACCTAAGCCACTCTTCTTCCTCTTTCAGAAATATATTCTGTCGTTATTTTCATACTAGTTTTCAATGTGTTACAATCTTATTGTGTGATTTTTCAAGTTAAAGTATTCCAACTATTCATGGTTCAGTAGAAGAGATGGCTCATACCTGAAGTATTCATCAACATAATATAAATAGTCATACTGGGCTGTAAATTTCAAGATGGGAAATAAAAGCATCATTTATATAAAATTGGTAAATGCTGATGTTGAATTCTAAAGATTCAGTCAGTTCAGTTCAGTCGCTCAGTCATGTCTGACTCTCTGCAACCCCATGAATTGCAGCACACCAGGCCTCTCTGTCCATCACCAACTCCCAGAGTCCACTTAAACTCATGTCCATTGAGTTGGTGATGCCATCCAGTCATCTTACCCTCTGTCGTCCCCTTTTCCTCCTGCCCCCAATCCCTCCCAGCATCAGAGTCTTTTCCAATGAGTCAAATCTTCGCATGAGGTGGTCAAAGTACTGGAGTTTCAGCTTTAGCATCATTCCTTCCAAAAAACACCTAGTCCTGATCTCCTTTAGAATGGACTGGCTGGATCTCCTTGCAGTCCAAGGGAATCTCAGGAGTCTTCTCCAACACCACAGTTCAAAAGCTCAGCTCTTCAGCGCTCAGCTTTCTTCACAGTCCAACTCTCACATCCATACATGACCACTGGAAAAATCATAGACTTGACTAGATGGACGTTTGTTGGCAAAGTAATGACTCTGCTTTTGAATATGCTATCTAGACTGCTCATAACTTTTCTTCCAAGGAGTTAGTGTCTTTAATTTCATGGCTTCAGTCACCAACTGCAGTGATTTTAGAGCCCATAAAAATAAAGTCTGACATTGTTTCCACTGTTTCCCCATCTATTTCCCATGAAGTGATGAAACCGGATGTCATGATCTTCGTTTTCTGAATGTTGAGCTTTAAGCCAACTTTTTCACTCTCCTCTTTCACTTTCATCAAGAGGCTTTTTAGTTAATGCCCATTAAAATATATCTAAACTCTCTCAGCTTTATCATTTTGAATTTTTCAAACATGAGAATTAAACTTATCTTCTTTCTTTCTTTCTTTTTGGCCACATTGCATGACTTGTAGGATCCCAGTTCCTTGATAATAGATTAAACCTTGGGTCTTGGCAATGAAAGCCAAAACTCCTAACCACTAGGCTACCAGAGAATTCTCTAAATTATTTTTAATCACTTTATTTTTAACTCACTAGAAAAGGTGAGTTCTATGCATTCTCACCATTATCTCCATCACATCATCCAATCTGTGAAATGACTTATGCATTAACTGTATTCAAAACTAGTGCATATAAGATTCTAGTGCAACCAGTTTAGTGATTATGATGTTTCTTGATAGGTGGTGTTGCTATTGCCAAACTTCTTGATCAGTAAGTGTACTGAAACTAGAGGTGGGTGTGAAGGGGAGAGGGGAATAATTAATTGCAGGCACAAAGGACTGGTACTAAAGATGGGATATAATTAGAGACTTAAATATTTTCTCAGAAAACACAAATAACCTTAAATGAGTTATCAGTAAAATAATTAATGAAAACAAATTGATTAGGCTGTAAACTCAGAAGAATAACAAGGAGAATAAAGAATGAACATAAGAAGAAAATAAACAAAATTAGAAATTAATGAAATAAACATGAATCACTAGTAAAGAAATTTTAAAGTTATAAAAATTAAATCATAACATATGAAATGGGTAAATTGAATTAAGAAAAGGGGAAAAAAGAATGCACACTATCAGATATGTTAATAGAAAAATAACCACGGATACATAAGAAAATGAATTGCAGCACGCCAGACCTCCCTGTCTATCACCATCTCCCAGAGTTCACTCAGACTCACATCCAGCGAGTCCGTGATGCCATCCAGCCAGCTCATCCTCGGTCGTTCCCTTTCTCCTCTTGCCCCCAATCCCTCCCAGCATCAGAGTCTTTTCCAATGAGTCAGCTCTTCACATGAAGTGGCCAAAGTCCTGGAGTTTCAGCTTTAGCATCATTTCTTCCAAAGAAATCCCGGGGCTGATCTCCTTTAGAATGGACTGGTTGGATCTCCTTGCAGTCCAACACTACAGTTCAAATGCATCAATTCTTTGGTGTTCAGCCTTCTTCACAGTCTAACTCTCACATCCATACATGACCACTGGAAAAACCATAGCCTTGACTAGACGGACTTTAGTCAGCAAGTAATGTCTCTGCTTTTGAATATGCTATCTAAAATGGTCATAACTTCTCTTCCAAGGAGTTAGCATCTTTTAATTTCATGGCTGCAGTCACCATCTGCAGTGATTTTGGAGCCTCCAAAAATAAAGTCTGACACTGTTTCCACTGTTTCCCCATCTATTTCTCATGAAGTGATGGGACCGGATGCCATGATCTTCATTTTCTGAATGTTGAGCTTTAAGCCAACTTTACGACTGAGCAACTGAACTGAACTGACATAAGAAAAAACAAACAAAAAACAAGACCTAAAGCTGGGACTAACTGTGGCTCAGATTTTTAACTTCTCATTGCAAAACACAAGTTTAAAATGTAGAAAGTATATAAAAAAGAAAAGAAAAGAAAAAGCTGGTGTGACCTAAATCAAATCCCTTAAGAGTATATAGTGGAGGTGACAAACAGCTTTAAGGAGTTAGATCTGATAAGTAGAGTGCCCGAAGAACTTTGGACAGAGGTTCACACCATTGTACAGGAGAAGCTGACTTAAACCATCCTAAGAAAAATCATTTTTCATGTTATGAAGGTAATGCTCAAAATCCTTCAAGCTAGGCTTCAGTGGTATGTGAGCCAAGAACTTCCAGACAAGCTGGATTTACAAAAGGCAGAGGAACCAAAAATCAAGTTGCCAACATTCATTGGATCATAGAGAAAGCAAGAGGATTCCAGAATTTTTTTTTAATACTTTTGCTTCATTGACCACTAAAACATCTGACTGTGTGGATGACAACAAAATTCTTCAAGAGATGAAAATACCAGACCATCTTACTTGTCTACTGAGAAACCTATGCAGGTCAAGAAGCAATGATGAGAACCAGTCTTGGAACAACTGACTGATTCCATATTAGGAAAGAAGTATAACAAGACTGTATATTATCACCCTGTTTATTTAACTAACATGTAGAATACATCATGTGAAATGCCAGGCTGGATGAATCACAAGCTGGAATCCAGATTGCTGAGGAAATATCAAAAATCTCAGAAATGTGGATGATACCACTCTAACGGCAGAGAGTGAAGAGGGACTAAAAAGTGTCTTGATGAGAGTGAAAGAGGAGAGTGAAAAAGCTGGCTTAAAACTCAATATTTGGAAAACCAAGATCATGGCAACTGCTCCAATCACTTCACAGCAAATAGAAGGGGGAAAAGTGGAAATAGTGGCAGTTTCTTTTCTTGTGCTCAAAAATCACTGTGGAAGATGACTGTAGCCATGAAATTATAAGACGGTAGCTTCTTGGGAGAAAAGCTATGACAAACCTAAACAGCATAGCTCTTTAACAGAGACAACACTTTACCAACAAAGGTCCATTTAGTCAAAGGTATGGCTTTTCCAATAGGCATGTATGAATGTGAAAGTTGGACCACAAAGAAGGCTGAGTACTGAAGAATTGAGGCTTTCAAATGGTGGTGTTGGAGAAGACTCCTTAGAGTCCCTTGGACTACTATTAGATCCAACCAGTCAATACTGAAGGAAATAAACCTTGCATATTCATTGGAAGGTCTGATGCTGAAGTTCCAATACTTAGACCCCTGATTTGATGATTCAACTCATTGAAAAAGACCCTGATGCTGGGAAAGATGGAAGACAAAAGGAGAAGTGGGGAACAGAGGATGATATGATTAGATAGCATCACTGACTCAATGGACATTAATCTGAGCTATATTCTGGAAACAGTGAAGGACAGGGAAGTCTGAAGTACTGCAATCCATGGGGTCTCAAAGCTTCGGACATGACTTAACAACCAAACAAGAAAAATGTAAGAAAATATATGTTCAATATGGAAAATAATTTAATCAAATCTATACAAAAATTTAAAATTCTCAGGAAAATTGCATGATTTTGAAATGAAATATAATTGTTCCAGTTAGCACACAAGATATGGATGCTCAATAATCTATTGGTATGTATAATTTAAAAATTCCTTAAATCAATATGAAGGAAAGAAGGGTAGAGTTAGGCAATAAAGGAGCCACTTCTCCAAAACAAAGCAAAACTGATCTTGATATATATTCATTGCTGATTGTTAACATAAAAGTAAAAATGTGTAAGTTTTAAATAAAGAATACTAAAAATATTACCACATGTCATCCAAATAGTTAATTACATGACAGTGTAAGTTCAGTTCAATTCAGTAGCTCAGTCATGTCTGACTGTTGGCGACTCCATGAATTGCAGCACGCCAGGCCTCCCTGTCCATCATCAACTCCTGGATTTCACTCAGACTCATGTCCATTGAGTCAGTGATGCCATCTAGCCATCTTATCCTCAGTCGTCTCCTTCTTCCGCTGCCCACAATCCCTCCCAGCATCAGAGTCTTTTCCAATGAGTCAACTCTTCGCATGAGGTGGCCAAAGTTCTGGAGTTTCAGCTTTAGCATCATTCCCTCCAAAGAAATCCCAAGGCTGATCTCCTTCAGAATGGACTGGTTGGATCTTCTTGCAGTCCAAGGGACTCTCAAGAGTNTTTCAGCTTCAGCATCATTCCTTCCAAAGAAATCCCAGGGTTGATCTCCTTCAGAATGGACTGGTTGGATCTCCTTGCAGTCCAAGGGACTCTCAAGAGTCTTCTCCAACACCACAGTTCAAAAGCATCAATTCTTCGGCGCTCAGCCTTTTTCACAGTCCAACTCTCACATCCATACATGACCACAGGAAAAACCATAGCCTTGACTAGACGGACCTTAGTCGGCAAAGTAATGTCTCTGCTTTTGAATATACTATCTAGATTGGTCATAACTTTTCTTCCAAGGAGTAAGTGTCTTCTAATTTCATGGCTGCAATCATTCAAATAACCTAATAATCTCTCCAAACCATTTACCTTCATTATGCATATTGAACTGTACTGAAAAGTTTGCAACATTCTTTTGCCTATATATTAATAAATGAAACTTGTCGGTCAGGTCTGGATTGAGTCTTCATGCCTTAATGGTTATTGATGCTTATGATACCATCTTTTATTCTTTACTTCCTATGACAAAAATTTCTTATTTTCCTCTCAAATCCATCCGCTCCATCTTTACAATAATCTAATTCAAGTTGAACCAAAGGCCAGCCAGCAAGAGGCTCCATTTTATAGTGGCTTACAGCTGGGTGTGGCCACGAAACTAAGGTATTGGTGATGGAATGTGTAGGCAAGAGAGATGGGGGGGGGTGGGTGTGATTTCTGTCTCAGTTGATTTAAATGAAAATAGCTGATCTTGACTTCACATATTTCCTTTCTTGTCAGGTGGAAGATGAATGAACTTGTGATCCAAGTCCAAATGTATAGGCAAGAGCAATAGTAACTCAGATTCAAGAGATGTAAGGAACTTGGGTCTTTGTATAACTTCATAGAATAGAGTCACTTCCTAGCCTGAAATGCTTGTCTGACAATGATATGTGATAGCTTCCACATTCTTAATGCCTTTTCAAAAATGTTTGGTTCCTTTCTAGAAGCACACATTTATCTTAAATAATGCACTCTTTCAGAGCTGATAAAACAGTATTTTTACCTCTTCAAGTAATCTGATTCTTATGTTAATGATGAGAGAAAGTCATTCTTTGTTTATTATCTGTGTTATAGAGATTAGGAAAGTAAAGCCCGTAGACACTAACTGAGCTGCACACTTCTAGGTAGTGTGGTAGATCTTGAAACTGCAGAGCCTCTGACACAAAGGGCAAAAGGTCTTATTCATATAATGCATAGTTTATACTCTACGAGATTGAAAGTTGCAGTTATTTGTGGTTCCGAGTAGAAAGTGAGACAATTGTAAGAAATGTAGATATAAAATTGCATGTGAATTCAAAAGTGGAAGCAATCGGAGACATTTGGGTAAAGCTCTACAGGGAATATGAACTTTGAACCAAGCCTCAAAAGATGGGACATAGTTGAGTAACTACAGTGTGGTGTAAGAAATGTATTTTCCACAAAGGGAAAACTACAAGCAAAGACAAAAGATAGTTCATTAATGCAGCTGTTTTGGGGAGCTAGCCACAAGTCATTGGGTGTTCTTGGACTTTGTAGACAAATGTGGTTTTAAGACCTACCTCCGCAGAATACTAGTCATATGACTTTTGGGAGGATATTAAACTTTTCTCAGTCTTCTGTGGAATGGATGGAATAAAATCTACCTAGAAAAAGATCTATAATAATATGCATTTTGTCCACTGGGGGAAAAACCCTTTTTTTAGTGTGTTTTTTGCTGGTTGAAAAAAAAGAAAGTGTTAGTCACTCAGCTGTGTCTGACTCTTTGCAACCCCATGGATTGTAGCTTGCCAGACTCCTCTGTTCATGGAATTTTATAGGCAAGGATACTGGAGTGGGTAGTTTTTCCCTTCTCTAGGGGATCTTCCAGACTGAGGGATCGAATCCATGTCTCCTGCCTTGCAGGCAGATTCTTTACCATCTGAGCCACCAGGGAAGCCCTTTTGCTGATTATTACTCAATTAACATGACTAAGTTCTTTCTTTTTCCAAACTCTGGCATGACTGCTTGCTTCTTTCATCCACTGATCCAGGATTGCCTATAAAGACAGTATGTGCT
This sequence comes from Neotragus pygmaeus, assembly GCA_006410875.1. NCBI lineage: Eukaryota > Metazoa > Chordata > Mammalia > Artiodactyla > Bovidae > Neotragus > Neotragus pygmaeus. The sequence continues at coordinate 487,491 of SJYV01055799.1, forward strand.
GCATCTACTTGATACAAATGAAGGATTCTATAGTGTTTTTTTCTTAAAGAATGAATTAATGCAAATAAATACATCAAATGATGCCATGAACTCAACTTCCAATATCATCATTTTCATTTTTGCATGTCCAAATATAAATCCCCAGTTTCTTCATTCCTTTACATTTTTGCAGTGTCTCTGCTTACATACACTTATTATCATAGACTTTCCAGCTGGCTCAGTGGTAAAGAATCTATCTGCCAGTGCAGGAGGTGAAAGAGACTTGGGTTCCATCCCTGCGTTGGGAAGATGCCTTGTAGCAGGAAATGGCAATCCACTCCAGTATTGTTGCCTGGAGAATCCAATGGATGACAGAGGAGCCTGGCAGGCTACTGTCCATGGGGTTGCAAAGAGTCAGACATGACAGAGTCACTCAAACAATACATATTATAATTATTATAAATAATTACTAATAATAACAGTTATAATCATCTGTTCTCTGAAGAAATTCAAGAAACTGTTTTCCCCATCCCCGTACTTTGCATAGATGGCAACTGCAGCCATGAAATCAGAAGATGATTGCTTCTTGGCAGAAAAGCTATGACAAACCTAGACAGTGTGTTAAAAAGCAGAGGCATTACTCTGCTGACAAAGGTCCATATAGTCCAGGCCATGGTTCCCAGTGGTCACATACAGTTGTAAGTCACATACATGTAAAGAAGGTAGAGTGCTAAAGAATTGATGCCTTCAAACTGTGGTGCTGGAGAATACTACTGAGAGTCCTTTGGAGAGCAAGGAGATCAAACCAGTCAATCTTGAGGGAAATCAACCCTGACGACTCATTTGAAGGACTGACGCTAAAGCTGAAGCTCCAGTATTTTGGTCACCTGAAGCAAACAGTCAACAGTTTGGAAAAAAAGTCCCTGATCTTGGGAAAGATTGAGGGTGGAAGAAGAGGGCATCAGAGGATGAGATGAATGGATGGAATCACTGGTGCAATGGACATAAACTTGGGCAATCTTCAGGAGATGGTGAAGGACGGGCAAGCAGGGCATGTTGCAGTCTGTGAGGGTTGGACACAATTGTGTGACTGAATAACAATACTTTGTGTGGGATCTTCCCCAGTGGCTCAGCAGTAGAAAACCCACCTGCAAGGCAGGAGACTCAGGTGCAGTCCCTGGGTTGGGAAGAGCCCCTGGAGGAGGTCATGGGAATCCACTCCAGTATTCTTGCCTAGAGAATCCCACTGGACAGAGGAACCTGGTGGGCTATAGTCCATAGGGTTGCGAAGAGTTGGACATGACTGAAGCGACTTACACACACACACACACACACACACACACACACACACACACACTAAGTATGCATAACACTCCCAAGTGAAAAGAGATTACAGTTTTCTCTTTTCAAGTTGGGTTTGAAGAGGACCCAGCAGTCCTCTCTACTTGCACAATATTATAGCCATCACTCTTTCCAGCTTCTGTTTTCTGTTGTGTTACCGCTGGAATCCTTTATGGAAGAGAGAGCGCCCAGGTAAAACTTTCGTTTTCTCTGAGACACTCTCAGCCAGGAGTGAAGTCACACAGTGGCGGGTTGGGTTTGCAGAGGGTCTGATATCAGATGGCCCAGGTGCTTAAGCATTCAGAGGGGATAACCTGGCCTAGTGAAACCATTTGCAGTTAGCCGCCTTGCATCAGCAACAATCCTTTATTATATCATGTGTCAATATTGTTTTTAATATTAGCACAGCATCTCTAGAAAATATATATTTTCCAGTCAGCAGACTGAAAGAAGTAGAGGAAGTTTGTTTTATTTTAGTTTATTTTCTTCCCAGATTTCTTCTCCTGTTTTGACTTTCCAGCAAATCCATGAAAGCGATGATGTTAAATGCAGTTTACCTGTACCTCTTGAGCTCTTGGAAAAACACAGAACAGTGCTTCTTAAAATGTTTGATTCATGGATTTCCTTGAGAAAACTAAAGCACATTTCTAAGATGTAGAGCAATTTTGAGGTGTTCACTGGTCTCCTTTTCTAAAAGAACTTAACCCCATCTGTTGCCTTGGTCTGACACTAGAGAGCTATGTGACCTTGGTTTACGTCCTGATTTTCCATCTTTAAATTAAATTGTGTTTACTGGGAAAAGGAAGAATTTGAACCAAAGGATGTCTAAGGCTTGTTTTAGGGCTGCTATTTTGTGAAGCAAGACAAGATAAACTAAATATACGGGGGCTGAACAGGTGGTAAATAAATGGTCTGTGTGTCTCAGAAACTCAAGGAAATTAAATGACATGCCAGGTTAGACCAGGACCTGAGTGTGTAAGCCTTCTTTTCCTTCTCAGTGATGATAATCTGGGTAATGTCTTGGGTTTGAGAGAGTAATGTTGCAGTCTTTCTACAACGTTTAGCAGGATTTTCAAAAATCCAACAACATGTGTCTCTCACATGCCATTCTCTGCATCCTCTTTCACTGCTTCTGCCCCAGTTTCTTTTATCCCAGCCCTCTCAGACAGCACGCTTGCCTCTGTGCTGTCTCACACTCACCTTTCCTCGAGGCTCTCTCCATGCCATTCTTTTCCTGTAACATCTTACCTGTTGAGCAAAAGGTGAACATTTTCTTTATGCTCTGTATCTTCTGACTTTGCAGATTTCTCACTAATTGTGTCTGTGTTTCAGTTTTGTTTTGCATGGTTTGATCAGCAAAAAAGGCATGCTTTGAATTGGAGAGCTAGTCAAACTGGTGACAATAGAGAAGCCTTACCCATGTCTAGAATCTGACTGTGGGAGCAGCACAGAGAATAGCAGGGGAGCTTAATGTGGCCAAAGGCTAGATAGGAAAGCAGACATCTGAGACAGTGTTTGGTGTGGAAAGTCAATACTGAAAAGGGTACAATCGGAATTTACTATTTTTAAGAATATTATCATTTCTTGAATTTCTCTTATAGACAAGATAAAATAATTTTATGTAAATTATGAACTCTTTCGAGCCATGAGCCTGTTTGTATTCCGGTCCTGCTATTTGCTTAGCTCTACGACCTTGGTCAGGTTAATCAACCTCTCTGTGCCTGAGTTGTAAATTAATGCCATGGTGGCTCAGTCAGTAAAGAGTCTGCCTGCAATGTGGGAGACCTGGGTTCAATCCCTGGGTTGGGAAGATCCCCTGGAGGAAGGCATGGCAACCCACTCTTAGTATTCATGCCTGGAGAATCCTAGGGACAGAGGAGCCTGGCGGGTTACAGTCAGACATGACTGAACAACTAGGACACACACAGTAGAGCGTACATCACAGGTAGTTGTGAACACAAAAGGAAACTGGGCTGAAGCAACCCTTTGTCCTGGACTCCACAGCAGAGTGAGCATGTAGGAAGTGCTCAATTCATCATCATCATAATCACCATCATCATCTGTTATCCTGTTGTTATGCCAGCGTTATGAAATAAGGATAGGCACTATTGTTTGAAGACAAAGAGGGGCATACTAAAAATTTTAAGTTTATTTGAATGAAAAATCTACTGGAATTGGCAGCATCAAACCAGAGTGGCTAGGAGTACTCCTTGACGGGAGTTCAAGGAGAGACATTTATGGACAAAAGGTGAGAACACAGTAAAGAGATTATGATTATTATTTTAATAAAGAGATAATTGATTGGCTACAGCTTAAAGCCTAGTTAGCTGTTTGTGATTGGTTGTGCTTAGGTTTCAATTTTGTGACCTTGAGGCATTTAGAGGCTGAGATTTTGATTTGATTATTAGGGCACTAGGGCCTCAGTTCAGTTTAGTCACTCAGTCGTGCCCACTCTTTGCGACCCCATGGACTGCAGCACGCCAGGCTTCCCTGTCTATCACCAACACCTGGAGCTTACTCAAACTCATGTCCATCAACTCAGTGATGTCATCCAACCATCTCATCCTCTGTCATTCCCTTCTCCGCCTGCCTTCAACCTTTCTCAGAATCAGGGTCTTTTCCAATGAAGTCAGTTAATGACTCTCTTCCAATGAGTCAGTTAAGTACTAAGGCTTAACTTCAGTTCAGTTCAGTTCAGTCACTCAGTCGTGTCCAACTCTTTGTGACCCCATGAATCGCAGCACGTCAGGCCTCCCTGTCCATCAGCAACTCCCAGAGTTCACTCAAACTCATGTCCACCCAGTCGGTGATGCCATCCAGCCTTCTCATTTTCTGTCATCCCCTTCTCCTCCTGCCCCCAACCCCTCAAAGCATCAGGGTCTATTCCAATGAGTCAACTCTTCGCATGAGATGGCCAAAGTCCTGGAGTTTCAACTTCAGCATCAGTCCTTCCAATGAACACCCAGAACTGATCTCCTTTAGGATGGACTGGTCAGACTTCCTTGCAGTCCAAGGGACTCTCAAGAGTCTTCTNTACAATGTCTTCTGTTGTCTTTACACTCTCCCCACAACCACTCAGGTTCTATACTCACCCTTTAAGTGTCAACCTTTCTATGAAACCACCTTCTCTGACATCTCTAGATTTCTTAGGTTTTCTTTGCTTTTGAACTTCAGAACAAGTTCTAATCCGTGCTACAAAAGTTATCAGTATTGTCAATGATCAACTCAGTGATCATTGGCATAATTTGTTTTCTTCAATTTGTATATATCCACTTTCCGCAAAATAGATTAAAACCCAAGGAGGCAATGTGTTGCACTGAGGGAGCGTAGTTTAGCCTAGCAAATCTGGTTTGAGTCACATTTGGCTTCTCATTACCTGTAAGTCTTGAGAAAATAGCTTCTCTCATTTATTTAAAAAAAAAAAAAGATGGATTATTTATACTAAAGAGTCTTGGGAAGGAATGAAAGTGATCATGTGTGGAAAGCACTTAGCATAGAGTAGGCTCTCAATAATGTTTTGGTTTACTTGACATTTTCCTTTTATTTTTTTCCCACAGCTTCTTGTTGTTGTTTAATATTGCTATGTTCTCTTTACAGGTTTTCATTCACTCTCCTAATTCTAAAGCAAATTCCTCAGGTTAAGGAGTTTGTGTCCTTTGTATCTCTTAGTTATTTGTTATTTGCATTTGTGAAAGGTGTAAATCATGTGATCTGAAAGGCTTTACTGAGATAAGAAAGCCTTTTGCCTCAAAATTTCTAGGAAAGAGAGTCTGCTTGTATTGTAAACTAACTGAAATTTCTATTGAATAGTTCCTCTTTCTAAGTATTTATTTATTTGACTGGGAGGGTCTTAGTTGCAGCATGGAGGTCTTTGATCTTCGTTGCAGCGTTCAAGATCTTTTTTTAATTGCAGCATGTAAACTCTTAGTTGCAGAAGGTGGAATCTAGTTCCTGACCAGGGATAGAACCAGGGCCTCCTCCATTGGGAGGGTGGAATCTTAGCCACTGGACTACCAGGGAAGTCTCTGAATGTTTCCTCTTTCGAATAACTTATTTTCCTACCCTGTTTAGAAATACAGTCACCTTTCTCAAAAAAAATTATTTTTTCTCCAGAGTAGCTAATATTGGTCATGTCTTGTTCAATGTGAATTTTAGTCTGGATTTTTCTTCTTCTGGGCCTCTCTTTAATGATCTATTGATTAATTGATTTTGCTGTGCTCAATAGCTTTTGTCTCCTTGCAAAGCTTGCAGCCTTTGAGGCCACACCATTCATGGTCATGTTGGATCCAAAAGATGCCCATCACATTACCCTGTTTCACACACTGAGACAGGGGCGTGCTCCTTGCTTACTAGAAGCTATATAAGAAAAAACCCTTTTCCACATGACTTGGATGAAAGCTTCTTGTCGGTCTGTAGCTTTGTAGCTGACACAAAAGTGGGAAAAACAGAAAGAATTCAAAGTGCTAGTACTAGAATAGAATANTCCTTGCTTACTAGCAGCTGTATAAGAAAAAACCCTTTTCCACATGACTTAGATGAAGGCTTCTTGTCGGTTTGTAGCTTTGTAGCTGACACAAAAGTGGGAAAAACAGAAAGAATTCAAAGTGCTAGTACTAGAATAGAATAACTAGAATACTGGAATCACAGTAATAAGGTAAAATCCAGGAGATAAAGACCTATATTCAGTAGTACTAAACAAGCTTGATTTGGGGCTTCCCAGGTGGCGCTAGTGGTAAAGAATCCACTTGCCAGTGTAGAAGAGGCAAGAGACACAGGTTCAATCCCTGGGTCGGGAAGATCCCCTGGAGAAGGAAATAAAAACCCACTCCAATATGCTTGCCTGAAAAACTCCATGGACAGAGGACGCTAGTTGGCTACAGTCCATGGACCACAAACAGTTGGACATGACTGAAGCAACTGAACACGGAGCACAAGCTTTATCTTATAATACTACAACAAAAATAAACAGACAAAGCACTCTAGCATAATGTGATTCTGTTTTAGTAAAGGTACAGAGTTAGTCTTTGTTCATGGAAATCTTAACCCCATTTTGTTGATGCTAATCATATCTGTAGTATTGAGTTAATTCTACATGACACACTCCAGAAAGATCACTGACGAACTGGGGGCAGTTAGAAGAGGCCACCCAGGGACTGGACGGTCTGGAAATACTTCATGACAGGAGACAGTGAAGAGCATGGCCCTAGCTGCCCCTGAGTATCAGGAGGCTGGCCTGTCTGGATAGAGTAGCCTTGCTTTATTCTGTTCCAGAACATGGAACCAATGCTATCAAACAGTGGAAGATCTGCCTTATCAGGGGCTAAGTTTCCTGAGTTCTGCTGAAGTTCAAGCTAGAGCTCAACAGCTACTTGAAAATGGCAGTGATATTTAGTCATTACCAGGTATTAGTATAAATAGGCACTGTTGGTATGAAAATGTCAGTCATTTAGTCGTGTCCAACTCTTTGCGACCCTATGGGACTACAGCCCACCAGGCTCNAACAGCTACTTGAAAATGGCAGTGATATTTAGTCATTACCAGGTATTAGTATAAATAGGCACTGTTGGTATGAAAATGTCAGTCATTTAGTCGTGTCCAACGCTTTGCGACCCTATGGGACTACAGCCCACCAGGCTCCTCTGTCCATGGACTTCTTTAGGCAAGAATACTGGATTGGGTAGCCATTCCCTTTTCCAGGGGATCTTCCCAACTTAGAGATCAAACTCAAGTCTCCTGTATTACAGGAAGATTCTTTACCATCTGAATCACCAGGGCAGCCCACTGTTGATATATGTATATATAATAGATATAATTAATTCTCACAATATCCCTAAAAGTCAGGTATTACCATTATTCCCATTTTAGAGATTAGGAGACTGAGGCTCAGAGAACTTGTTGCCCATGGTCACATGGCTGATGAGTGGNATTATCTCTTATTCTTGGATTAGAAGCCTATTATTTTAAGTAACACAATCTTAGATTATATTGTATATATTTAATAGTAACAATAGAAAAAAAATGACTATGGGGTTCCAATTGTTGTATGAAGTAACGATAGAATCAGGAATTACCTGCTATATAGTAGCAGAGGAAACTTTACAATCTCAGTGTATAAAAATCAACTGCATTGCAATATCAATGAATTAATGGAACTTATAATATCAAAATAAAAATGAAAAACTTTAAGGATAAATGTTACAAAATGTTTCAAGTCATGTTCACTGATGGACCACCAGGGAAGCCCAAGAATACTGGAGTGGGTAGCCTCTCCCTTCTCCAGCATATCTTCAAGACCAAGGAATTGAACCAGGGTCTCCTGCATTACAGACAGATTCTTTACCAGCTGAGCTACCAGGGACACCCCTAAAATATTAAAAAGAAATTAAAAAAGGATAACTGCAACAAAAGATTTGCAAGCCATATACACTGATAATTATAAAATCTAAAAAAGCCTAAATATATATATACACAAATGGAGAGATGTACCATTTTCATGGACTATTGGGCATCTTTCCCAAAGTCACTCATGTGTCAAAGTCAGTGAGTCAGTGTACAGTTGCCCAGTCTTGGACAAATCTTTGTGATCTCATGGTCTTAATCCCTATTAAAACCCTACAGGAATGTTTAGAATTTGATGAGCTGATTTTAGAATTTATATGGAAATGAAAATGTTTAGAATAGTCAAAATAATACCAAAAAGAACAATGTTGGAGATTTTTTATTATTTGAAAATTTACTAGAATAGTAAATAGAACAAAATATTCTTAAAGTAAGAATACATACATTATCAGTGGAACAGAATATAGAATCAAGCTATTAATTTACCTTGTACATATGAGTTCAGACCCATATATGCATGGCCAGTTGATATTCAATTAAAGTGCCAAGGTGATTCACTAAGGAAAAGCATCTTTACAACAAATAATGCAGGAATTTATCTATATATACAACACATACACACACAAACACATTTTTGTTGTTGTTCAGTAACTAAATCATGCCTGATTCTTTGGAACTCCATGGACTGCAGCATGTCAGGCTTCCCTATCTTTCACTATCTCCTGGACTATGCTCAGTTCCAAGTCCATTGAATCAGTGATGCCATCCAACCATCATAACCTCTGTCAACCCCTTCTCCTCTTACCTTCTATCTTTTCCAGCATCACGTTTTTTTCCCAATAAGTTAGCTTTTTGCATCAGGTGGTGAAGTATTCTAACTTCAACTTCAGCATCAGTCCTTCCAATGAATATTTAGGACTGATTTCCTTTAGGATTGACTGGTTTGATCTTCTTGCAGTCCAAGTGACTCTTAAGAGTCTTCTCTAGCATCACAATTCGAAAGAATCAATTCTTTAGCACTCAGCCCTCTTCATGGTTCAACTGTCATGTTCATACATGACTAGTGGAAAAGTCATAGCTTTGACTATTGACTACTTCTGTTGTCAGTCACTCAGCCACATATAATTCTTTGAGACCCCATGGACTGCAGAATATCAGGCTTCCCTGTCCTTCATAATCTCCCAGAGCTTCCTCAAACTCATGTCTATTGACTTGGTGATGCCATCCAACCTTCTAGCCTTCTGTCATTCCCTTCACCTCCTGCCTTCAATTTTTCTCAGAATCACGATCTTTTCCATTGAGTCAACTCTTTGAAGTGGCCAAAGTATTGGAGCTTCAGCCTCAGCATCACTTCCTCCACTGAATATTTAGGACTGATTTCCTTTAGGATTGACTGGTTTGATCTCCATGCAGTCCAAGGGACTGTCAAGAGTCTTCAATAGCACAGTTCACAAACATCAGCCTTTGTTATAGTCCAACTCTCACATCCATACATGATGACTAGGAAAACCATAGCTTTAGCTAGACGGACCTTTGTTGGCAAGGTAATGTCTCTGTTTTTTAATATGCTGTCTAGGTTGGTCATAGCTTTTCTTTCAAGGAGCAAATATCTTAAAATTTTATGGCTTCAGTCACCATCTGCAGTGATTTTGGAGCCTAAGAAAATAAAGTCTGTTTCCAATGTTTCTCCATCATTTTGCCATGAAATGATGAGACAAGATGTCATGGTCTTAGTTTTTTTAATGTTGAATTTTAAAACAGCTTTTTCCACTCTCCTCTTTTAGCATCATCAAGAAGCTCTTTTGTTCCTCTTTGCTTTCTACTATAATGGTAGTGTCATCTGCATATCTGAGGTTATTGATATTTCTCCCAGGAATCTTAATTTCAGCTGTGCTTCTTCCAGCCTGGCATTTCACATGAGTATTCTGCATATAAGTTTAATAAGCAGGGTGACAATATGCAGCCTTGATGTACTCCTTTCACAATGTTCTAACTGTTGCTTCTTGACATGCATACAAGTTTCTCAGGAGGCAAGTAAGGTGGTCTGGTATTCCCGTTTCTTTAAGAATTTTTCACAGTTTGTTGTTATCTAAGCTCAAAGGCTTTAGCATAACTCATGAAGCAGAAGTAGATGTTTTTCTGGAATTCTCTTGTTGTATCTATGTGTTTATCTACATCTATATCTTTATGTGTGTTTGTGAAAAATAAAAATCTCAAACTTTATCAGCAGCATAAAAGAAAAATTAACTCAGATAATGAATCTAAATGTAAAAATTAATATTATAAATCTTGCAGGGGAAAAGAAAAAATAAGAAAATGTTTCCTTGACAAACTAACACAACATTGTAAACATCCATATTTAAATACAATTTTTTTAAGGAGAAGAAAATATTTAAGTCCCTGTGGAGAGCAGATATATCTTCTATAGAGCCCAGATAGAACTCATCATAAAAGACACATATAATAAACTAATCTTTACTAAAGTTGAAAAACACTATTATGAAATAAAAAGGCAAATCACAGACTGGGAAAAAAAATATGTGCCACATATATAAGGCACATAACTAATACTCAGAAATCATATTAAATTTTTTAACTCCCAAATAAGCACACAGATTCAATTTTTAAAATGAGTAAAAGAATTAAAAAGACATATCAGATATGAAAATATACAAATGCCAAAAGCACATGAAAAGAAATCCAAAACATTAGCTTGAAGGAAATATAAATCCAGAGAGCTATTCCTACATACTCATTAGAATGACAAAATTAATACACAACACACACACAAATGACATATAATGTTAGTGAGAATATACAGCAACTAAAATTTATGAATTGATGGTTAAAATTTAAAATATTTCAGCTTTTTTGAAAAAGTTATTATTTTTTTTTAATTTAAGCATTTGATTTCACAAAATAAAGCAATTATACTGTTAAGTGGAAGATAAATGAAAATATGTTCACATAAATGTTTGCATATGATTATTTAAAGAAGCTTTATTCATGGTAGCTCCAAATTGAAAACAATCCTAACAATGCCCACCAATGGATGAATGAATAAATAAATTGTGATATGCAATGACACATGACTTGAAAAGAAAAAGAAACTACTAGCTACTCTTGCCTGGAAAATCCGATGGACAGAGGAACCTGGTAGGCTGCAGTCCATGGAGTCGCCAAGAGTTGGACACAACTGAGTGACTTCACTTTCACTTTTCACTTTCATGCATTCGAGAAGGAAATGGCAACCCACTCCAGTGTTCTTGCCTGGAGAATCCTAGGGATGGGGGAGCCTGGTGGGCTGCTGTCTATGGGGTCACACAGAGTTGGACATAACTGAAGTGACTTAGCAGCAGCGGCAGCAGCAGCAGACAAGCACAGGATCCATCTAAAAGCATGTTCAAGAATCCAGACACAAAGAGCATAAAATGTATCATTTCATTTATGTGGAGCTCTAGAAAAGACAAATTTAATCTGTAGGGATAGAAAGCAAAGCAGCAGTTGCCTGGGGCTAGTATTGGATGGTGATTGACTGGGAAGGGACTTAAAGATCATTTTGGGTGATGAAATATTTCATCGTGTGGCAGTGATTGAAATTTGGTGAAAGGTATTAAACTGTACAATTAAACATATTATTATATTTAATGTAATAAAATATAAATAAAGTAAAAAATTAATAGGACTCTTTAAGCACTAATCAGAAGGATTTTATGCAGATATGAATACAATGTTAATATAGTTAGAAAAGCAATTGAAAGTGAAAAGCTGAAGAAATGAGAAGTAGCTAATAGTATGAGATAGAACATATTTCATATATGCAGTTATTTAAAACAGCTTTGAAACAATATATGAATGGACCTAGTAGATGCTGAAGAGACGAAGAACAGATGGAAAGAATACACAGAAGAACTGTACAAAAAAGGTCTTAATGAACCATATTTCTACCATGGTGTGGTCAGTGACCTAGAGACAGACATTCTGGAGTGTGAAGTCAAGTGGGCCTTAGGAAGCACTCCTGTTAATAAAATTAGTGGATGCGATGGAATTCCAGTAGAAGTATATTCAGAACTGTGATGTTGCCATCAAAGTGGTGAATTCAGTATGGCAGCACTGGAAAAGCCACCAGTGGCCACAGGACTGGAAAAGTTCAATCCTCATCCCAATTCCTAAGAAGAGTAATAGTAAAGAATGTGCTAACCATTAAACGATTGCACTCATCTCTCATGCTCGATTTTAAGGGCATGCTTAAAATCTTGCATGCTAGACTTTAGCATTATATGAACCAAGAAATCCCAGATGTCCAAGCTGGATTTAGAAAAGGAAGAGGAACCAGAGATCAAACTGCCAACATTCACTGGATCACAAGGGAATTCCAGAAAAACATCTACCTTTGTTTTGTTGACTACACTAAAACCTTTGAATGTGTGGATCATAACAAACTGTGGAAAGCTCTTAAAGTAAAGGGAACAGCAGACCATTTTACCTGTCTCCTGAGAAACCTGTATGAATGGAATCAAGATAGGTGGGAGAAATAACAATAACCTCAGACATGTGGATGAAAGCACTCTAATGGCAGAAAGTGAGGAGGAACTAAAGAGTCTCTTGATGAGAGGGAAGGAGGAGAGTGAAAGAACCTGCTTAAATCTAAATATCAAAAACAAAAAAATGCTAAGGTCATGATATCTGGTCCCTTTACTTCATGGCAAGTAGAAGGGGGAAAGGTGGAAATAATGACAGATTTCCTCTTCTTGGGTGGGTGGTTGATGACTGCGGCCATGAAATCAGAAGTCAATTGCTTCTTGGTACAAAAGCTATGACAAACCTAGACAATGTGCTGAAAAGCAGAGACATTATTCTGCTGATAATGTTCCATATTGTCAAGGCTATGCTCTTTCCTGTGGTCACATATGATTGTGAGAGCTGGACTGTACATTAGGCAGAGCACCAAAGAATTGATTCCTTCAAACTGGGGTGCTGGAGAAGACTCGTGAAAGTCCCTTGGACAGCGTGGAGATCAAACTAGTCAGTCTTCAGGGAAATCAACCTTGAATACATGTTGGAAGGACTGATGCTGAAGCTCCAGTATTTTAGTCATCTGATGCCAACAGTTGACTAATTGAAAAAGTCCCTGTTGCTGGAAAGATTGAAGGCAAAAGGAGATGAGGGGAAATGGTTGGATGGCATCACTGATGCAATGAACATGAACTTGGGCAAACTTTGGAAGATGGTGAAAGACAGGAAAGCCTGATGTGCTGTAGTCCATGGGGTCACAAAGAATTGAACATGACTGGGTGACTGAACAACAACAATGAATCGGTTAAAATAGAGACATAGTGCTTTCACCAGTGTTTTTTTAGTTAATTGAGTGAGCATGAAATCTTACAAATAATACAGTCTAGGTGGAAATTCTGAATTAGGTTTTGAGTTTCCTTAGTTTGTTAAAGGTAGAACAAATTTGAAACATGTCTAATACAGCAGAAGAGCTTCTATAACCAAGGGATATATTCTGAATAGATGTGTCCTCTCTGAAAAACAATTGCATATAGATTAAGGATTATCTGCACCATAGTCAAGTTGCATAATTTAAAAATTAAATGTCTGATGTGCTGATTGATTCAGTTCTTACTTTTAGCCATTTATTTAAACATTTTATTTAGTCTGAGTATAATGTGACCAGAAACATTTCATACAACAAGTGGAATTCAGATACCCTAATTTTCCTTTAGTAATGTTCATTTGTCTTTTTGTATGTGGATATAATCTGCTTTAATATTGACAGTAGTATATAAAACATGAAGAGGTCAGAAATATTGCAAATCATGCAAACTTTAAGAAAAATGTATTCTATAAAATTGTGGGAGGAAGGAAGTGGGAAAGGTGGATGGTAAAAGAAGATTAAACTTCAAGGATGAAAACAAATTGTCCTAAAATTCCTGTAATATTTACATAAGAAAGCAGAATGAATCCTTGCAGTGCTGGTTTTTATAACTTAACAAAAGTCATGGTGAAGGGAGCTAAAATGAAGATCATAGAAAGTGATAGTGACTTTAGAGGTCCAGGCAAACCCCTGAGGTCTCCAGTCTGGCATTATCTCTGATCTTGTCTTTGAACTTACCAGGCACAGCACATCTTTGCACTTGCTAACTCTGCTACCTGGAAAGCTCTTCTCATAGGTTTACCTTCTCCTTTTTTTTCCCACCTTCGCTCCAATATTCACATACTCCATGCCTTCCCTGGTCATTTTGTTAAACCTGTACTTACCTGTGATCACCCTCATCCCACTCACCTCATGCAACACTTCCTGTTGGGCATTTCTGCTTTAGTTTCTCCTTAGCACTTCATATGGTCTGGCATAATTAGGTATACATAGATAGATTTTTAGATAGATATTTTTTTTCTGCAGTTTATTCTTCTGTTCAGAATAGCCTCATGGGGGCAGAGACTGATGTGTGTGTTGTCACTGATTTATTCCCAGCACCTATGATGGTGCGTGCTAAATAAACATTCATTGCCTGATTGATCAACCAAATGAAGGAATCAGTGATTGACTTAAGATTGAAAATTATGGATAAAGTTTGAAGTTTAAAACTGGTACACGGAAAGAAAATATAAATGACAGTTTCATGGACTACTCTAGTCAGAGAATCTTTCTCTAACATTTTTAAAGTAATAAATTTAGGGTTAATAAAGAGATTTTATTATATACTGGAACAGGATCCATATGAAAATACCTAATGAAATTTTAGATAAATCAGTGAGGACAATGCATAATGAGATTTAATAGAAATGGGTATTTTTCATAGATAAAGCTAATCTCTGAATTGTCACTATGATAGATAGTCCTGCAACTATAAAGCAACATCTGATGCTACTGATGGTAGTCGATTCTTGGGCTAAATGAAGCATGATGCCCTACTGTGACAAATCCAATTAATCTATTTATTCAACAAAATTTATTGAATATTTTAAATAAATAGCATACCTAAGCAACAATGGGGATTATTTTGGCATTCTTTTGCATGAGGTGGTTCTGAAGAGACTTGCATATTTTGAGTTTCAGAATTTCACTTTAGTACCTAGTTTTGTCCCCCTCAAAGTATTGTAAACGTCTAACTGGTTATAGCTTCAGTGTTTGTGGAAAGAAAGTCAATACAAATAATTTAAATTGAAATTGACTTAACTAACCCACAATCATAAGTAAGATAACAAACATGAATGGAATTTTTTTTCCTCCTCTTGATGCTGAGTCATTCTCATATGCTATTTCTTATACCAGTTGCCCCACTCTACACAGAGGTTTGTGTTTGAAAAGTGACTGCCTCATGGTTTTCATGATGTTATTGTGTTATCTCTGCTAGTATGCCATTATGCAAAGCTCAAAAATGAAAAAAAAATTTTTCAGTAGCTGTGCAGAGCTTTAAATACTGCCGTTATTTTTGATTCCTTGCAGGGAATCTTTGCGATTAAAAAAAAAAGAAGAAGAAAATATGAGTAAGTAGAAATAAACTAGGAAATACTTTTTGTTTTTTTAAATCTTGTGAGATTATAGAAAACACATCAATTCTAGCAAATTTTATTTTTGTAGTATAAATATTTTCTTAAATACAGTCCCTGACACAGGTGAAGTCATTTCTTCTATACCATTTGTTTAGTTTTATACAAAATCTATCCTTTAATTTCAATTTTTTTTTCTCATATATGACATGGAAGGTAGAAATTATGTGTGTGCTGTGCTTAGCATAGCTCTGACTGTTTGGGACCCTATGGACTGTAGCCCACCAGATTCATTTGTCCATGGGATTCTCCATGCTAGAGTACTGGAGTGGGTTGCCATGCTCTCCTCCAGGGGATCTTCTTTACCCAGGTATCAAATCCACATCTCCTCCATTGCAGACGTATTCTTTACCACTGAGCCACCTGGGAAGCCTAGAAATTATGCTAGGAGCTAAAAGAGAGAGAGGAGAGAGAGAGAGAGAGAAATGTATGAATGAAACATATTTTTATCCCATCAAATAGCATGGATTTCATATAAAACAGGAAGGAACTGAGGCCATCCAAAGAGACCTGTGGGAAAAATTTCTTTGCAAGAAATAATGTAAAGTATACTGTAAAAATTTATGAAAAAAATAACCTTTTCTGTTACCAATAAAAACCCTTTGCCTTGAAAGAAACATTGGCTGTTTAATAAAAAGAATGTAATTTTTAAAATTGTACATAAATATGTAGAATAATATAAGACACACTCTGATAAATAGTAGGCTAAAAACAAACATCCATTTAGAAATTTTTCCTAAAGAATGTAACATTATAAACTCTGCTCCATCCATTTCTGGTAGAGAAGCCTCTCTAAATACTGGTATGAATTATTGTTTGTTTGTTAAATATATATTTGTAGTTAACAATGTAATCTACTGCTTTCATATTTTTAATGTATGTAATTGACATCATTCTGTACAACACCTTCTGCAACATTTTTATTAATATTATGCTTTTGAAATTAATCAATTCATATCTGTAGTTCTATCATTTATATGTATATCGGATAGTCCATTGCAAGAACATGTCACAATTTATTTAATCTTTCTCCAGTTTATAAACATTTAGATAGTTTCAGCTTTTTTCTGTGCTGCAGTAATCACTCACATACATTCTTCCCCATGTACTGGTATAGGCTTTCTTTGGAGTGTACACTTGTGAGAGGAACTGTTTGGTCTTAGAGAATGAAACCTTAAAATTTATTATAAATTAACTAGCTGCCTTGTGAGTTGTACCAGTTTATATCACTAAAAGAGTCTCTTTTGCTGTAGTCAGAACTTCTCATAGACTTCTGTACTATATTGTGAGGGACATTTGAAATTTGTGATGAAATTTTTGATTGTCCTAATTATTGGAAATTGCTACTGGTGTTAAGGTGGTGGGGTTCAGGAGTATGAGATGACTGATGCTGAAGCTGAAGCTCCAGTGCTTTGGCTACCTGATGCAAAGAGCTGACTCATTGGAAAAGACCTTGATGCTGGGAAAGATGGAAGAGAGAAGAAGGGGATGACAGAGGACTAGAAGTTTGGTTGGCATCACAAACTCAGTGGTTGAGATTAGTTGTTTGTCAGTTGCTTCATTTGCTATTGTTTTCTCCCATTCAGAAAGTTGTCTTTTCACCTTGCTTATAGTTTCCTTTGTTGTGCAGAAGTTTTTAGTCTTAATTAGATCCCATTTGTTTATTTTTGCTTTTATTTCCAGTATTCTGGGAGGTGGATCATAGAGGATCCTACTGTGGTTTATGTCGGAGAGTGTTTTGCCTATGTTCTTCTCTAGGAGTTTAATAGTTTCTGGTCTTACATTTAGATCTTTAATCCATTTTGAGTTTATTTTTGTGTGTGGTGTTAGAAAGTGATCTAGTTTCATTTTTTTACAAGTGGTTGACCAGTTTTCCCAGCACTACTTATTAAAGAGATTGTCTTTACTCCATTGTATAGTCTTGCCTCCTTTGTCGAAGATAAGGTGTCCATAGGTGTGTGGATT
>SJYV01055799.1:504723-514901 GCA_006410875.1 Neotragus pygmaeus
TTTCTGTTTAGTTGATCTGTCCATAGATGTGAGTGGGGTATTAAAGTCTCCCACTATTATTGTAATATTGTTAATTTCCCCTTTCATACTCGTTAGCATTTGTCTTACATATTGTGGTGCTCCTGTGTTGAGTGCATATGTATTTATAGTTGTCATATTTTCTTCTTGAATTGATCCTTTGATCATTATGTAGTGTCTCTCTTTGTCTCTTATCACAGCCTTTGTTTTAAAGTCTATTTTATCTAATATGAGCATTGCTACTCCTGCTTTCTTTTGGTTTCTATTTGCATGGAATATCTTTTTCCAGACCTTCACTTTCAGTCTGTTTGTGCCCCCTGTTTTGAAGTGGGTCTCTTGTAGACAACATATATAGGAGTCTTGTTTTTGTATCCATTCATTCAGTCAGTCTTTGTCTTTTGGTTGGAGCATTCAACCCATTCATGTTTAAGGTTATTATTGATAAGTATAGTGGCATCCAACTCCNTGTGCCCCCTGTTTTGAAGTGGGTCTCTTGTAGACAACATATATAGGAGTCTTGTTTTTGTATCCATTCATTCAGTCAGTCTTTGTCTTTTGGTTGGAGCATTCAACCCATTCATGTTTAAGGTTATTATTGATAAGTATAGTGGCATCCAACTCCAGTACTCTTGCCTGGAATATCCCATGGACGGAGGAACCTGGTAGGCTGCAGTCCATGGGGTCGCTAAGAGTCAGACACAACTGAGCGACTTCACTTTCAATTTTCACTTTCATGCATTGGAGAAGGACATGGCAACCCACTCCAGTGTTCTTGCCTGGAGAATCACAGAGACGGGGGAGCCTGGTGGGCTGCCGTCTGTGTGGCCGCACAGAGCTGGACATGACTGAAGCAACTTAGCGGCAGCAGCACATGATCCCTTTCGGAGAAGGCAGCAGAAAATCTCATGGATGGAGGAGCCTGGTAGGCTGCAGTCCATGGGGTTGCTACTAGTTGGACATGCCTGAACGAATTCACTTTCACTTTTCATTTTCATGCATTGGAGAAGGAAATGGCAACCCACTCCAGTGTTCTTGCCTGGAGAATCCCAGGAACGGTGGAGCCTTGTGGGCTGTCATCCACGGGGTCACACAGAGTCGGACATGACTGAAGTGACTTAGCAACAGCAGCAGTGTGATCCCTTTGCCATTTATTTTATTCTTTTGTGTTCGAGTTTATATACTCTTTTTGTGTTTCCCATCTGGAGAAGATTCTTTAGCATTTGTTGGAGACCTGGTTTGGTGGTGTTGAATTCTCTCAACTTTTGCTTGTCTGTAAAGCTTTTTATTTCTTCTTCATATTTGAATGAGATCCTTATTGGGTACTGTAATCTGGGCTGTAGGTTATTTTCTTTCATCACTTTAAGTATGTCCTGCCATTCCCTCCTGGCCTGAAGTGTTTTTATTGAAAGATCAGCTGTTATCCTTATGGGAATCCCCTTGTGTGTTGTTTGTTGTTTTTCCCTTGCTGCTTTTAATATTTGGTAGATTCCCTATCTCTTCCTCTTTTGTTTGGTTTGGTGGGCATTTCTCCTGTTCCTTTACCTGTTGGGTACTCCTCTGTTTCTTCATCCTGTTTATATTGCTGCGTTTGGGGTGGCCTTTCTGTATTCTGGCAGTTTGTGGAGTTCTCTTTATTGTAGAGTTTCCTTACTGTGGGTGGGATTATACGGGTGGCTTGTCAAGGTTTCCTAGTTAGGGAAACTTGTGTCAGAATTTTGGTGGATGGAGCTGGATTTCTTCTCTCTAGAGTGCAATGAAGTGTTCAGTAATGAGTTGTGAGACGTCAGTGAGTTTGGAGTGACTTTGGGCAGCCTATATATTGAAGCTCGGGGCTGTGTTCCTCTGTTGGTTGAGAATTTACATGGTATATCTTGCTTTGGAACTTGTTGGCCCTTAGGTGGGGCTTGGTTTCAGTGAAGGTATGGAGGCGTTTAATGAGCTCCTGTCGATTAATATTCCCTGGGGTCAGGAATTCTCTGGTGTTCTCAGGATTTGGACTTAAGCCTCCTGCTTCTAGTTTTTAGTCTTATTTTTACAGTAGCCTCAAGACTTCTCCATCTATACAGCACCACTGATAAAACATTTAGGTTAAAGATGAAAAGTTTCTCCACAGTGAGGGACACCCAGAGAGTTACATGGAGAAGAGAAGAGGGAGGAGGGAGTTAGAGGTGACCCAACTGAGATAAGGTGGAATCAAAAGAGGAGAGAGCAAGCTAGTCAGTAATCACTTCCTTGTGTGCACTCCACAGTCTGAACNGACACCCAGAGAGTTACATGGAGAAGAGAAGAGGGAGGAGGGAGTTAGAGGTGACCCAACTGAGATAAGGTGGAATCAAAAGAGGAGAGAGCAAGCTAGTCAGTAATCACTTCCTTGTGTGCACTCCACAGTCTGAACTGCTCAGAGATGTTCACGGAGTTATACAGAGAAGAGAAGAGGGAGGAAGGAGATAGAGGTGGCCAGGAGGATAAAGCGGGTAATCAGAAGGAGAGAGACAGATCCAGCCAATCATGAGTTCCCTAAGTATTCCCCACTGTCTGGAACACACAAAAAGATTCACAGAGTTGGGTAGAGAAGAGAAGGGGGAGGGAGGAGATAGAGGCGACTTGGTGGAGAAAAAGGAGAGTACAAAGGGGTAGAAAGCAGTCAAGCCAGTAATCTCACTCCCAAGTAAAAATGGGTACTGAAGATTGGGTTCTTAAAGGTACAAAATTGATAACAAATACCCAAAAGCAAAGATTAAAAATCTAGAGTAGAGGTTGGGTTTTCAAAAATACACTATTAAATAAAAGGAAAGAAAAAAGTCACAAAAATATTAAAAAAATATTTATATATATATGAAGTTTGCTTTAAAAAATAGGGTCTTTTTTGGCGAAGTAATAGTAGGTTATGATAATGAAAATTAAAGGAGTAATTGAGGTCTTAAAAATTAAAAAAAAAGAATCATAGCAAAAATAGTAATAATATATCTAGGACTTTCTCTGGTGTTGTTATGGGCAGTGTGGGGTCAGTTCATTTTTGGATAGTTCCTTGGTCCAGCTTATACTTTTCAAGATCTATAGGCCCCTTCCTATGTAGTCAATACTAACTACAGGATTTCAACCTATTGCACCTGTCACTTTCAAGGAGGTTCCCTCTGTTTTAGCTTCTTCTATTTGCTGGTCTCTTCAGTGTCTGATTTCTTCCCTGACACAAGGGGGTGGTGGTGGACACTTTTTTTGGCTGACTTGTTCAGTCACGCTGTGGGGAAGGAGGGATACTGTAAACAAATAACAATAGCGTGTGCTCTCAGTATCTCAGCCACATTGGGCCTGCCCCAGTTCATGACGTGTGTGCCCTCCCTACCCACACTGCTCATGCTCTAGGTTGCTCTGCCAGGAACCGTCCAAGGCTGGCCCTGGGCTGCATGCACCTCCCCGGTCTAAGCTGCTCAGGTTCAGGCACTCAGGTAGTACTCAGAGGCACAGAATCAGTTAGGCCTGCATTTTGTGCCCTTCCCAGGTCTGAGCAGCTCACGTGATGAAGTGTTTGACAAGCACGGTTGCTGTGACTTATCACCTCCCTGGTCCCTGCCACTTGGTTTTCCAGGTGTACAACTGGTGCACATTCTCAGGCAGATGTTGACCATCCAGAACCCCAAGAAGTCTTGGTTAGCAAAGAATCCTGCTTACAGTTTGGTAGATAATACCTCTCTGGGGCTGCGATTGCCCACTTCTGGCTCTGCTTGCCTGTCACCAGAGGGGGATGGTCGGTAGCCAGCTAGCTCTGTTCAGGTCTTTGTTCTGTGAGCGGGCCTGATGGTGTCTTAGGTTAGGACTTTTCACGTAGCTCTAGTCAGTCCTTTGTTCTGTGAGTGGGCCTAGCGGTGTCTTAGGTCAGGGATTTTCACATGGTAGCTATCCCACAGTCGGGTTTGCTAGCCCAAGTTAATTCCCTCAGATTGCCCTCTGGGCATTCAGGCCTGTTCCTTACAAACCGCCCCTCCCTGCCCAGGCCCTACTCGCTAGTGGAGGGTGCAGGCGTCTGCGTGCTGGGGGAGTTACCACTGGCATGTAATCTGTGGGTTTTAATTATGTATATGTTTTTCCATTGCCCTCTGTGGCTCCAAGGCTCTCCACAGACTGGGCGGTGAGTGTTTTCTGGTGTTTGGAAACTTCTCTTTTTTGAAGACTCTCTTCCGGGGATGGAGTCTGTCCCTATCTCTTTTGTCTTTCTTTTTGTCTTTTATATTTTTTCCTACCTCTTTTTGAAGACAATGGGCTGCTTTTCTGAGTGCCTGATGGCCTCTGCCAGCATTCAGAAGTTGTTTTGTGAAAATTACTGTGTTTAAATGTTCTTTTGATGAGTTTTTAGGGGAGAAAGTGGTCTCCCTCCTCTGCCATCTTAGGACTGCCTCCTCATAAACTTTTCTCCTTAAAATCTGTCTTAATCTGTCTGTCCCTTAGATACATTTAAACTATTTTTTTCTGCCATTTGTTGTCTTTTAACAAAGTCAAACAAAATTTAACAAAATTAAAAGGCATACTAAACAAAGCAAGTCTTTGCAACAGGGAGATTTAAATTGTATTGTGTGGTGATTTAGTGTATTTAAACTATTCCAAGATTTTTATGCAAAATTAATATTATCTGGATAAATTATTTTCCAAAAAAACTCATTAGTATACATCTTTAATCTTTCAATTGGTTTGCCATTTTGCAAGAAATGCTACTTTTGAGGGAGAAACTCTTTGTATGTGTGTGTGTGTGTGTGTGTGTGTGTGTATTGTTTAATCTCTCCTTTTCTCACTCCATTCTCCGTTTTCTTACCTGTCTTTGCCTCATGACTTTGAGCTGCCCCCCTCCTTACTGGACCTCAGTCCTTATATTAATGGTTCATATCTGTTTCCTATTAAGCTGTTTTTATGTGCTTCCCATCATCCCTCCAACTGTTGTTTGTTGCGTTTGCAGATCATATAGTTTTGACCTCATCTTCAGGTTTCCTAGATTCTTAAGTTTCTGCCTTTTCAAACCCCTTTCACAGTAGACTCTTCTTAGAACTATCCTCTGGGTGGCTTAAGGCAGGTGCTCCGTTATTACCGCACATCTTCTCCACTATCTACTGACCATCTCAGAGACCAACAAGCCTGATATCACAGCTGTGCTCACTGTTCTCTTCAATATTCCATTTCTGGCCCACAAATACGTATAATCTGGTTTTGGAGCCTATATAAAGAACTTTTTTGTTGCCATTACCGTTGCTTGTGTGTGTGTTCAGTCTCTAAGTCATATCTAACTCTTTTCAACCCCAAGGATTCAAGCACACCAGATTTCCCTGTCATTCACTATTTCCCAGAGTTTGTTCAAATTCATATCCATTGAATTAGTGATGATATCTAAGCATCTCATCATCTGCTGCCCCTTTGTCCTTTTGTCTTCACTCTTTCCCAGCATGAGTCTTTTCCAATGAGAAAACTCTTTGCATCAGGGGATGCAAAACTATTGGAGCTTCAGCTTCAGCATCAGTCCTTCCAATGAATATTCATGGTTGACTTCTTTTAGCATTTCCTTGCAGTAGAAGGTACTCTCAAGAATATTCTCTGACAACCAATTTGAAAGCATCAAATCTTCAGTGCTCAGCTTTCTTTATGGTCCAACTTTCACATCCATACATGACTACCGGAAAAGCCATAGCTTTGACTAAAAAGTTTTTTTCAGCTTTTTAATATGCTCTCTAATTTTGCCATAGCTTTCCTTCCAATGAGTGAGTGTCTTTTAATTTCACGGCTGCAGTCACTGTTCACAGTGATTTTGGAACCAAAGACAATATAATTTGTCACTCCTTTGACTTTTTCCCCATCTTTTGCCATGAAGTGTTGGGACTAGATGCCATGATCTTAGTATTTTGATTTTTGAGCTTTAAGCCAACTTTTTCACTCTCCTCATTCACCCTCAAGAGGTTGTTTAGTTCCTCTTCACTGTCTTCCATTAGTGTGGTATCCTCTGCATAACTGAAGTTGTTGATATTTCACAATCAAATTGGCAATCTTGATTCCAGCTTGTGATTCATCCAGCCCAGCATTTTCAGATAACATCACTGACTCAACGTAGATGAATCTGAGCAAACTCCAGGAGACAGTGAAGGACAGGGAAGCCTGGCATGCTGCAGTGCATGGGCTCACAAAGGGTCACAGGTTACTTAGCTACTGAACAATAACTCCACATTTCAGTTAAATAAACAAGGCCATAATATACAGCCTTGTTGTACTCCTTTCCCAATTTTGAATCAGTCAGTTGTTCCATGTAAGCTTCTGACTGTTGCTTCTTGACCCACATGCAGGTTTGTCAGGAGACAGGTAAGGTGGCCTAGTGTGGTTATTCTTTTATATTTTCTCTGTCATTGCTGTACATTTGAGACATAGACTTTGCCTTGAGTTGCAAACTTAGAAAGCTAATAGAATTTGAAAATAGATTTTGAAAGAGAGAAAGAGAGGTAGATTGTGCATGTGTTAAATGTCACAAATTAAAACTACTTTTTTTTTTCTTTTTGGTAGTCATGTATGGTTGTGAGAGTTGGACCCTAAACTGAGCACAGAAGAATTGATGCTTTCAAACTGTAGTGCTGGAAAAGACTCTTGAGAATTCCATGGACTGCAAGAAGATCAAACCAATCAATCCTAAAGGAAATCAGTCCTGAATGTTCACTGAAAGGATTGATGCTGAAGCTGAAGCTCCAATACTTTGGCAACCTGATACAAAGAGCTGACTCATTGGAAAAGACTTTGATGCTGAGAAAGATGGAAGGCAGGAGAAAGTGATGGTAGAGGACGAGATGTTTGAATGGCATCACCAACTCAATGGACAAGAGTTTGAGCAAACTCCAGGAGATGGTAAAGGATAGGGAAATTTGGAATCCATGGGCTTACATAGAGTTGGACACAACTTAGCAAATGAACAACTACACGTTAAAACACATATCTAATCCACATTTGAAGGGAGAATCCCTGTCCTTATGATGAAGAAGATATAGCTCAGGCTTGTGAACAAGCATAACTTTATTCCTTTCCTGAGGCAAAACTGTAATTTCTTAATAACAACCCATGGTTTCAAGTTAATGGAGCTACTACAGAGGCAGTGAATATACTGAGACCCCCTAAGTGTTTATATGCTCTTGTCTTACCTATTTATTTTCATTTGTGAGTCTAGGTTGAAAGTGATAATTGTTTAATTGTGCATATTGGCTTTTTCATTTTTTAAATTTAACGTTCACAACGTTTTTAATCTAAAACAATGCCTCATGCTGTGATAATCAACATGATAAAATGTAAAAATAAATGAATAGTCCACATTTAAAAGATTCCTCTTATCTAGCAACAAGGCCTATCTGCTGAATGTAAACTTAATTGCAATATATTTCCTTAATGGTCTCCTTTAATTGGTTACCTC
This sequence comes from Neotragus pygmaeus, assembly GCA_006410875.1. Classification (NCBI taxonomy): domain Eukaryota; kingdom Metazoa; phylum Chordata; class Mammalia; order Artiodactyla; family Bovidae; genus Neotragus; species Neotragus pygmaeus. The sequence continues at coordinate 512,162 of SJYV01055799.1, forward strand.
GCTATGGTATCTTTGGAAAGTTGAAGTTTTATAACAAAGCATCAGTGATTATTCTTACAAAGAAGCTTGTAATGGTCAGAACACAGAGAAATAACATTTAACCAATAAGTGAAAATTAATATACTTTGATTTTCCTGGAGTTGATTTTATTTTTTTACTGTGATATTAAAATGTATGGCAAAGAGATCACAGTTGATTGAAACTGGAATTATTTACAAAATGATAAGAAATAAGAATGTTTATCTAGAATTTCAGCCTCCTTCACTTTTCCTACATCAGGCAGGGCTTTGAACCTGCAAACTCTTTTAAAACAGAAATGTATCCATGTAACTATAATGCCCATCCAACTTGGTACTTCACTCACAAAAGGTAAACATTTATCCACATAAATGATGAAATTAGCACAATATTCTATTCTTCTCCACTCTGAGACAAAACTTTATAGTGTCACTGTCTTTGCTTCTTCAAATTTGTAAAGATCAAGTTATTCCAAAAAATAAAATGACCTAATGGACCTTCATAAATTAAGAATTTATGTAACTTTAGTCAATTTTTACAGGACTTATCCTTGCACTCCTTTCTCCACACATTCTCCACCTTCACATTGAGAGCTGTCTCACTCTAATATGTTCAAGAACTATACATCATGTGCTTTAAACTCTGCATAAGTATTCTCATTCTGTTCTTACCATTCTGCAGTTTTCATTTTTCACCGAACACTTTTCAAAATAAATCTGTACCTATAAAATAGTACTTCTTAATTTCTTTCTCAAATATGTACAGGTTATAAGTTCTTCTCTAATCGATATTTTGAATTTTCTGGAATTTAAAGACATTTAGTTTCAAAAAGACATAGAAATTGAAAGTATTACACCATGAATCTGTGATAACACCTGATTGTTATATCCTTTCTAGCCCTTTGCACAGTTGTGCTTCTAAAGATCAGTGACTCAATTTATGCACAGAGTCAAGTCTATATCTAGTTCTGACAATAAAACTTGTTTTTATCTTTTTCCCATTTCTTTTCCTTTAAAACTTCTAATCATGTATCTGCTGTTACTCTACATTAAAATTCATTTTATAGTTAATTTTATTTACTACCCCAATACACTGTAGACTACCAGGCTCCTCTGTCCATAGAATTTCCCAGGCAAGAATACTGAAATGGGTTGCCATTTCGTTCTACAAGGAATTTTTATGACCCAAGAATTGAACCCAGGTCTCCTGTATTGCAGGTGGTCATTTTCATTTCAGGTGGATTTTTTACTGATTGATCCTCTAGGGAAGTCCACATGTTTTTCTTTATTAGTATAAACTCTTTGAAATAATTTATTGCACATTCAAGTTTTGTTGGAATGGTTCTATTTTATATTTTTTTCTTTAAGTATTTTTCCCATGTAATTGAATTCGGATTCTTTTTAAAAATAGAGTATAGATTATTTACAATACTATGTTGGTTTCAACAAAGTTATTTAATCAGTCAGTTCAGTTGCTCAGTCGTGTCCAACTCTTTGTGACCCCATGAATCCCAACAGGCCAGGCCACCCTGTCCATCACCAACTCCTGGATTACACTCAGACTAACATCCATCGATTCAGTGATACCATTCAGCCATCTCATCCTCAGTCGTCCCCTTTTCCTCCTGTCCCCATTCCCTCCCAACATCAAAGTCTTTTCCAATGAATCAACTCTTTGCATGAGGTGGACAAAGTACTGGAGTTTCAGCTTTAGTATCAGTTGTTCCAAAGAAATCTCAGGGTTGATCACCTTCAGAATGGACTGGTTGGATCTCCTTGCAGTCCAAGGGACTCTCAAGAGTCTTCTCCAACACCACACTTCAAAAGCATCAATTCTTCGGTGCTCAGCCTTCTTCACAGTCCAACTCTCACATCCATACATGACCACAGGAAAAAACATAGCCTTGATTAGACAGATTTTAGTTGGCAAAGTAATGTCTCTGCTTTTAAATATACTATCTAGGTTGGTCATAACTTTTCTTCCAAGGAGTAAGATTCTTTTAATTTCATGACTACAATCATCTGCAGTGATCTTGGAGCCCAAAGAAATAATGTCTGACACTGTTTCCANGCACTCTATCTATCAGATCTAGGCCCTTAAATCTATTTCTTACTTCCACTGTATAATCATAAGGGGTTTTATTTAGGTCATGCCTGAATGGTCTAGTGGTTTTCCCTGCTTAATATTTTTATAGATTATACTCAGTTAGACATTATTAAAAAATAATGGATATATTTCCCTGATTCTGTTCCCTTTCTACTAAACAATAATTTTATTTTGGGTGGGGGGAGTCATCTCCAAATTCCAAAAAATAACCTGATTTTTTTTAATCTTCCTTATGTGCTCCTGAGAAATCTGAAGGTCAAGAAGCAACAGTTAGAACTGGAAATGGAACAACTGACTGGTTTCAAATTGGGAAAGGATTACATCAGGCTATGTATTATCAACCTGCTTATTTAACTTATATGCAGAGTACATCATATGAAATGCCAGGTTGGCTGAAGCACAAGCTGGAATCAAGATTGCTGGGAGAAATATCAATAGCATGGAATATTCACATGACGCCACCCTTAAGGCAGAAAGTGAATAAGCGCTAAAGAGCCTTTTGACAAAAGTGAAAGAGAAGAGTGAGGAAAAACTGGTTTAAAGTTCAATATTAAAAAAAAAAAAAAAAACAAGATCATGGCATCTGGGCCCATCACTTCATGGCAAATAGAAAGAA
>SJYV01055799.1:514966-543331 GCA_006410875.1 Neotragus pygmaeus
ATAAAAAAAAAAAAAAAAAAACAAGATCATGGCATCTGGTTCCATGACTTAATGGCAAATAGATGGGGAAACAATGGAAATAGTGAGAGGCTTTATTTTGAGAGGCTCCAAATGACTGTAGATGGTGACTGCAGCCATGAAATTAAAAGACGCTTTCTCCTTGAAAGAAAAGCTATGATCAACCTAGATAGCATGTTAAAAAACAGAGACATTACTTTGCTGACGTAGATCTGTCTAGTCAAAATAATGACTTTTCCAGTAGTTATGTATGGATGAGAGTATTGCACTATAAAGAAAGCTGATGCTTTCAAAGAATTGATGCTTTTGAAATATGGTGTTGGAGAAGACTCTTGGACTGGAAGGAAATCAAACCAGTCAATCCTAAAGGAAATCAATCCTGAATATTCATTGGAAGAACTGATGCTGAAGCTGAAGCTCCAGTAATTTGGCCACCTGATGTGAAGAACTGACTCATTGGAAAAGACCCTGATATTGGGAAAGATTAAAGCCAGGAGGGGAAGGGAACAGAAGAGGACAAGATGATTGGGTGGCATAACTGACTTGATGGACATAAGTTTGAGAAAGCTGCAGGAGTGGTGATGGACAGGGAAGCCTGGTGTGCTGCAGTCCATGGGGTTGTAAAGAGTTGGACATGACTGAGGAACTGAACTGATGTGTGATAAAGCCATTTGTCAGCATTCAAAATATTGTTGCCCTGGTGAAGGAAATAGCAACCCACTCCAGCATTCTTGCTTCTTGTTTAGTTTTGTAAATTTTTGATAGACTAACGACTTGAGCATATGATCCAGATCACAAAAATTGATAAATCTAGCCTTTTTGAGATCTTGATGAAATATGCTAAATTTGACAGAATCTGACATCTTCTGAAATTTTTGTAAAATATGCTAAAAACCCTCTATTATACACAGGTAGAAATGGCATATTGAACAATCAACTTCTTGCTCTCAACTCCAAGAAANAAATTGATAAATCTAGCCTTTTTGAGATCTTGATGAAATATGCTAAATTTGACAGAATCTGACATCTTCTGAAATTTTTGTAAAATATGCTAAAAACCCTCTATTATACACAGGTAGAAATGGCATATTGAACAATCAACTTCTTGCTCTCAACTCCCAGAAACAGTTTTGTTACAGTTTTGAGCCAGATACTTCTAAAAAGCAATATAGTGTACAGGAGCCCTATGTAGTGAGAACAGGGTTTTTGAGACTGGTTGTGTAATGACCAGAGAATAGCTCCCTTTTTCTTTTCCTAAATCTTTAAGTCCATAAATTATTTTCTTCCTTCTCTCCAGAAGGAAAATTTCCTTCTACAAACTATGTGTGAAAAATAATTACTCCTCACTCTCTGCCATCATATAGAAATATCATACTCACAGTCTTAAAAATTGGAAAATTCCCCCATTCTAATCAAACTGTCATAGATATTCTTTTAAATTTTCATTCACATTATTATAATTATCAGAACATTTGTACAAAGGAACAAGGGAAGAGATGAATTCTCCTTTATCAGAGAACTGCTCTGTTCAGTAAGTTGCAGATGGTAGATTCATAATTATATGACTGAATGGATTAAAGGTTTATAGATATAAGGATCACATGGACAGAAAATAGCAGAAACCGATGCAGTGGTGGCATCGGCTGATGTTTGTTCAGTTTCATGGTTTTTTTGGTTCAGAACCAAAAAATCTGATCAAAAGATGTCTGCTTGTGGCCAGTTGCTAAATTAAATAGATTCAATATTTTAAGCAAAATACACCTAGTCAATATTATTTCAAAACAGCCTGTCAATTAAGTAAAATAACTACTGAAAAGAATAAGTGAATCTTTTGCTTGACTAAATTTCCTGATAATCTCAAACAAAATGTTCTCTCATTTTCTCTCTCATGCATAAGTGTTTATTGAGAGCTAAACCCACATTCAGTAATGAACAAAATCAATGAATGCCTGTGTACACTTAACTTTTGTTCTAGAATCAGGAAAGAGACTGGGAGGGTATCACCTGTGGGGGGTTGAAACTAAAGGTTTTACAAAGGTTATCTTTGACAAAGGAGTAATTCTTAAATTAAGACGGGCAATATACAACATTAAACAACATGGAGTTGCAGAGAGTTGGGCATGACTAGGTGACTCAACAACAACATATATATATATATATATATATCTTAGTCTTGGCTTATATTTGTTGCAACATTTTAGACTTGTAGTACCCAAACAGCAATCCCCCAATTAGTAGAATCAGCATCACATTAAAAATAGTTAGCCAAACAGATTCTCCAGCCTCACACCAAATGTACTGTATCAGAAATTCTGATTTTAATACAGCCTAAAGTTTGATGAAAAATAGTTTATATACAAGTTATCTGTAGAGCTTACTGCATTCTAGTCCACTGGATCTCATGCCAGATTTTCAGACTTAATATGTCTGTAGTGGAACTTGATAATTTACATTTTTAACAAGTTTTCAGGTGCTGCTTAACTGATGATCTGAGGACCACACTTGAGCCACTGGCTTATTGGATATTCATTCTAGAAGACATTATATGGAAATCATCTTGTGTTGTTTTTGTCATTGTTTGGTCGCTCAGTCATGTCCAACTTTTTGCCACTCCGTGGACGGCAGGCAGCATGGACCCCAGGCTTCCCTGTCCTTAACTGTCTCCCAGAGAGTGTGAGTGACAGCTGCTCAGTTGTGTCCAGCTTTTAGTTATCCCATGGATTGTAGTCTGCCAGACTCCTCTGTCCATGGAATTCTCCAGACAAGAATACTGGAATGGGCATTCATTTCCTTCTCCAGGGGATCTTCCAAACTCAGGGATCAAACACAGGTCTCCTGTATTGCAGGCAGATTCTATTATCTCCCAGAGTTTGTTCAAACTCATGTGCATTAAATCAGGGATGCCATTCAACCATCTCCTCTTCTGTCATCCCCTTCTCCTCCTGCCTTCATCTTTCCCAGCATCAGCATTTTTAAAAATGACTTGTTTCTTTGCATCAGGTGGCCTAAGTATTGGAGCTTCAGCATCAGTTTTCCAGTGAATATTCAGTGTTGATTTCCTTTAGGATTGACTTATATGATCTCCTTTCTGTCCAAGGGATATCATCTGGAAACTTCTAAAAATATCAATGTTTAGATTGCATGCCAGGACAATTAATCTCTGCATGTGTAAGCTAGACTTTGTGTTTAAAAAACAAATTCCATAAAATTCTTACATATATCCAGAGTTGAAGAAGCATTCTTTAAGAAAATCACTACATCTCCCTGTGCTACTCTTCAGCATACAAGTAGATGCTACTCTTATTAATACTGACAACCATTGGGAATTTGAAGCAGAACTCATTTTAAGCTGTTTCTACATAATGCTCCCCCCAAAACAATAGTAAAATGAAAAAAAAAAATCAATGAAACACATTATCTAGGTCAAAATAATATATTAAAACCTGAGGTTTTCTGCAGAATTCAACTTAATAAGCAGCTGTCAACTATATTGAAACTTTTTTTCCAGCTGGGACACATGTGTAAATACAACTCTAACAGTTACAATTTTTAAGAAGGAATGCATATGGGTTGCAGCATAAACCTTATTTTCAGTCTTACATCTTGGATTGTAGTAGAATAGAGATGCAAAAAAATATTTATTTTATTGATGTATTGAAATAAAGGATGGATCCTTGCCTGGCACTGATGCCATTATTTTCACTAGTCAAGATGAGATTTGTAACCTGTTATTGGAATGAAAACAAAATGGCAATTTAACCAGGGGAGCTAGTTTTTGCTGTGTCTAGGAGGTAGTGGCCTCCGTTTTCATCGTCTTCTGTTCTTCAGGGAGCCAGAAGGGCTTTGGGGGTCTCTTTGTTTATGATCTTATTACTTTTTCATTAGAAGTAGCATCAGGTCTGCAAGTTGTTCAGTTCCCCAGATGAGTCTCCTGTGGCTTTAAAGCTCTCTAAATGTCACAAGTTCTCAACACCCCACATCCCTACTCCGCTGTAGGATTTGTAAGTGACAAAAAGCTGGAAAAATACAGATGACATAATTATATATTTTGCAGTTGATTAATCACCACAAAACATTAATCACATTTTGTATAACAATACATAATCAAATTCTTTATAGTAGAAATTAAGTTTCTTTCTGATAGGGAATAGATTCCTTTAGGATATTGACAGGGTTTTTCAGCATCTGTTTGGCTCCCATTCCACATCTGCATTTGATTTTCATCTGCTTTAGGGCTTAGTAAAATGTGGCTTAAAGGTTGTTTTATGACTATAAATGTACGTGCTAATAGAAGGATTTGTTGAGAGGGAACTGTTTGTACAAGTTAGATACTAAAAATATATTTTTTCCAAGCCATAACATATTTCTTTAGTGAAAACCATTGAATTATGTTTTCCTAGAGAGTAAATCTACTGAAATCAAACATAAATTATGCATAATTTTTCTTAAGAGCTATTGAGATATACTCTTAATCTTAGCTCTACATTATTGTGAGAAAAAAATCTTTGTGTAACTTTTATATTTACATAACATTTTTAAGTATAAGGACCTAATTTCTTGATTATTATAATATAATGATATAGATTGCATGTATCCATTTGTATATGTATATAGATACTTATAATCACTTGCTAAGTGACTATAATGTGTCTGCATCACATATAAACAAGCATATATAAGTTTCATGTAGATACATTCTACTAATTAGAGCCTGTAAGCTAAAATTATATTTCTAAGTAACTCTAGTTACTCAAAAATTATTATATACTCTGATATAGATGCATATACAAATATATTTCTTTACTATAAATCTATGATAAATTAAGGAAGAAAGATGTATGTCATCTGCCTTCAAGTATTTAACACTTTAACTGGAATAACATAAGCATAAATAGTAAGAAAATTTTGTCAAGCAACATATAAAGAATAATATAACAATTTTATATGATATTTTAATATTTAATGATATGTATACATGTGTAGTGATATACATATTATACTATAATTATACACCTCGCCTGCAGGGCTCAAACAGAAATTAACATGATTAAATTTCTCTGGCACAATATTAAGAGTTATAAAGATACTACAATTCAGTTCAGTCACTCAGTCATGTCTGATTCTTTGCGACCCCATGAATCGCAGCATGCCAGGCCTCCCTGTTCATCACCGTCTCCTGGAGGTCACTCAGACTCACATCCATCGAGTCCGTGATGCCATCCAGCCATCTCATCCTCTGTCGTCCCCTTCTCCTCCTGCCCACAGTCCCTCCCAGCATCAGAGTCTTTTCCAATGAGTCAACTTTTCTCATGAGGTGGCCAAAGTACTGGAGTTTCAGCTTTAGCATCATTCCTTCCAAAGAAATTCCAGGATTGATCTCCTTCAGAATGGACTGGTTGGATCTCCTTGCAGTCCAAGGGACTCTCAAGAGTCTTCTCCAACACCACAGTTCAAGAGCATCAATTCTTCGGTGCTCAGCTATCTTCACAGTCCAACTCTCACATCCATACATGACCACAGGAAAAACCATAGCCTTGACTAGATGGACCTTAGTTGGCAAAGTGATATCTCTGCTTTTGAATATAATATCTAAGTTGGTGATTACTTTTCTTCCAAGGAGAAAGCATCTTTTAATTTCATGGCTGCACTCACCATCTGCAGTGACATTGGAGCCCCCCAAAATAAAGTCTGACACTGTTTCCCCATCTATTTCCCATGAAGTGATGGGACCGGATGCCATGATCTTCGTTTCCTGAATGTTGAGCTTTAAGTCAACTTTTTCATTCTCCTCTTTCGCTTTCTGCCATAAGGGTGACATCATCTGCATATCTGAGGTTATTGATATTTCTACTGGCAATCTTGACTTCAGCTTGTGTTTCTTCCAGTCCAGCGTTTCTCATGTTGTACTCTGCATAGACTTTAAATAAGCAGGATGACAATATACAGCCTTGACATACTCCTTTTCCTATTTGTCCAGTTCTAACTGTTGCTTCCTGACCTGCATACAGATTTCTCAAGAGGCAGGTCAAGTGGTCTGATATTCCCATCTCTTTCAGAATTTTCCACAGTTTATTATGATCCACACAGTCAAAGGCTTTGGCATAGTCAATAAAGCACAAATAGATGTTTTTTCTTGAACTCTCTTGCTTTTTCCATGATCCAGAGGATGTTGGCAATTTGACCTCTGGTTCCTCTGCCTTTTCTAAAACCAGCTTGAACATCAGTGAGTTCACAGTTCACATATTGCTGAAGCTTGGGTTGGAGAAATTTGAGCATTACTTTACTAGCATGTGAGATGAGTGCAATTGTGCGGTAGTTTGAGCATTCTTTGGCATTGCCTTTCTTTGGAATTGGAATGAAAACTGACATTTTACAGTCCTGTGGCCACTGCTGAGTTTTCCAAATTTGCTGGTATATTGAGTGCATCACTTTCACAGCATCATCTTTCAGGATTTGAAACAGCTCAACTGGAATTCCATCACCTTCACTAGCTTTGTTCTTGGTGATGCTTTCTAAGGCCCACTTGACTTCACATTCCAGGATTTCTGGCTCTAGATTAGTGGTCACATGACCACGATTGCCTGGGTCTTGAAGATCTTTTTTGTACATTTCTTCTTTGTATTGTTGCCACCTCTTCTTAATATCTTCTGCTTCTGTTAGGTCCAGACCATTTCTGTCCTTTATCGAGCCCATCTTTACATGAAATGTTCCCTTGGTATTTTTAATTTTCTTGAAGAGATCTCTAGTCTTTCCCATTCTGTTGTTTTCCTCTATTTCTACTACATATATATGTACTACTACAACATATATGTATATATGCATAAACTAAAAATCTAAAGGAACATGAATTTAACTTGAATTATTGAAATAGAAGTCATGCCCATCTAATCTGATTACTTGAAAAGCAAGAACAGTGTGTTAATAATGATTAAAAAAAAAAAAAAGGTCACCTGGTGAAGCGTAGAAAAGAAGATGAAATGCCCACAGAGAAACTGAAAAGATAAGCCTGACCAGAGTGAAAGAGCCACACTTAAGAAGGGCCAAAAAAAGATTATAATTTTTGATAACAAAGAAATGACATTTGTTTCTGGTTTTAAATGACATTACCTAACCCCTGGGACTTGGTTACCAAACACAGCTCCTAGAGTGATTAGTAGTCTTTGATAACTTTCAACCCAAGGAGCTGAGTCTCATGGCAGTGAATTCCCTATGAAACGCCACTGGAGAACTGGCACATCCTCTTCCCTGCAGGTTCATATGGCCTTTCAGACACAAGGAGCCCACAGCCTGCTGCTCCAAAGGGCCTGGCAGAGACATCCGCAGCACCTCTGCTTGTCAAATGCCAGGGACACCCGATGCTCCCCTCATTTCACAGACAGCCAATACAGCTTTGCACACAGAAAGGTAAGCAGTGCATACTTGATAAGCTTGCCTTTTGAACAAATAATCTGTCAGTCTATGTTGGGAACTTGGATGTTACTAGTTCTGTAAAGCACTTTTAGTCCTGCGAAAGTGGTATACAAATAAAATGATTGATGTCCTGTCAATAGGAACTTCAGGAAGAGGATCAAACAGAACCATTTGTTTGATCCCAACTGAGGGATGGAGGTTAGGGGAAAGGTGTTAAATTTTACTTTTTTATCATAAACCCCAAAGCATCATTCCAGCAAGAAAAGAACCTGGTATCTGAACAAGGCAGAACACAATTTCTTATCAGTAGACACATCCCAGTGAAAAATACAAAAACTCGATTTGTAAAAATCTATTCATGAGAATTTTATTGTAAATTTTTCCATCACTAGAATGATGTTGACTGGAATGCTTATATATTTTCAAGTTTTTTTTTTCTTCTTTGCCTCCATTTCTCATAGGCTTTTAAACTTTCCTTTTAAATGGTCAGATTGCCATTCCTAAGGACATTTGGCTATGAAAAATATTAATGAGATAATTTAGCAAGTTGCTCAATACTAAGAGTTATTATATGCAATAAATTGCATTTCTGTAAAATAAATATTTTGGAAAAGAAAAAAAAGATAAAACAATATAAAATTACCAAAAGTAAAGGTAATAAAGATGAACCTTTCTAAAGTACAGAATTTGCAAGCTTTTAATGAAAAAATGTATAGAACTTTACTGGAAAACATTAAAATAGTTAAACAAATGGAATCATATACCATGCTCATAAATAAGAGGAAACAATAGTGAAAGGATGTAATTTTACCCCAGATAAATTCCAGGAAAAATTCTGACAGCATTAAAAACAAAAAAAAGTAAGTTGATTCTACACTTCATTTTAGCCAAAAGGCTGAGAAGTGATTGAATTGATTCTAAAATATGTAGGGAAAGCAAAGTATAAGAATAAACAGTACACTGCAGATATCAAGAATAGTCAACATATTACCAAATATCAAAATGTATTGTGAAGTTATAGAATTAATTTAGGGGGAAAATGCGAGTGAGATAAGAGAAAGAACCCTTCTAAGTTAGACCAACAGCATCTCCAGGGAAGTTGATTAATCCCAGGTATATGGCTCAGATTGTAAAGAATCCCCTTGCAATGCAGGAAACTCTGATTTGATCCCTGGGTGGAGAAGATCCCCTGGAGAAGGGAATGGCTTCTCCAATATTTTTACCTGGGAAACTCAATGGACAGAGGAGCTTCCCTGGTGGCTCAGATGGTAAAGAACCTGCTGTAATGTGGGAGATCTGATTCCATCCCTCAGTTGGGAATATCCCCTGGAGGAGGGCATGATAACCCACTCCAGTATTCTTGCCTGGAGAATCCCCATGGACAAAGGATTGTGGAATGATACAGTCCATGCAGCCTCAAAGAGTCAGACACACCTGAGTGACTAAGCACAGGACAACCAATTGTTTATTAAAAAATGTATTTGGATCTCTACCTAACACTACTAACAGGAATCATCAGGTAGGCTAAAAAATTAAATGTAAATGTCTAAATAGTAAAAACAAAATTGCAAAAGAATAGAGAGTAACATCTTAAAGACCTTAGCATAGAAAATAATTTCTTAAATAAAACCTAATATGTTTAACCCATGAATCAATAAATATAAATATATTAAAATTAACATTTTCATTTCTCAAAAGGTTTTTACATAAATAATAAAAACATAACACTCACTGCAGGAAGATATTTAATATGCATAAAATTAAAGAAAATTAAATATAGAATATATAAAGAACTATTGCTTATTAAGAAAAATATATCACTGTTTATAATAGCNAAGAGGAAGGGACATCACATGATTGTATGGAAAAATACTCAATTTGTAAATAATCGACACTGAAATGTAAAATCTCTATAAGGGAGTATTTCACACCCAACACACTAATAGAAAATCAGGAAGACAGGCAAGTGTTGATGCCGTCTGGGAGTAACTGATTTTTACATATTGCTGGTGGGAATGAATACGGATACAATCACTTTATTAATCAATTTAGCATTTTCTATTAAAATAGATAACTCACATCTTGTGACCCACATACATCATCCTTAGTTGTATGTCCTAGGGAAATTCTTCCACATGTACACTTGGTGACATGCACAAAAATATACATAGCAACACTGCATGCACTAACAACAGAATAATGCTTTTTTTTTTTCCACAAAGAAAATGATAAATACATTGTCCTCTGGCATACAATGTATTTCTCTAAAACTGTGAAAGTAAATAAACCAAGGCTATGTTGCTGTCTCATCATAGAATATTTTCATCCATATCGACAACTGTTAAAACTATATACAGATTTATTTCTTCCTTTATTTAGTATGAATATATCTAGTGTACATGTTTCTCTTTCTTTATAAATTACCATGTTGCTCTGATATGCATTTCAAACTGAGACTCTTTCTTGTCCAAGCCTACTATGGTAGCTGTTTGAACCTTAGCACAATACAAATATCTTTCCACAACATCCTTGGCTTTGTGTCACTTTACTCCAGTTCAATATGTTTTTGTAATTGTGAGATAACTCTGTTGCCAAAGAGCAAAACCTGCTTCTTCATCACTGTTATTCCTGTATCTTTATATGTCCAAAGTTGCTTCATACTCTTAGTGCTAAAACTGAATCCTCTTTTGGGTAAAATGAATTGAGAAAGTAGCACTGATGTATATACACTATCATGTGTAAAATAGATAATTAGTGGGAAGCTGCTATATAACACAGGGAGCCCAGCCTGATACTCTGTGACTACCTAGAGGGGTGGGATGGGAGGTGGAGGGAGCCTCAACAGTGAGGTTTTTCAGAAGGAGATGATGTGAATTTTGACTTTGTGAATTATGTGAATTGTTATATGGCAGAAGCAACCAACACAACATGGTAAAGCAGTTATCCTCCAATTAAAAAGAAAGAAACTGCAAAGAAAAGGGAAAGATAGTAGCTCTATACGATGTCATCATGATAACCAAGAAAGATTCTGGAAATGTTTCAGATTAAAGAAGGATAAAAAGACATGATAGCTTAAACAAACAAATAAGGAATTGCATCCTCTTTAAATCTTTAATATATGTGAGATTGATTGCCCGACTTTCCATAATTTAGATCATCTTTCTCCTCTTCTGGATTCTCTCTAGTTGTTCTTCCTAAAAAAGGTGCTTCTGAAATTTCAGAGCCTGACTGAGAAGCCCAAAAACAATGGGAGGATTTGGCAGAGTCTCTGAACTAGATGCTGTATAGGTTATTCTTTCCCATCAATTACTATACATTCATCCAGTGGTGAGGTATTCAAAATTAAAATCACACACTAATAATTTAGGTTATATGTGAGTTTGGCAGAATTTGGAGATGAGGAATATATCTATTGGTTTACTCCAAAGTTATAATAGTGATTTCAGTCAATAGTGATTTCATTCTAACTGGGGAGCTTAACTGAGATTTGCGAAATGGATCTATATTGTAGATGATGTGAATATTGCTGTCTGCCACAGACAGTTATCAGGAAGTAGACTATAAGTCAAAAATTGGCTTACAAGATGTTTATTTGGTAGTATCTTTTGGAAAAACAAACAAACAAACAAACAAACCCTTTAATCAAGTGAAGAAAACATAATTGGACTGAAAGAGAAATTCAACTTTGAGGTAGTGTCAACAGAACACCCAACCAATCATATGGAGAATACTAGAGATGAGATGGCTCTTCATAGGTGTCTTGACTCAAGCTGCAATGACAGGCATTTGTGCTCTGACATTCATTAAATGTGTGCTGACCCTGGGGAGGGGTGCTCACCTTGGGTAGTGGACTCATTTCATCATAGGGCAACTTACAGAGAAGGGAATGCTACAAGGAGCTGGGAAAATTGGAGCTATAATCCTAAAAGAGGATCTGGGCACATCACAACATTCATTTACCTCACTGTGATAATATTAAACNGCTCACCTTGGGTAGTGGACTCATTTCATCATAGGGCAACTTACAGAGAAGGGAATGCTACAAGGAGCTGGGAAAATTGGAGCTATAATCCTAAAAGAGGATCTGGGCACATCACAACATTCATTTACCTCACTGTGATAATATTAAACCTTTGAAAAAACTGCAAAGTGCAGTGTAAGGATAACATTTTATAATTATCTAAAAAATTATTCTGTAAGTTGTATACTGTATCCTATCTTGAAACATTTATTTTGTAAATAAAAATCCCAAAGTCAAATCCATATTCCCTTTGTTTTGCTTAATTTCAAGAAATACATTATGCTTGGCATGAGTTTATGGGAAAGTGTCATATAAATGAGATATGAACTGTACTTGAAAATCAGCAAGGAACATTCTAGATCCTACTTTCAACATGGCTAACTTAAATACCATTCAGATCTCTGCCAAAGCATCAGCTCTCCCAACCCTCTTTTCTTAACCCAATGAGAAATAAAACTTTCCTATCACTGCTACATATTCCTGGAGTATCAGGGAAACTTTTATCCTATTTATTGGAAATCCTTGCCCATATTCCTTCCTTTTAAACTGAAAATTCCTAAAACATAAGGATAGTATATTTTTCAAATTAGTAGTTACGACATCGCATTACAATTTCTGACACAGCAGAAATAAATAATTAGTGAGTATTTATTAAGATGGATGGGTGAATTCTCTGAATTTTAGTTTGTGTAACCAAACTGTCTGTTTGACATTTCTACCTGGATGTCTTACAGGCATTTTAAGTTTACCAAGCCCCAAACCTATTTCCAATTTATTCCCTTCTCCCAGACTTGTTCTTTTCATAGCCTTTAATTCCATCATTCTAAGGGATCAGGCCAAATATCTGTGTTATCCTAACCCCTCTCTCTTTTTTCCACAGTGTACATTAATGCCATGAGCAAATTCCATATTTTGTATCTTCAAAGTATATATAGAATCTGATCATTTTCTCCTTATCTATACTGGTAATATTCTGGTTCCTGGCAATGACACCTATTATATAGACCATTATATACTTCCTATCTTAGTCTCCTTATTTCCACCAGATCCTGCCTCCCCACAGGGTTTATTCAATCCAAGAGCTGGAATGGTTTTTCTAAAACAGGAGGCAGATTAATTCACTTCTCTGTTTAAAATCTACAATGTACTTTTTATTTTAATCACAGTAAATACTTTTCCAGGGTTCCACTTAAAATTTACATTTTCCATAAGATCGTCCTTTCTTAATAAAGATAACAACTCCATTCTAGCTTCTATGTTCTATATTTCTCCATAGCACTAATCACTATCTCAAATGCTATCTATTACTTATCTGTTTCATGTCTGTCTCCACCTCTGAACTCCAATATTCTTAAGGACAGAGGTTTAATTTTTCATTCCTCCTCTCCCCAAACCTAAAAATAATAATAAAATAAATCCCTGGTATATAATGATTGTTCAATTGCTCAATAAGTATTTATTGAATAAATTAATTAAGATATAGGTAGATCAATAAATGTATATAAAAATTAATTATCCAAAGAATAGAAAATGTAATTATGGGCTAAAATGCCTCTGGGAAAAAACAGATGAAAATAAGAAAATATCACTCTTCTGATGGAGCTTAAATTCCCATAAGGTGTGAGGAATTCCCTGGTGGTGAAGTGATTAAGATTCAGTGTTTTCACTGTTGTGGGCCTGGGTTAGATCCCTGGTCATGGAACAAAGATCCTGCAAGTCACATGGCAAATTCAAAGAAAGTTCCAATGAGGTAAGACAAAACATATTAATCAATAAATAAGCAGGTGAATTAAACAAATTATCCATAGGAGGCCTCAGGGAAAACTACAAGGAGGAAGCACAGCCCCACCCACCAGCAGAAAACTGGGTTAAAATTTTACAGAGCATGGCCTTGACAACTAGAGCAGGACCTGGTTTTCCCCACAACCAGTCCCTTCCATCAGGAAGTTTACACAAGCCTCGTATCCTCTCCTATCAGAGGGCAGAAAGAATGAAAGCCACAATCACAGAAAACTAACCATAATGATCACATGGATCAGTTTTGAAAAATTAATGAAACTATGAGCCATGCAGTGTAAAGCCACTCAAAAAGGACTGGAAATGCTGGAGAGTTCTGACAATATATGCTCCATTGGTGAAGGGAATGGCAAGACTCTTTAGCACTCTTGCCTTGAGAATCCCACGAACAATATGAAAAGGCAAAAAATATGACACTAAAAGATGAACCCCCCAAATTGATAGGTGCCCAATATGCTACTGGAGAAGAGTAAATAGCTCTTCATTTAGAATGAATGAAAAGGCTGAGCCAAAGCAGAAATGATGCCTAGTTGTGGATATGTCTGGTGGTGAAAGTAAAGTCTGACATCATAAAGAATAATATTGCATAGGAACCTAGAATGGTAGGTCCATGAGTCAAGGTAAATTGGATGTGGTCAAACAGGAGATGGCAAGAGTGAACATCAACATTTTAGGAATCAGTGTACTAAAATGGATGGGAATGGGTGAAGTAAGTTCCAATGGCCATTATATCTACTACTGTGGGCAAGAATCACTTAGAAGGAATGAATTAACCCTTATAGTCAACAAAAGAATCTGAAAAACAGTATTTGGATGTAATCTCAAAAACAACAGAATCATTTGGATTCATTTCCAAGGCAAATCATTCAACATCACAGCAATCCAAATCTATATCCCAACCATTAATGCCTAAGAAGACCAAGTTGAACTGTTCTATGAAGACCTACAAGACCTTCTAGATCTAACAGCAAAAAAAAGATATCCTTTTCACCAAAGAGGACTGGAATGCAAAAGTAGGAAGTCAAGAGATACTTGGAGTAACAAGCAAGTTTGTCTTTGGAGTACATAATGAAGCAAGGAAAAGGCTAACAAAGTTTTGCCAAGAGAATGAACTGGTCATAGCAAGCACATTCTTCCAACAATGCAAGAGACAGCTCTACACAGGGACATGACCAGATTCTCAAAATTGAAATCAGATTGATAATGTTTTTTGCAAACAAAGATGGAAAAGCTATACATAAAATCAGCAGAAACAAGACCAGAAGCTGACTGTGACTCAGATCATGAACTCCTTATTGCAAAACTCAGACTTAAATTGAAGAAAGTAGGGAAAACCACTAGACCATTCAGGCATAATCTAAATCAAACCCCTTACAATTATACAGTGGAAGTCACAAGTAGATTTAAAGGATTAGATCTGATAGATAAAGTCCCTGAAGAACTATGGACAGAGGTTCATGACATTGTACAGGAGGTGGTGATAAAAATTATCCACAAGAAAAAGAAATACAAAAAGACAAAATGGTTGTCTGAGAAAGCCTTACAAAACTGAGAAAAGAAGAGAAGTGAAAGGCAAAGGAGAAAAGGAAAGACATAATCATTTGAATGCAGAGTTTTAAAGATTGACAAAGAAAGATAAGAAAGCCTTCCTAAGTGAATAACACAAAGAAATAAAGGAAAACAATAGAATGGGAAAGTCGAGAGATCTCTTCAAGAAAATTAGAGATATCAAGGGAATATTTTATGCAAAGATGGGCATGATAAAGGATAGAAACAGTATGGACCTAACAGAAGCAGAAGAGATTTAGATGAGGTGGCAAGAATACAGAGAAGAACTTTACAAAAAAGGTCCTAATGATCTGGATAACCACAATTGTGTGATCACTCACCTAGAGCCAGACATATTGGAGTGTGAATTCAAGTGGGTCATGGGAAGCGTTACTATGACCAAAACTAGTGGAGGTGACAGAAGTCCAGGTGAGCTATTTCAAATCCTGAAAGATGATGCTATTAAAGTGTTGCACTCAATATGCCAACAAATTTGGAAAACTCAGCAGTGGCCACAGGACTGGAAAGTTCAGTTTTCATTCCAATCCCAAAGAAAGACAATGCCAAAGAATGTTCAAACTACCATACAATTTCACTCATTTCACATGCTAGCAAAGTAATGCTCAAAATCTTTTAAGCAAAGTTTTGGCACTGTGTGAAATGAAAACTTCCAGATAAACAAGCTGGATTTAGAAAAGGCAGAGGAATCAGAGATCAAATTGCCAATATCCTTTGGATCTTAGAAAAAACAAGAGAATTCCAGAAAAAACATCTACTTCTGCTTCATTGACTATACTAAACTTTTCACTGTGTGGATCAACACAAACTGTGGGAAATTCTTAAAGAGATGAGAATACCAGACTATTCTACCCTCCTTCTGAGAAACCTATATGTGGGTCAAGAAGCAACATTTAAAACAGGACATGGAACAATGGACTGGTTCAAAATTGAGAAGGGAGTACATCAAGGCTGTATATTGTCATCCTGCTTATTTAACTTATATGCAGAATACATCATGCAAAATGTGGGATTGGATGAAGCTCAAGCTAGGATCAAGATTGCAAGGAGACATATCAATAACCTCAGATATGCTGATGGTTCAGACCACATTAATTGGGAAAAAAAAAACAAAGAGGAATTAAATATCCTCTTGTCTTGATGAAGGTGAAAGAGGAGAGTGAAAAAGCTGGCATTAGACCTATGGTGGATTCATGTCGATGTATGGCAAAGCCAATAGAGTATTGTAAAGTAAAATAAAGTTAAAAAAAAAAAAACTAAGGTCCAATGACTTCATGGCAAAAAATAGGGAAAAAAATGGAAACAATAACAGACTTTATTTTCTTGGGCTACAAAATCACTGCAGATGATAATTGCAGGAAAGAAATTAAAAGACACTTGCTCCTTGAAATAAAAGCCAAACAGCATATTAAAAAGCAGAGACATCACTTTGCTGACAAAGGTCCATCTAGTCAAATCTACGATTTTTCCAGTAGTCATGTATGGATGTGAGAGTTGGACCATAAAGAAAACTGAGCACAAAACAACTAAAGCTTTTGAACTGTGGTGTTGAAGAGTCTTGAGAGTCCCTTGGACAGCAAGATCAAGCCAATCAGTCCTAAATGATATCAGCCATGAGGATTCATTGGAAGAACTGATGCTGAAACTGATGCTCCAGTACTTTGGCCAGCTGATGTGATAAGCCCACTCATTGAAAAAGATCTTGATGCTGGGAAAGATTGAAGGCAGGAGAAAAAGATGAAATAGTTGGTTGGCATCACCAGTTCAATGGACATGAGTTTTAGCAACTGTCCCATGACCTCAACTAACAGTTTCTATACCAGATATAAACTCCGGGAGATAGTGAAGGACAGGGAATCCTGGTGTACTGCAGTCCTTGGCAACACAGAGTTGGACATGGCTGAGCAACTGAACAGAAACAACAAAACCATATTTTAAAACAGTGATATAATAGAGATTAGTTGAATGGTATATTGGCTAATTTAGAGAGGGTCATTAAGTAAGTCCTGTTTACAATGATGATATCTAATCTTAGAGTAGGATAGCAGGAAAAGCATCCTCAAACAAGAGAAAGACAAAACTAAGTATGGAGATGCCAAGGAAGGACCAAGCTAGAGAAGCAAAATGTCCAAAATGCCTTGATGTCATAGGAGAAATGATACCCTGAAGGGAGTCAATAAACACGGGAGGATGGAAAGGTTTGTTGAAAAATGATATTTGATTCTTCTTTATTATGCTTCATAAACAACTTCAGTTAAAATAGAAAACACATTATGTTAGAATGTTGCATGTCTGTTTATTGTTTTTTTCTCCACAGTTTATGATAAGTTCCTGATAAACAGAGCCTATGTCCCCAACTACCAGTGTCTATACCAGATACAAAAGGATCTTTTACAAGAATGCTGAATACATATAATGAGCAAAATTTCCAAACCAGGTGAGAACAGAAAGTGCATGATGAAGCAAGTCACTTTAGATGGGAAGCAGTTCTGTGCAATTAAATAATGCATTATCAAACTGATCTAAACATTGTGTCCCATGTTGTGTTTTATTAGGTAGGAACTGAAACAATCCAATCTAGTTTCATTGTTGCTGCTATTGTTCTCTATTTTGTTTGATAGTTGGTCGTTTGGTGGTAAATTTCAGTTTAAAGGGTGATGGAAACTGGGAAAGGAGATAATGAAGCAATTCAACAAAGAATACATTAACCAAGAATACAATATGCTAATGGTCTTAATTGCTGCTTCCAGAAGTTTTAATAGGAATTTCAATTTAGATTAATGATAATTAAATCCACTTTTTCTGAATATTAACTATACTTGCCTTGAAACATTTACAAAAATAGTGAAATAAGCTAAACATAATAAAATTATAAAACATCAGTATTTTGTTAAATTAATTAAATACAGAGGCCATTAGACTGATATGGCCATGGTGGCTTACCTAAGCAAAATCTAAGTCTGTAAATGTCTTGATAATACAAAATCAAAACTCTAGAAAGTTTAGTCATAAACAGACAACTAAACTTTAAGCTGTCAACGAGTCAATCAATAATTTCCTCCCAGTGCTTCCACTTTTTCTCTAGAAAAGTCTCTCCTATTAAGATTTTGGCATTTTACATGCACTGTCTGAGCTACCTCTTATTCCTGTAAGAATTTTTGAACAGATTTCTGAGTTTTAAATATTTTAAAATTTTATTTTTGAATTCTTTTATTCTTGAAATCCTCAACTAGACTATTTGCAGAGAAGTTATATTTCTAATGATTCAAATCAATATTAAATCTTTAAATAAATTGAATTACAATAAAGCAAAATTAATTTTAANTATCAGGCTGCTTGAAAATCACAATAATTCTTCTGCTAAGAAAAAAAAAAGTTGATAAAACAAACAAAAAATGAATTAAAAAATTAGGCAGTCAGCAGTGAAAGCTTGGGCTTCCCTGGTAGTTCACCTACTAAAAAATCCACGTGCAAAGCAGGAATCCCCAGTTCAATCCCTGGGTTGGGAATATCCTGGAGAAAGGCGTGGCAACCCACTCCAGTATTCTTGTCTGGAGAATCCCCACAGACAGAGGAACCTGAAGGAAGACAGTCCATGTGGTTACAAAGAGTCAGGCACAACTGAGTGACTAAGTAAAATGAAAGCTAAAAAAACATGAAAGAAAAATAAAACAGAAAAGTAAATGTCAGAATTTTTATTGATAGTAAAATATACTTTTATAACTATATTTTTCAAGTATCCTGGTGAAATTCTTATAGATTCACCTTTAATCTGTTACAACATTGGTGAAATAGTAATTTGGGGAATTAATCATTTGATGACTTGACTTCTAGCTAATTGTTTTTAATGGATTGAACTTAGAGACAAATAATAAAAGCATAAGCAAAGGTTATGAAATTGAAATCTCAGAAGAGCAACAGAAATAGAAATGTCAACCACACACAAAAAAAAAAACGTTAGTAAGATGTTAACAGCTTTGTAAAGTCTCTGAACTAATGTTCAAGTCAGAGCTAGAGTACATGTAAACAGTTTTCTTTTCTGATATCTTTTCACCTTTTGAGTTTTTGTTGCAGGAACCAGAAAGAAGTGTAACAACTACCACTAATATTCATTTTTCTAAAAATTGCTATAAATTTCCCCCAGATAAAAAGAGCTGTTATCTCTGGGTGTGGAGGACTAGATTACTTTTATTTTCTTATTTGTGATTTCTTTGTATTCCATAGTTATTTTCAATTTGCATGTATTGTTTTTACATCAAGAAAATTCATCACAATTTATTGCTTTTAGTATAGAAAAATACTAGGAATAATACCCTTTAGCAACATATACTTACTTCATTGATTTGTAGAAATCTACATTATTGGAATTAACTTATTTGCCTGATGGGAATGTACCTTTTTGTTCATTTGCAAACTTTTTGATTACAAATACATTTTAAGTAGTAGAAGGTTATCATTTCATTATGTTTAAATATTAGTAAAATAGGATGTATTAGTAAAAATAGACTAAATATATGTGGTATAACAAATAATCCCCAAATCACTGTGACTTTATGTTCCTCTTTCCCATGGATACCTCATCTGTGTGTGTGTTTTCTCTCAGAGCTGCGATAGCTCTGGTCTAAGTACCCACTGATGGAGAAGAGCTGGACAAACAAGGAGAATCTTTTCAGCCAGAAAGTGAGATCACTCGTGTTTACTTTTCATGAACTAGAAGCCCACTTCAAAACAAGAAAAACAAGAAAAGCATCCTTTTCAGGTTTTGAAAAAAAGTAAGTAGACTACTGGTGAACAATAGTAAGGAAATCAAATATGTTTTTTTGTTCTTTTCCTGGATTATGAGTGAATTCCAAAGTTGACTGCCATCTTGGAAAAATCACTCTTCTGTACTTTTCTTTTGTGTAACCCCAATCTCTTATTAAATTAAAAATAAAAGGACAGTCCTTTGATTCCTTTGACATCTATCAAACACGGAGGATTAAGAGGAGGACAAATGAGAGATAATGTATGTAATGCACTTTGACTAGCTTAGCAGGAAGTAACCATCTGCATTCAAAGCATTTAAAAAAAAATATGCTGATGAAAGAAGCCCTCGAAAGATAGAGCAAAGGAGAAAAGGCAAATTTTCACACTTCTTCACACCCATCACTTTCTCAAGCACCAAAAACAACAAAACTTTCTAATGTTACCATCTCATGACAATCTATTTTCAGGAGTTGAATTCAGCACTTATGGCCAACCTCACTATATCAATAGTATCATAGTCTCCACCTCTGAAATCCTTAGGACACTGACAAGGATATCATCTGCCTCGGTAACTTTAAAAGTCATTATGATTAGTATCAATTCTACTGTTGACTGGCTAGATTTGTACTATACAAATATGTAAATACTCTCCTTGTCTTAATGAAAAATGAGTAGTTGGAGAATAAAAACTAGTCTCTAATCTGAACAGGTGAGATTTAGCATATGGAGTGGAGATGTAACTCTAACAGATTGTGATAATATGAATGAATCTCTTTATAGAGAAAAACAAGAGCAAAAACCTTCAACAGGGGAAGAGCTGCATGTTTTACTCAAATGCTCGTGTAATTTTATTGTATTGTACAATCCTTTGTATTGTATTTGAGAAATGGATTACTTCCTGTCATATCAGTAAACAAGGATGTCATAGTCATATGAGTAAATAAGGATGTCATAGTCATCAGCAATTGCAGCCCTCCAGTGTGATCTGGTGATCCCTAAGGACACTCAGAAAGAAGAAGAATACCTGCAAGCTAGCAGCCATCAGATTGCAGTTACTTCCTATGGTGAGCCCTGAAGATTGATTGATTGATTGATTGATATAATTGATTTCAGTGAGTCCAGACTCTTGAATTTTCCCATTCATAGAAAAACACTAAATTCCTTAACTTGGAATATCTAGTTTTCTTTAATTAACAATAACTTTATATTCAGACTACCTTCCCTTTCTGGCAAAACATATATAACCTGGCTCTATCCCTTACCTCCTTGGAGTAGTTATCTCAGGGTTCCTTGAGATGCTGCCTCTCAAGCTTAAGTCTAAAAACTTTCTGCTGAATAAAACATAGCTCAACTTTTAGGTTGTGAACTTTTTTTTGGTTGACACACTATATTGTCTTTCTTCCTATTTTCTTAAACTGAAGATATTTCATTTGACTTTGTTTAGGAAATTCCATACTTTTTCCTTCTTTTATCTTTAAAATCTGCAAATGTAAGTATTTTACTGGATAAACATTAATGTTTTTCAGTGATTCAACATCCTTCATTTATATCATTACAAGAGAAGGACAACCAACATCACAAAATCAAACATTTTGGTTGTGTTTTGCAGTGGTCTGCAAATTTGGAGGCCAGATTTATGCTTCAAGACAGGCTACCTATTTTGAAGGTGATGCCACAGCCTCCTCATGAATTATGTGGTCACATTGAGGAATTTTATAATAGTAACAAGAAACATGTTTTTCTGTCACTGTGACTTTCTAGTTTTATATAGTTGTTTGTTTTCCTTATTTTATTTATGTTTTATTATTTTGTTTTTAAACCGTGATTCTCCCAAATGACAAAGTTCTCTCTAACAAGCAGATCCTTATGTCAAATTGACTTGGGAAGGGACATCTCTACTCATACTACAAAATGCAGAAAAACTTTCTGGAAAAGTTTTATATAATAATAAAAAACAAGAATTATTTCAAATATTTCATAACCTTTCCCCTGGTCTTAGTCCAAGGAGTGGGGAGAGGGGTGAATTATTAAGAAAGAACAGAAAAATCAGATTGGCAGTGTGACATCTGATCATTACATTCTTCTGGTTATAATACTAGATGGTGATCATTGGGTAAGAGTAGCTGCATCTCTCCCCCAGTGACTCTCCAGATTGTGTAGAATAATTTGCTCTGTTTAAGAGGTTAAAAAAGGGTGTCATTCAAGAGAATCCTGGAGAGTATGACTTAGGCATCATCAGTTCAGAGAAGATCCCAAAGTCCCCCTTAACTCAACTGAAGTTACCTTTGACAGGTTACATTGTATCCTGAGAATTAATTAACTGATTAAGATTAAGGCACATTTTCTCTCATTTCCTCACATGCATCAGTTCAGTTCGTCACTAAGTTCAGTTCAGTTCAGTTCAGTTCAGTTCAGTTCAGTTCAGTTCACATCAGTTCAGTTCAGTCACTCAGTCGTGTCTGACTCTTTGTGGTCCCATGAACCACAGCATGCCAGGCCTCCCTACCCATCACCAACTCCCAGAGTCTACCCAAACCCATGCCATCAAGTCGGTGATGCCATCCAACCATCTCATCCTTTGCCATCCCCTTCTCCTTCTGCCCTCAATCTTTCCCAACATCAGGGTTTTTTCAAATGAGTCAGCTCTTTGCATCAGGTGGCCAAAGTATTGGCGTTTCAGCTTCAGCATGAGTCCTTCCAATGAACACCCAGGACTATTCTCCTTTAAAATGTACTGGTTGGATCTTGTAGTCCAAGGGACTCTCAAGAGTCTTCTCCAACACCACAATTCAAAAGCGTCAATTCCTCGGCACTCAACTTTCTTCANCGTTTCAGCTTCAGCATGAGTCCTTCCAATGAACACCCAGGACTATTCTCCTTTAAAATGTACTGGTTGGATCTTGTAGTCCAAGGGACTCTCAAGAGTCTTCTCCAACACCACAATTCAAAAGCGTCAATTCCTCGGCACTCAACTTTCTTCACAGTCCAACTCTCACATCCATACATGACCACTAGAAAAACCATAGCCTTGACTAGATAGGCCTTTGTTGGCAAAGTAATGTCTCTGCTTTTTAATATTCTGTCTAGGATAGTCATAACTTTCCTTCCAAGGTTTAAGTGTCATTTAATTTCATGGCTGCAATCACTATCTGCAGTGATTTTGGAGCCCAGAAAAATAAGATCAGCCACTGTTTCCACTGTTTCCTCATCTATTTGCCAGAAAGTGATGGGACTAGATGCCATGATCTTAGTTTTCTGAATGTTGACCTTTAAGCCAACCATTTCACTCTCCTCTTTCACTTTCATCAAGAGGCTCTTTTTCTTTTTTAATTTTTTTTTTTTTTTTATTTATTCTACTTTACAATATCATCAAGAGGCTCTTTAGTTCTTCTTCACTTTCTGCCATAAGGGTGGTGTTACCTGCTTATTTGAGGTTATTGATATTTCTCCCAGCAATCTTGATTCTTGCATGTGCTTCCTCCAGACCAGCATTTCTCAAGATGTACTCTGAATACCGATAAACATATATATTTATTTTTACTTAGTAAGAATGACTGCTTTTTTTAATTCAGTTTAGTTCAGTTCAGTCACTCAATCGTGTCCAACTCTGCGACCCCATGATTTCAGCACACCAGGCCTCCCTGTCCATCACCATCTCCTGGAGTTCACTCAATCTCATGTCCATTGAGTTGGTGATGCCATCCAGCTATCTCATCCTCTGTCGTCCCCTTCTCCTCCTGCCCCCAATCACTCCCAGCATCAGAGTCTTTTCCAATGAGCCAACTCTTTACATGAGGTGGCCAAAGAAATGGAGTTTCAGTTTTAGCCTCATCCTTCCAAAGAACACCCAGGGCTGACTGATCTCCTTCAGAATGCACTGGTTGGATCTCCTTGCAGTCCAAGGGACTCTCAAGAGTCTTCTCCAACATCACAGTTCAAAAGCATCAATTCCTTCACACTCAGCTTTCTTCACAGTCCAACTCTCACATCCATACATGACCACTAGAAAAACCATAGCCTTGACTAGATAGGCCTTTGTTGGCAAAGTAATGTCTCTGCTTTTTAATATTCTGTCTAGGATAGTCATAACTTTCCTTCCAAGGTTTAAGTGTCATTTAATTTCATGGCTGCAATCACTATCTGCAGTGATTTTGGAGCCCAGAAAAATAAGATCAGCCACTGTTTCCACTGTTTCCTCATCTATTTGCCAGAAAGTGATGGGACTAGATGCCATGATCTTAGTTTTCTGAATGTTGACCTTTAAGCCAACCATTTCACTCTCCTCTTTCACTTTCATCAAGAGGCTCTTTTTCTTTTTTAATTTTTTTTTTTTTTTACTTTATTCTACTTTACAATATCATCAAGAGGCTCTTTAGTTCTTCTTCACTTTCTGCCATAAGGGTGGTGTTACCTGCTTATTTGAGGTTATTGATATTTCTCCCAGCAATCTTGATTCTTGCATGTGCTTCCTCCAGACCAGCATTTCTCAAGATGTACTCTGAATACCGATAAACATATATATTTATTTTTACTTAGTAAGAATGACTGCTTTTTTTAATTCAGTTTAGTTCAGTTCAGTCACTCAATCGTGTCCAACTCTGCGACCCCATGATTTCAGCACACCAGGCCTCCCTGTCCATCACCATCTCCTGGAGTTCACTCAATCTCATGTCCATTGAGTTGGTGATGCCATCCAGCTATCTCATCCTCTGTCGTCCCCTTCTCCTCCTGCCCCCAATCACTCCCAGCATCAGAGTCTTTTCCAATGAGCCAACTCTTTACATGAGGTGGCCAAAGAAATGGAGTTTCAGTTTTAGCCTCATCCTTCCAAAGAACACCCAGGGCTGACTGATCTCCTTCAGAATGCACTGGTTGGATCTCCTTGCAGTCCAAGGGACTCTCAAGAGTCTTCTCCAACATCACAGTTCAAAAGCATCAATTCCTTCACACTCAGCTTTCTTCACAGTCCAACTCTCACATCCATACATGACCACAGGAAAAACTGTAACCTTGATAGATGGACCTTTGTTGGCAAGGTAATATTTCTGCTTTTCAATATGCTATCTAGGTTGGTCATAACTTTCCTTCCAATGAGTAAGCATCTTTTAATTTCATGGCTGAAGTCACCATCTGCAGTGATTTGGGGTCCCAAAAAAATAAAGTCTGACACTATTTCCACTGTTTACCCATCTATTTCTCATGAAGTGATGGGACCAGATGCCATGATCATATTTTTTGAATGTTGAGCTTTAAGGCAACTTTTTCACTCTTCACTTTCACTTTCATCAAGAGGCTTTTGAGTTCCTCTTTACTTTCTGCCATAAGGGTGGTGTCATCTGTGTATCTGAGGTTATTGATATTTCTCCCAACAACCTTGATTCCAGCTTGTGCTTCTTCCAGCCCAGCATTTCTCATGATGTACTCTGCATAATTGGCTATACCCTAATACAAAATATTTTTTTTTTATAAAAGTCAATAAAGCCCCATCTTTCTTAGAGATGAAGTACTTAGTTTTGCTTTCAGCTCCATTTTTGCTACTGTCACATATTTTCACAATTAAGTAGAGATGTTTTTTCAGCATTGTTACAGAACCAAACTTTGGGTCCACTTGCCCACTATGCAACAAAGCCAAGTACTGTTATTGGGCTGTGATAAAGGAAAGTAGAGCCTTTATTGGCAGGACACCAAGGAGTATGAGGAATTCCATGAACAGAGGAGCCTGATGATCCATAGGGTCACAAAAATTCAGACATGACTGAAGCGACTTATCACAAGGAGTATGGGGAGGGGGAGTGTATTGCTCAAAAGAATCAACCTCCTCATGGTTTTTAGGAAAGTATTTTTAAAGGCAATACTTGGGTGTGGCTGAAGGAGGAAACAGACAGAACAGGCTCTATTTTGAAAGCAGGACTCCATCTTGGGCTCCACTGTGGACTTTGAGCTATATGTCCAATATCTGTGGAAACTGGAAAAACAGACCCCCGGAAGGAAGAGCCCCAGGCTCGTACCTAGATTCTCCAGACGCCTAAAAGAATACCCTAATTATTCTGTGTAAACAAATAGAATCATGCATTCTATTATGCTTCTTGCGGTATTACCACAGACCTATTGGTAATTGTCCACTGTTAACTACCTAGGCTTAAGGCATATAAATCACAGGTTAATTTTGATTGTATCTTTCTTTTAATTTGTTCAGACTAGTTTCAGGGAATTTGGGGAGGAGGGTGTCGGTTCAGTTCAGTTGCTCAGTCGTGTCCTACTCTTTGCAACCCCATGAACCACAGCATGCCAGACCTCCCTGTCCATCACCAACTCCTGGAATCTACCCAAACCCATGTCCATTGATTCAGTAATGCCATCCAGCCATCTCATCCTCTGCCATCCCCTTCTCCTCCTGCCCTCAATCTTTTCTAACATCAGGGTCTTTTCAAATGGGTCAGCTCTTCGCATCAGGTGGCCAAAGTATTGGAGTTTCAGCTTTATCATCAGTCCTTCCAATGAACACCCAGGACTGATCTTTGGACTGGTTGGATCTCCTTGCAGTACAAGGGACTCTGAAGGGTCTTCTCCAACACCACAGTTCAAAAGCATCAATTCTTCAGCATTCAGCTTTCTTTATAGTCCAACTCTCACATCCATACAGGACCACTAGAAAAAGCATAGCCTTGACTGCTGCCGCTGCTGCTAAGTCGCTTCAGTCCTGTCCGACTCTGTGCAACCCCATAGAAGGCAGCCCACCAGGCTCTGACGTCCCTGGGACTAGATAGACCTTTGTTGGCAAATAATGTCTCTGCTTTTTAATATGCTGTCTAGGATAGTCATAACTTTTCTTCAAAGGTTTAAGTGTCTTTTAATTTCATGGCTGCAATCAACATCTGCAGTGATTTTGGAGCCCAGAAAAATAAAATCCACCATTGTTTCCCCATCTATTTGCCATGAAGTGATGGGATCAGATGCCATGATCTTAGTTTGGGCGTGTACAATTAGGGTATATAAGGTTTTCACAAAAACTGGTCAGCCTTGACTAAAAGGAGACTCTGCGTTGGGCCCACCAGTGTAATAAACTGCACTCCACTATCTGCATTGTCCTTCTAAGTGAGTTTGTTTCCCAGAACATGTGGCTACAACATGACAGCTGCAGGATGGGTGTTGAAATAACACGATGGTGTTTCAGGAATCTCCTTCATCAGCCTTCTAGTTTCAGCCATTCTAGATTCTATGGTTTTAGACTCAGTGTCCTGCACCTGGGTGGTATGGAGCAGGGAGGTTTAATTTCTGAAGAACTCCAAGTTATTCCTGAGATTATTATATACATCTCTTGAGAAGGAACTAAAATTTTCTTTTATCACTGAACTATTGTCATTGCTTTTACTTTCTCTGCATTTGCTCACTTCCCTAATTTGTAACTGTTGTGCCTGCTCTTTGAAACTCAGGGGAGACCCAGGATACTACAGCCTTTTTCTACAGGCAAGAAATGGGGTACATGGAGGGGATTTTGTTCCCAGGAGGCCCCCAGAGGGTCCTTCTTATTTTCAATCCCCCCTTTTCTTTGATACTTCTCAATTTTGAGGGGAATGCTTACATTATAAGAAAGAGAAAAAAAAGTTTTAGATAGAGAGGTTAAGCATAAAATGGAGGAACTCAGTTTTGGGGGGACTTGGCTTAAATACCACATGTTTGGCAATCTTCCCCCAAAACAGAATATACAAAAGACATAAAAGCATTGCCTTCTTCATGCATAATTGTGAAGAAGAAATTTAAATAAATACTTTCAGTGGCCTGTCACTTGCCTCTGGCACTTGATCCATAGTGAAGTGGTAAATGGATGCACCCTTTACCCACTTCTCCTTCCTCTTATAAAGAGGGAAAACTTTACCACCTCAAAATATTTCTCATTGGCATCAGGATTTTTTTAGGCTGATTATTTTTAAGAAACAAAAGATTCAGGAAGAACTTTTGCCTTTCCCTTAATTGCCTGAAAACAATTTATAAAAGAGAACAGGAAGAGAACTGTCAGTAGGGATAGCTATCTAGAACTAGGTCTGGTCTACTGGTAGAAACTAACAATGCCTGTTTGTACACAACAAATTCTGTGTCCCTTTATCTCTGAATGGTATGGTAAACAATTGCTTACTCTTTGCTCTTCACATTTTCATGTAAATTGTCTTTCTTCCCCTTCAAAATGTTGAACTTCAACTTCCTCTCCTTAACTCCAAAAGGCACAGAAGCCTGGATTAGTTGACTGCCTGTGGGCTTCGTGTTCTAATGGAGCCCTCATACATACAACATTAATTTGTTTTCCTGTGAATCTGTCTTATGTTAGTTTAATAATTAGATCATCCAGAACTGGAAAGGTAAAGGAAAACTTTTCATTCTGGATAAATATTCTTCTTTAATATTTCTTTACTTTTAGCTTTTTTCCCCTCACCATGTTTTGCTAAAAGAACAAGTATAGATGGTAGTAGAATGGAGCTTAAGATAATAATGGTTAGGAATAAAATGTTTTATAGTATGCAGGAAACCCAAGAAGTTGAGAGCTTGCAAGAAATTGTGCTGGCCTATAGATATTAGGACAGAGAGCTCCCTAATTTGTGACTGTTCATGCCTGTTCTTTGAAACTCAGGGAAGACCCAGGAGACTACAGTTCTGTCTTATAGAACTCTCAGGAAATACAGTTAGGAATGGGAAGGAAGTTGAGCACCACTCCTCATTCTTGCCTCTACTCCTATCACAGTACTTGGGGATTTTGAAAAAAAAAAAAAAAAAAAAAAAAAAAGAAAAAAAAAAGAAAAAGAAAAAAAAAAACC
>SJYV01055799.1:543455-560192 GCA_006410875.1 Neotragus pygmaeus
GAATATTTTTGTTACTAAAAGGGGGTGTACATATATATGTGTATGTCTGTGTGCCTGTGTGTGTGTGAGTATAGTGTGTATGTATATGCTTTTAAACCACTGAGTTAACCAATCTGTTCAGTTAAAAGTTGAAGAAACAAAGTCTTAAAGTTGTCTAAATAAATATGTAGGAGCCAAGACTAGAAATCTGCTTTCCTGCCTCCCAATTCTGTTTTCTTTTTTTTCCATATGACATTGCCTTTGTTACTTGGCACTGAGCCAGGAAAGACTAGGCTGGTGTGGCATGTTGTTCTGAAACAGAGAAGGAGGAGTAAGAAATGGTATGGAAATGGGAGAGAATGAAAATCCCAATACGTCTAGTGTCCAAAGGACTCTGTAAGTGTGGCAGAGTGACTACTCAGCAGAGCCAGAGATTTGCTCTACCCAAGTGAGAGTGGTTATTGGAGAAGTGAAGTGCTGTCCTATAGGTGAGAAACACCTCAGTGGTGAGGGTTTCTTCTCAGTCAGTGATGTTTTTGCAAGAGAGTAAATGTGAATAATGGGCTGAGGGGAGCAGAACTCTTGGCAAATTGGTTAGTAAACATGGGAATCCCTAATTTGAGACCAACTTCTACTTTACTATGATCCTTTCTTTCTTCCTGCATATTAATAAATGATTTTCATTTGCACCAGATTCTTCAACATTTATATAGTCTATATTTTGAACTATTGGTTCTAATATCTTCCCTTGATGATTGGTTTCCTGAAGGATGGGCAAATTGTTGCCCCATGTCTTCCAGGCACTTTTTACTTTTCTAGTCACTGCATGGTTTCTTAAAATGTGTAAGGAAAAATTTACTGAATCTTTTTTATTGTCAATAAAATTAAAGGTGGACAATTTAAACAAACAATTGTATGTTTCACCTGTCAAAAGAGGAGTACAGGATTCATATAAACATACTGGTTTAATGGCCTCTTTGACAAAGCCTGTTAGATATCAGAGGAAGTAGAGTTCTGTTGTCCTCACAGCCCTGGGAAAGGAGCCACATCCCTGCTTTCACAGCAGGCTGCTCCCTGTCGGTTCTCCCTGCTCCAGTGAATGCTTCCCTTTGCAGAAGCCCTATAACATTACCATGCATAACAATCTGTCACTATTATTCATGGCTTTTCTCCAGTCTCCATACTTTTGACATTGCCATTAAAGAGATTCAGTGTGCTTAGTAGCTCTTTAAAAAATAAATAATTGAAAACTAAATTATATTAAACCGGGCCAATGCTGACCCCTTCACCTCAGTCCATTGCTATCTCCTTAAATGTATTCTTTCTTAAATCATATTGTAATTTGAAGATGCTGAAGTCTAAGTTTTTTTACTCAAATGCAGTTTCTTCTGATGCATAATTCATTTTCACTTTGTTACTGGTGCTGCACACGCAATCGCTTTTTTGGCAGCTAAATGCAGGATGAAATCAACAACTCTGTAAAGGGTGAGGAATCGGAGTGGACATCTTGGCGGAAGAAATATTAAGCATGTCACAATGTTTTGTACTCTGTCTGGTGAAATGGAGACAAAAACTTCCAACACCCCCAAGTTAGAGAGAGACGATGGCATTTTACTGCTGAAAATTATCTACCACAGATGTAATGCTGATGTTAGATTGAATTATTCTACATATCATTGAAAACTGTGACTTATGAATGTTTTAAAGGCTCACAATTATTTGATGAGCATCGTTTTGGAGTTTTGCTATCATGAAAGAGAATGCTCCCTGGATTTTCCGTCTTTATTATGTTCCCAAAGGTTTAGAATTCCCAACAAAAACATTTAACCATAAAACAAAGATAAACTAAGTTGGAATGTCTCAGAGTTGTGAGATTGTCAATGCAGATAGAAATTTTAAAGCTTTAAAAATTTAAATCTAAAATTTTTAGCTTTAAATTATGGAGCAAAGTGACCTCATGTCATATAAGCATAGAGAAATGTCATTTTATTGGGTCTTTTAAAAAAGCATATTGTACTGTTTCTTCAAAATAGTTATGAAACCAGGACGGTTGCTTCTGTTCCTTTCACATTGCCTTTTTTCACTAATTAAAACACACACACACATACACACACTTTAATATGTAACATTTTGAGGACTTCCTTGGTGGCCCAACGGTAAAGAATCAGCCTGCAATGCAGAGTCACTGAAGGTGCAGGTTTGATCCCTGTGTCAGGAAGAATCCCTGAAGCAGGACATGGCAACCCACTCTAGTATTCTTGCCTGGAAAATCTCATGGGCAGAGGAGCCTAGCAGGCTATGGTCCATAGGGTCGCAGAGTTGGACACAACTGAGCAACTTCATTTTAATGCCATTTGTGCTAAATGGATACCAGAAAACATTGCAAATGCCTAATATTTTAAAACATGTTGTCATAAGATACATTTAATGAGGGAGTATCAACAAAAGAAATTCTTTATCATATTGCCAAGTCCCCACTCCATTTCTCTTTCTTATACCTTGTGAAATGTCTGCAGTATTTCTCCCTTTAGCTTCAACCTGCTTGACAAGGCATTTTCTAGGTACTAATCACCTGATTAGGACCTGAGATATGAGCATTCTAAATGTATGAATATCTGTCTATTTGTTAGAATTTCAGAACAGATAACTATAAGGAAGATTACGTGTGTGTGTGTTTACAGTGTCAAAGTTGGAGGATATATGATATTCTTCATATTTCTACTAATTAAATTATCACCTTTTCCCTTTTCCGTCTGTTTATTACACTACCCCACTGTATCACTTTAGCTCTTTCTGAACACCTTGGAATAAGACAGCTGAAGACAAATTTTCCGAAATAAGAGGGAAATAACCTGAAAGGTTAATTGGTTAGAGAGATTGTTTGATTGGAGCTGATTAAACAGAATAAATCTCTGTACTTGATGCAAGGACAATGAATGACTGAGGCAGGGCAAAGTAGGGTACATCGTCTTTTTTATTTTTCATATACTCAGAACAACAAATTTGAGATGGAAGAGATTTATGAAGTTCAAGCATAGCTTTGGAATAAAATTTAATCAATTTTTCAACATATCACCTTGAATCAATGCAATGGACAAGTCCTATGCTAGGCACCAAAAGAAGCGCAGAAAACTGAAAGACAGCCTGAAACACTAGTTGAATTTTTTAAATGGTAGCAAATAACTCAAATTATTGAAATAGACACTGAATATATAGTCTTAGAAATTTCAAATAAGCTCTTCAAATTGCCTACCCCATATTGTAAAAATCAAAATCCCTTTTCAGTCACATGCCTCCATTATTTTACCACATCCATGCCCTTTGAAGTTTAGTAATATAAATTCATAGTTTTATTCTTTGGAGATGTTTCACGAGCCAAGAAAATTTGCCCCTCTGCTTGGATATGTCTGGGTATGTTTTCTGGTTTATTTATTCAATAAGCTAAGAAGGAAAATCTTTCTTTACCAGGTTATTCTTTTTCCTGAATTTGGTGGAGGACAGCAGAGATTTCACAGGTAGAAGATTGGTGGTAGACTGTCTTTGGCTCTTTCAATAGCTACAAAGACACAGAAGTGTCTTTGGAATGTCACAGTCCTTCCTGGGCTTCACTGTTCTGGATAGCAGTAAATTTATGATAGTTTGTAACCAATAATCCTTACTAAGAAACGGGGATTCTTGAAGAAATTTCAGAGGAGCAAATACTTGGTCATAGATTGTTTGTTGGTCACTTCCCCATTTCTTTCTCAGAACAGTCCTGCATCCTTCTTTTCTTTCACTTTGTTACATTTTCTCTTCTGCAAAGACTTCTCCAAAAGATCTGTCTGCCAATATGACTAAGCCAAGTGACAGATAATACAGGTTATGGTGTTAATATCTTCCATTAAATATGAATTTGCAAAGAGAAAACAAAACCCTTCAAGATCTAAAATAGTAACTTGAGAAGAGTGGGAACACCAAGGGTGTGAAAAGCATTTTGAAAGGTCATCTTATCTCATGGCTTGCAAAGTGCCTTATTCAACACAGCCTATTCATGAAGTCCAATCCAAATACAAGTCAATTCAAGACGGGTTTATTCTCTAAGGAGAAACTACAAACACATTTTACTTGATATGAAAGAAAATAACAGGCACTTGAGACTATTTAAATTCTTTGTAGAAGGCCAAGGGTATATTGACTCTTAAGCAGAAGATAAAAAGAAAATTCACACAAAACAGAAAAGTTAGAGAGTAACTGCATTTACTAAAAAATGAATTTTCCTAGTAAAATTACTTATTCTAAAGTCACCATTTTATCTCTTTCATTTTAAATGGTAATGATTCATCATCTCTCCCCAGTCTTCTTGACCTATATACAGAATAAGAATCCATTTATTTTTCCTTCCTTTGGTATTTAGTACAAGAATCAGTATAATTGTTTTGAATGGCCTATACCACATTTTTTTTAACATTTTCAATGAGTTGTAAGAATAAATCAACAACAAAATACAAATAATAATAATCAAAAGATTGACCAAAAAAGACCTCATGCAGCCCACAAAGTATAAAACATTTACTATCTGGGGTCTTATTTAAAAACTTACTCAGCTCTCGTTCTAGAGAATAGTAAACTAGTAGAATAGTAGGACTAGTGGTGGTAGTAGGACTATTTAGTCACAGTTAGTCTAGTAGGACTAACTCTATAAGTATGGATACAACTTCTGAAGAAAAACATGATGACCAAAGTTGGAAGGCTGGTGGATCATGCTTTAAATAAGTGGTGACACTTGCTCAAATGGTGACATTAGAAAAGGCAGTAGCAATAAATTCAGAAGAATTCTGACTGTCAAAGAAAGTCGTAGAATGGGAAGACATTTCAAGGCAAAGATTTCAGATATGTCATTAATGGACTGTTTTTTTTGGTGGTACTGAAACCAACTAGGAAATACCAGAAGTCATGGGATGATGGTGTTCAAAGGTCACAGTAACCCACACCAGTATTACAAGCACAAAATGCTAGACTGAGAATATGAGTCAAATTTACTGCCAGTGCAGCAAGTAATCCGTGAAACTCACAAGCAATAACTGTTAAACCAGGTGATCAAAAAAAGAAAACAAACAAAAAATGGCAACTTTGCATATAAGCCAAATGCTAAACTGTGATATCAGGAAAGCAAAGACAGGTGACCAAATTCAATCTACAGCAAACTCCCTCATAAACCTGCATAGAATTAACAAAATCAAGGCATAGCAAGAAGGAGAAAAGGGAAAACATATAAAATAAAGCCTACACCAGATGACATTGACAGCTATAACATTACAGATTAAATTGATGTTCCATAAATACATGCTGGGCTGCTGCATTACAGTGGTCTGCTCTCATTGTCAGCTGAGCAATTGCCTAGATGGTGAACTGCATGTGACTCTGAGGGGGAGGCATCTGGATAGGCTGACATGGATTATAGGGATGCTGTGGGAACCCGAGTCCTCCACAGGGAAGGGAGACATATGAAAGGAGCAACAGCACATCATGTATATCCATTAAAAACAAAAATATGACACACTATTGAAATGGGCATTATTCACTCAAGGAAGGGTTTACTTTTAAAAGCTGTCCCTTCATGTAACTATGATACAAGGATTGATACCCTGCCATGGCGTCCTTTCTAATTCTATCAGACAGGATTGAAAGTTAGTCTTACTTTATGGATCTCAAGGTAGTACCTTTTTGTACTCAGATATTATTACTAAGCTTAGTCATTCACCTTCATCATTTGACTTGAGGTGCTTTTATTCTTTAAAAAATGGGTTGCCTCTGAGAACTCTTATATTAGAAACATTAAAAACATTCTTCCTGACCCTGTCATACCTCTGTGCAAAGAGCCTTGTATGCTAATTTAACCTATTAGAGACAATGAAATGTAGAATCTAGTATTTCTTTTTACTTTGAAAATCAGTGGAGTTCCAGCATGTAAGCATGAGAGGGAATTTAGGTGCATGCACTGCACTCCCCACATGGAGGATCTTTTTTTCATAGAACACAGTCTCTCATTTCCAGCCTTTGGAAATCAGTTCCTTTGTGTGACACCTTGCTCCTTCCAGTAGTTTTCATGTATAAAGTTTAAATTCCTCTGGACAAGTTATGAAGCATAATGTGTGTGCTTCAGTAAGGATAATCCTACTAGATCACTTCCTCTCATTATTGGAAAAGTCATAATAGCGTGAGAATGTTGTTTGTCTAAAAGTGAGGAATATGAGGTCATGACAGAAGGGTAAAAAATGATATGGATTTTGAAGGAATGAAGAAAAATAAAGACAAAGTTCAAGGATGTCCCTTCAAGCATCTCTTCTGACCTCTCCATTCACCTCTCCATAACTTTTCCTTACCTCCTGGATGTTAAGACTGGCTGATTTTATTTTCTTTTAAAAATAGTGTTCAGCAAACACCACATATGTCTGAAATGTGAAAAGAGAAGAATGTGACAAGCTCTCAAAAAGGTGGTGGAAATTATAGGTAGCGAAAATGTAATTATCCGACTTGGAGTTCTTCCAGGCCGGATCCACCTGATCAGAGACATTAGAGCAAATGCATTACACTTTTAAAAAGTCTCCTGCTGGGCTCACTGAATGAGAGTAATATCATATTGCCTATGGTTCTGGTAAATAAAAAGCATCATTAACAATAACACAATGTGAAGAGCCTGCTGAAATGATATACTGTATTTAACCATGATGGTGCATCAAAATCATAAGCCTGGCTTTGGAAATGGGCAGACGCACTGGAGGGGCAAACAGTGATGATTAAAAAATGCAGTTAGAGCAGGAGTGAACTCTTTCCAGCTTTTTCTCATAGAAATTTTCCTCTTCAAAAGCAATCATACCAGGAAACTTATTCCACTTCAGAATAGGAGAGCCGATTGTACTGAACATGAGAAAAAACAAGTTCTTTCTATTCTGGCATGATGGCACGATCACAAAATCAATGGCCATGCACGTGGGTCACTGACTAGGTACAGAGCCAGCAGAGGTAGGCGTGAAAAGAGGGCCAATTTGTGATTGGAGAGTAATGTCAGTGTCATTCTCATTCCTAGCAGATTCATTTCAATAAAATTCAACAAATATTTTGAAGTATCTTTCATATGCAGGTATTTCCCTTGACATTATGAGTTATGAAAGGAGTATGACATACTCCCTGTTTTCAAAATGATTAGAGTTTACTTGGGGGATGGCATATGAAAATTGTAACATGGGAAATAGGTTAATTAAAAAGTGTTCAATTATCAAAATAAAATAGACATGTGAAAAGGTATTGTGGGAATCCAGTGTTATAACCAACGGATGGTATTGATAACAATATCAAGGAGGAAGTTTTATTTAATATGGACCTTGAATTTAATTAAACATAGAGCTGATAGCAACTGGTAGGCACAAAAATGACCTTCTCAGTGTCTGTGGCCACTGTCCCTTCTGATTGGGAAAAGTTGTAACTGCGTAGACAGCTTAGATGAACAAATACAGAAAAGGAAATGAGGGCAGTATATATGCTATGCATAATATATCTAATATGTACAGAGGCAGAATCAGATGTTGTATGTAAAGATCTATACATATTGATCAGTCACATTTGTGTAATTGTGATAACTATTGTACAACTATAATATCCCTCAAACTAGCTAACATACGAAGTGCCCACTGTGAGTATTTTTGTCATCTGTAATTTTCACAAGTATCTATTCCAGATGAGGAAGCAGTATCAGTGAGAATATAGGGAGCTCAAGGTGGGAAGGGAGTGAAGCAGGACTCATTCTCACTTCTGCTGGACTCAAAAACCTTTTCCTACTACCATATAGGACCTATCATGTAGAGAAAGCAGTTTGAACAAACATGTCAATATGCTCAGTTCACAAGTAGTATGTTTGCCTGCCACTTGGTTAAAGTTCTGTACTCTAGAAAGCAAAGGATGAAGAATAGTACCTGTATATGTCATTTGAGAGAGTTAGGAAGAAATTGTCACTAGAGTTTTATTTGCTATCACCGCCGTCTTTTATAGCAATCATACACCTCTCAGGTATTCATTAAGTCTGATTTTCAAAACAAATTTTTTTTCTAGGAGAAGTTAATGTGTACCCAAATTATGTACACCTTAAAAGAAATGGGTTTGGCAAATCTTTTTCCATGACTAAAATGACTTCCGATAACATAAAAGCACTGAACTTTCTATCTGCATATGCCTTCTTGAATGAAAAACTGAGGAGTGTACAAAAAGAAAGAGGGCTGAAAATTGACATTTTCTTCTTCAAAGTGGATCTGTAACTCTCTGTGGTGGCGGTTGATCTACTTGTCTGATACTTCCATATTATTTCTAAGTGTAGAAATCCTAGTCAATTCCAAGTACCCTGATATATCTACAAACAAATCAGAGACTTCTCTGCATCCTTAATCATGACTTTAATAAAATGTGTCCTCCAGTGACTTTACTCCCTCATTTCAATCTTCTAAGTCATGTCTTCTTTTATAGGTACATTTAAACCACCTATTATTTCAGAAGTGAAAAATCCAGCAAGAATTTTGGCATATCCAGTTACCCTTTCTTTATCATAGCATCCCAGGCTTATCCATTACAAATTTTCATTGACTTCACTTGTCAATTAACAAATGCTTCATAATAGTCATAATGGAAACAGGTCTAAACACAAATGGCATATTGTCAGTATTTAGATTTTTATACATAAATGATTACAAATCATCACTTGTTGTTATTGTTCTTTGGTAGTGTCTGACTCTTTGCAATCCCATGGACTGTAGCACGCCAGGCTTCCCTGTCCTTCACCATCTCTTGGAGTTTGCTCAAACTCATGTCCATCGAGTTGGTAAAGCCATCCAACCATCACATTCTCTGTCATCCCCTTCTCCTGTCTTCAATCTTTCCCAGCATCAGCTCTTTTCTAATGAGTTGACTCTTCATATCAGGTGACCAAAGTATTAGAGCTTCATCTTCATCATTAGTCCTTCCAATGAATATTCAGAATTCATTTCCTTTAGGATTGACTCATTTGATCTTGCTGTCCAAGGGACTCTCAAGAGGCTTCTTCAACACCATAGTTCAAAAAGATCAATTATTTGGCACTCAGCCTTCTTTATGCTCCAACTGTCACATCCATACACAACAACTGGAAAAACCATAGTTTTGACTAGATGGACCTTTGTTGGCAAAGTAATGTTTCTTCTTTTTAATATGCTGTCTAGGTTGGTCATAGTTTTTTCTTTTTCCAAGGAGTAAACACCTTTAAATTTCATGGCTGCAGTCACCATCTGCAGTGATTTTAGAGCCCAAGAAAATAAAGTATGTCACTATTTCCATTGTTTCCCTTTGTATTTGCCATGAAGTGATGGGACAAGATGATGATCTTAGGTAGGATAACTTGTATTTCTAAGTATTTGTGTGTATGATGATTGTGTGTGGGCATGTGTGTGTTTGGCATATATATATATATTTTTTTCTTTCTGTCTCTAGATACTTGTAATTCAGTGTAAATAAATAAATATACTTACAAAGACTATACATAGGGCATCAACTCTGGGGGAATTTTAGAACTCTCTAATTAACCATAGCTAACATTACAAAAACTCCAGTATTTCTTGGGCTTCCCTGGTGGCTCACATGGTAAAGAATCTGCCTGAAATGTGGGAGACCTGGATTGGATTCCTGGGTTGGGAAGGTCTCCTGTAGGAGGGCATGACAACCTACTCCAGTATTCTTGCCCGGAGAATTTCCAGGGCTACAGTCCATAGGGCTGGAACAGTAGGATATGACTGAATGACTAAGCACAGCATAACATTACCAAAAAAAATATTTAAAATATGAAATTTTGATGAAACTGATAAAAGAATGAGTTCTCTCTTCCTCAGATTTGGGAAAAGAATGGGAAACCAGGGAGAGCAGTGAATAGTAGAGCAGTGAATATTAAAGCAGTACAGTTACTCAGGAAGTATCAGCCATGCCCAAGAACTTGTTTTCTTCAAGTCCTTGTGTTCCTTGATATATGCTTATTAAATTAACAAGGTCTATATAGAAAAGGTGTTAAAAAATAAAAAAAGAGAGAGAGAGAAAGAAAGCATAATTAGGGTACATGTGTCTCTTTCAATTCTGGTTTCCTTGGTGTGTATGCCAAGCAGTGGGATTGCTGGGTCATAAGGCAGTTCTATTTGCAATTTTTTAAGGAATCCAGAATTGAAAGAGACATATGTACCCCAATGTTCATTGCAGCACTGTTTATAATAGCCAGGACATGGAAACAACCTAGATGTCCATCAACAGATGAATGGATAAGCAAGTTGTGGTATATATACACAGTGGAGTATTACTCTACCATTAAAAAGAATAAATTTGAATCAGTTCTAATGAGATGGATGAAACTGGAGCCTATTATACAGAGTGAACTAAGCCAGAAAGAAAAACACCAATACAGTATACTGACACATATATATGGAATTTAGAAAGATAGTAATGATAACCCTGTATGTGAGACAACAAAAGAGATACAGACATAGAGAATGGACTTTTGGCCTCTGAGGGAGTAGGACAGGGTGGGATGATTTGGGAGAATGGCATTGAAGCATATATACTATTATGTATGAAACGACGAGCCGGTCTATGTTCGATGCAGGATACAGGATGCTTGGGGCTAGTGTACGGGGATGATCCAGAGAGACGTTGTGGGGTGGGAGGTGGGAGGGGGATTCAGGATTGGGAGCTTGTGTACACCTGTGGTGGATTCATGTCGATGTATGGCAAAGCCAATAGACTATTGTAAAGTAAAATTTAAAAAATAAATAAATTAATTAAAAAAAAGGCATAATTAAAGACTGGACAGTAATCCAGAAATGGTATCTCCAAGGAAGAGAGATGAGATAGCCATGCAAGACATTAGGGGGATGTTCCTGACGAAGGGAACATCTGTAAAGCTCCTCTGGTTGGAAAGAAACTGGCTCCTTGGAGGATCTGAAGGAAGACCAGTGTAAATAGCACTTCCAGAGAGAAAGTGAGTTTAGTAGAGGCTACTCATGCAGGCATAAGTCAGTTCACACAGTGTAGAGTTCTAACAATTACTAAGAATTTATATGTGCAGTGTAGTTATAGATGGCTTTTCAGCAGAAAGGTGACAGAATTTTTTTTTCATTTTAAAATCCTAACTGCTAATTTAATTCACTCATGTGAATTTTATATTTAACATGTTAGATATTAAACTTAAACATTAATTTATTAAAAATATAAATGTAAAAAAAATCAATTAAATCCTAATGTTAGCAGCATATTTTAATGCAGAATGATTACTTTTTTTTTTTCCTAAGCCAATTCCAGTGAGAATAGTATCATTGTTTTACATTTTGTAGTTCTGTTTAGTGATTGAACAGAAGATGGCTGGGTTCTCATATGTGTTTTATCTCCAACCTGTTGCAATATCAGAAATCAAATAGCCTCTGGAAAATTCCACTGTATACTTGTGAAAGAATGAGAGTGAAGGAGAAAGATGGAATCTTAATTTTATTATGAGAACTATCTTGATCTTGCTGACCACCTGAGAAGCTCTCAGAGCCATATGCTGAGAACTTCTAATCTAGATGAAGCACCACAGGTTTGGTTGGAATGCAAATACAATCTATATTCTTCCAAATGTATGTTCTACTTGTCAGAATTTCCCTTCAAAACAAGCAGAACCCAAGGCTATTGTACCTTGAGGGAATAAGGGACTTAAAACAGGACTTATCCTCAGGCTACAGAACAGAGTTGAAGTTAATTGGAGTTACACTGTCCAGGGGTAAAGCACAAATCAGCAGTCAGGTGATGTGCCAACAGAGGCCTCTGTCTGCACAAGAAAACAGGTTGCAAATAGTAAATAAGACACCAGGGGCTTGGGTTTCAGACAGGTAGATTGGAGTCTGGCCATCCTCTTGATAATTTTCTAAAAGGAGGGTTAGAGAAATTTCCTGAGCTGCAGGATCTTTTGTAAATATTGACAAGTATGATTGGCAGGAAAAGATATTTTAATTGTATGTCAAAGTACACATCCTTTAAAAATCAGTCAGAAAAATATCAATAGTCCAAAAGACAAAAGTGAGCATATTAATGTAAGTACGAAAAAAAATTACTTGCAATTTGTTAGTAAATAAAATGTCAATCGATCTCCATGTTTCACTCATTGTATTGATCACTCTCAAATACCAGAAAATAAGTGAGATATACATTTTAAGAATGTCTTTATAGTTTAGTCGGTAAAGAATCTGCCTGCAGTGTAAGAGATCCAGGTTCAATTCCAGGGTCAGGAATATCCCCTGGAGAAGGAAATGACAACCCACTCACCCATCCTTGCCTGGACAATCCCATGAACAGAGGAGCCTGGCAGGCTACAACACAAGGAGTCACAAGAGTCAGACACAACTTAGTGACTAAACCACTACCACTAAGCATTTCAATACACAAGTGATAGAAGTTCCAAACCTGGCTTTTCTGGAAAGTAACTTGGCTGAATTTCATCCATGAACTTCAGGAAAACTCTATCTGAAAGAAGATTACCTGAAAAAGCCATAAAATATTCATCTCGTAAGTAAAAAATCCATGATTTATTACTGGATAGTTCAGTTCAGTTCAATTGCTCAGTTTTATCTGACTCTTTGAGATCCCATGGACTATAGCCCACCAGGCTTACCTGTCCATCACCAACACCCAGAGCATGCTCAAACTCATCTCGATCAAGTCAGAGATGCCATCCAACCATCTCATCCTCTGTAGTCCC
Organism: Neotragus pygmaeus; assembly: GCA_006410875.1. Classification (NCBI taxonomy): domain Eukaryota; kingdom Metazoa; phylum Chordata; class Mammalia; order Artiodactyla; family Bovidae; genus Neotragus; species Neotragus pygmaeus. Next base: position 556,204 of record SJYV01055799.1, read on the forward strand.
CCTCTCCTGCCTTCAGTCTTTCCCAGCATCAGAGTTTTTTCCAATGAGTCAGTTCTTCCCGTCAGGTGGCCAAAGTATTGGTATTTCAGCTTCAGCATTAGACCCTCTAAAGAATATTCAAGACTGCTTCCTTTAGGATTAACTGGTTTGATCTCCTTGCAGTCCAAGGGACTCTCAAGAGTCTTCTCCAATACCATAGTTCAAAAGCAACAGTCCTTTGGTGCTCAGCTTTCTTTATAGTTCAACTGTCACAATCATGCATGACTACTGGAAAAACCATAGCTTTGACTAGACGGACTTTTGCTGGCAAAGTAATGTCTCTGTTTTTTAATATGCTGTCTCAGTTTGTCACAGCTTTTATTCCAAGGAGCAAGTGTCTTTAGTCTTTGACTGTTTCCATTGTTTCCCCATCTATTTGCCATGAAGTGGTAGGACCAGATGACATTATCTTCGTTTAGTGTTAAGCCAGCTTTTTCACTCTCCATTTCACTTTCATCAAGAGGCTGTTTAGTTTCTCTTCACCAAGAGTGGTGTCATCTGCATATCTGAGGTTATTGATATTTCTCCCAGCAATCTTGATTCCAGTTTGTCCTTCATCCAGCCTGGCATTCTGCATGATGTACTCTGCATATAAATTAAATAGGCAGAGTGACAGTACACAGCCTTGAGTGACTCCTTTCCCAATTTGGAATCAGTTCATTGTTCCATGTCTGGTTCTAACTGACATTTCTTGACCTGAATACAGGTTCTTCAACAGGCAAGTAAGGTGGTCCAGAATTCCAATCTCTCAAAGAATTTTCTACAGTTTGTTGTGATCCACACAAAGACTTTGGCACAGTCAAAAAAGCAGAAAGAGATGTTTTTCTGAAACTCTCTTGCTTTTTCTATGATTCAACAGATGTTGGCAATTTGATACCTGATTCCTCTGCCTTTTCTTTGTAAGGAACACATAAATAGACAAACAAATATATAAATATAATGAAAGGAAAGTTCTATCTTATAGCACAAAAAAATGCTAATAAATGTAGAAGGCACGATAGGATTAGAAAAATCACCATTTTGTAATCATCATAGGTAATTATTTTGGCATGAATTATCAACAGAGGCAAACATTTGATGAGGAACTGGATATTTAGATAGACTCAAACCATCTCCTCACTAAAGCATTTAAAAATAAATAAATAAAATTTAAATTTAAATCAACATAGAAGATACACTTTAGTCGAATGATCCAAGTTAATATGACTAATAATGGGAAATCAATATTCTATAGTGTCTAATACTTTGTTGTATCCTTGACAAGTTAGTAACCCAAATCTAATTGTGAGGAGACCCAAGTAAGGGATAGGCCAATGCTGTTTGTATTTTTTAAACTATTTTTCATGAAACACAAAAATAGAAATACAAAGCAGTTTTGGATTAAAAGGCCTAGTGAATCCTATCATGGTACTAAATTCAAGGTATAATATGATTTGGAGCCTGGAAATAAAGTCAGTGTAAAGAACATTATTGAGATTATTGGTGAAATTTGAATATGGGCTATTGATTAGATAATATTCTTATTGATATTAAAATTCCTTGACTAACTGCACTATTAGTTGTGCTTAGTCACTAAGTCAGGTCCGACTCTTTGTGACCTGTAGACTGTACCTCACCAGCCTTCTTCAACCATGAGATTTTCCAGGCAAGAATACTAGAAAGGTTTTCCATTTCCTTCTCCAGGGGATCTTCCCAACCCAAGAACTGAACCCTCATCTTCTGTGTTTCCTGCATGGGTAGACGGATTTTTTACCACTGAACCACCGGGAAGCACTATAGTTCCTTGTTTATAGAAAAGTGCTGTGGAGAATTTAAACTTAAATGGTATACTGTATGTAACTTTCTCTGAATTGCTGTAGAAAAAGTAAATATGGGGATGGCCACAAAGTTTGTTTGGGTTCATAACTTCCTACAGGAAAATCCAAGCAAACTTTTTGGTCAAGCTAAGATATACTCAGGCTTCCCAGGTGGAGCTAGTGGTAAAGAACCCACTTGTCAATACTGGAGACCTGGATTCCATCCCTGGGTCAGAAAGATTCTTTTAGAGAAAGAAATGGCAAATCACTCCAATATTCTTCTCTGGAAATCCCGTGGTCAGAGGAGCTTGGCAGGCTACAATGTGGAGTCACAAAGATTCAGACATGACTTAGCAGCTAAACAGCAGCATGAAAACTAACAACCCTGTAACCTGGTGACTCTCACCTTTTGAGATGTCCTAGACCCTGTCTATAGAGTGTGAATTTTCTTTCACTTTTCTATGGTCCCCTCGTGAATCCTTTCCTGCATGAAGTCAGCCAAGAACCTACATTTGACAGCTATCCCAAGGACTCAGATGTGACCTTGGATGTGACCATGATCTCCAGCTCTAATTTCTTTCTTGCAACAATTGGATTTTTGAAAAACATAAGATTATAGGTAGCTTTATTTTCATGCATTTTGCTGCATTTTCCTTTTTTTTTTTTTTTTTNTTTTCTCCCTCTGGCTCTATGAAAGAACCTGGCACCCAGAACCCACAAGATGGTTAACTTGAGACATCAGTCTACCATCTTCTCCATCAGCACGCTTTCTGCATAAAGTCCATTCCTTGCCTCAACAGTTCGTATCTTGGATTCATCGATCTCACGTGCAGCAAACAGAGCGAGTTTGAAGTCATTGACAAGAGAAGAATATCTCCTAGGTTTTAATGAGTAGGAAAGTGTAAGCATCAAAGGCAATGTTCTGAGTTTGGCTTTGAGACAGAGAATGTCTTGGACTCAGACAATGAGGTGATTTAGAACTACACACTCTACAGTTTTCAGTCACTTGTGACCTGACCCTAGTCCACCCTCCCAACTCACTTGGGGCATTCTCTTTCTGCCTCTCTGCCCTGGACTCAAGTCCTGCCAGCCACCTTTCAGTTCTTCATTTAGAAAATTTACTTAGCCTCTGGGCCTTCCTACATTCTGCTCTCTCAGCCCACAATGTTCTTATCACAGCTCTCTGCATGGCTGGCGTGTTTCTCCCTCAGGTCCCTGCTAACAGAGGACACCTCCCTCCAACCATATCCTCTCTGTTAGTTTCCTCCTTGGCACTTATCACAATTTGTAATCATATACTTGTTGTCTACTTGCTTGTGTTCTGTTTCCCTCACTGGACNGGTTCCTAGCTAACATGAAGATGCTAATGTTGGTACTTAGAAAACCAGAGATATAAACAGAGGCATAATCATAGGTATCTCCCCAAGATTAAATCGTTTCAATTTAGCAAGAAAAACAGAACCTTTCCTATGTCCTCATGAGAAGATCCCATATGCTTATGAATTATTTCCAAGTTTCAAATATGACAAAGAAAGAAACTGGAGTTCTTGAATGTTCAAATAACATCATAGCCAATTCACAAACAGCAACCAAACTCTGTATGTGGACAAAGAAAAGTCGACAGTTAAGTAGAAAGATCCTTTGAGTATTATAGGAAGGCATAGATAACTAAGTTTATTATCCTCATAGACTGTGATTTTCACACTAGTCACTCCTCTGGGATAAGATACTGAAGATTTCTGTTTAATGTAGATACAATAATAGCTAACAACAAAGACTGACTGAGCATTTAACTACACACAAAGTGCCATTTTAAGAGCTTTACATGTAATAACTTATTTAATCCTCATAACAACACAAAGAGACAGGTACAGATGAGGAAATTGAGGCTTTAGACAAATGCTATATAACTTGTCCAAGGTGACATGGTTAGAAAGTAGCAGAGTCAGGATTTGAACCTAAGCAATATTTTTTTGGGCTCCAAAATCATTGCAGATGGTGATTGCAGCCATGAAATTAAAGATGCTTACTCCTTGGAAGAAAAGTTATGACCAACCTAGATAGCATATTCAAAAGCAGAGACATTACTTTGCCGACTAAGGTCGTCTAGTCAAGGCTATGGTTTTTCTTGTGGTCATGTATGGATGTGAGAGT